>VZTA01022008.1:0-30080 GCA_013398855.1 Mohoua ochrocephala
GAAACTGAGGCACCGCCACAATCCAGACCAACTAGGATCTCTGGATGTCCTTTCCAGCCCCAACCATTCTGGGATGCTGGGATTCTGCATATTGATTCTTGGTGCATTTTATTTGTTGTGTGTCATATCCTGCAAATTAGTTGTATTTAATTTAAATTACCTGACCTTTTAGAATTGCAAAATAATTGTCTTCCTTACAGTGAGAGAGGGGCTGCCACTGAACTGATCAGCTTGGTCAGCAGTTTGAACATCATCAAAATATTCAACCAATTGCTTCGAAATAAAGAACTGATGAATGTGCATTTTCTTTTCCATTTTATATCAGCTCTTACACTGCTCTCATCTCAGAATCAACCTCAGAAGCAGTAATTAGTTTTGAGAATGATAAGTGGTACAGTCTGCCTTCTTTAAGAACCTAAATTAAGTTGTATGATTAAAGTTTTGCACTGGTAAATCTTCTGATCTTAAATCTTTGCCTTTGGTTGGTCAAGAATACTGTTTTATCTTCTGTATCCAAATGACAGGTACTGCACGGTGCAAAGGATGAGGTGTGGTGGTGATCCTTTCACTAGAAAGTAGCAACTGAAAGTACCACCACCATTGTGAAAGTTTTCTCGTTTTCTTGCTTTCACTACACAAGAACCCGACCAAGTGTCCTCAGAGAGTCAATGTTATTCTTTCCAACTTGGAGTGAAAGCAGCAGTAGTACAGTGTTTATGATCAGATAATAGCGCTGGTTCACACCCGAGCCTGCATCTCACCTAGACGGGTGCATGCCTTACTTAGGAAGTGCAGCTGGGCATCAGGCTCAGCTGGGAATTCATACTTTTAGCTGCCATCTCCAATACAGGCAGCAAAGCAGGAATACTCATACACTTGGGCTCTGGACCCAGTTTTGAAGCAGGAGTTACAAGATGAGGTAGCTACAAGCAGATTTCTGACTGCTGCTGCCTGTAACCTGATCTGTCTATTTGATGTGTCGGAACTCGGGAGACTTGTCTTTAAGCCTGGGAAGCTGAGTCAATATCAAGACATGACATCTATAGTCTGAAATTAAAATGTTCAGTTGGTGAATTGGGGTGCAGACTTGAGACAAATACTAAGCCACGGCCCATTTCCTTTCCCTGGCTGCATCTGAGAACCAGACATGAATAATAGTCATAATTGCAATAACTGTTGTGGCAGCTGTCTAAAATAAAAGTATCACAGTGAGTGAGTTGCTTTATTGGTTTTTGTTAATGCACTTTTTTTCCATTTTTTTCTTTATTTTTTCTTTTTTTTTTTTTTCTCCTTTCATCAAGAAGAAAATGCTGGTTGATAAGTTACTGTTCTGCAGAGATTATGTGTCTTTCCTCAAAATAAATTGTCTAAATACCAAAATACCATTTACACATCTAAAAAATCAAGGTCAAAGCAGCTGCTTGCTGTACTTGTGGTAATGAGTTTTGTAGGAAAAAAGTGTGTCTAAAACTATTAACAGTGTAAATTTCCCTTTATTTCTGAAATCCCAATTATTTTCATTTATCCCTTTATCCCTGTTCTCTCAAACCCCACATGGTTTTATAATCACCTTAAGTGAATACTTACTTTTCTTAAGAACAAAGTATAAATAATACTTATATTACATATATGAAGTGCCACCGAGGACTGACTAATTATAGAAAACTCAGATTTTCTTCAATGGCAGAGATGAGTTCCTTATTTTAATCAATATTGTGAAACAAGAAAGATTTCCTTTGTGATAGAGACTCTTGTTCCTCAAACATTGTCTCTCTGTCCATATTCCTGCATAGAACATAGCTGTGAAATAGAATTTATATTCAATTTCCTCCTGCAGTGGCTTACCTCTCTCTTGTAGTTTTGTCACAACAGGTGGTGGAAAAAACCCCAACCAAATAAATATTCAAAGACAAGAAAGTCCTGAAGACCTGAAAATAAGCCAGAATAAAAATATAGCAATGTTATTTATTTTTACAGTGTACCGTGATATAAATAAACAGCAAGAATGAAAGATGGGAATAGGAACAATATATTCAGTGAGGACAAGAACACTTTATAAGCACTGCTTCTTTCCCTGAGAAGCATATCAGTCTTACTTTTCCCTGACTTTTTCATCTTTTCCCTTTCTTCTCATCCTCCTTCACCAAACAAGCTTTCCACCCCATCAGTTAGGCCAACAGCTGAATCAGCTGTTGATGGAGATAAACATTAAGTGAGAGATTAAACCTTAGCAGTGAGCAGGCGCCCACTGGCTGGGCACTGAGAGATAAGTAGATAGAAATAGAATAGCAATCTCTTAAAATGATAATGAGAGAGAAAGTCTTTATAAGTCATGAAATGATAATTGGGAGATGCTTATGGTTTTACTGCTCCTAATGACAGTTTGGAACATATTATGCCAGAGCACCTCAGAACTGTCCAGACTGAGGTCTTGCTTTAGCAGTTTCTCTACCTTATTTTGCACTATTACTCGTAAGACGTAAAATTAGCCACCCGGATGTCAAAGAGAAAGGAGTAACCTAGTCACAGAAAATTACCAACTCTGTTTTCCTTATATTGCTGACTTGCCACTACTCAATCATCACTCTATCTCTGTTAAGCATGTGAGGAACTAAGGCTCATATTTTTATATTCTAACTAGTGAAGAGTGTGGGTCAATGCAAATAAATTCTCAAAGGGTACAGTGTTCATATCGTGTACATTTTATTCTGGACTGGTTTTATTTTCATCTTTTAGATTACATGCGTCTTAGTGGTTACAGTGCATTGGAAATATGTCTGTGGCAATAAATGAAGCGGCCCCGTAGAAGCAGATGCATAGAGTGGAACAGGTGGTGTTGCGGGACTCTGTGTCCTCACTGAACATGTTTTGGGGTGTGTATGTGTGATCTTGGGAGTAGCTCTGGTTCAATCATGTGGACTGTGTACCCATTACTGGTGTCTTAATCCAAGAAAAACTCACTCTGTGTGCTCTAGTAATTCTCTGTGCTGTGAGGCAAAGAGCAGTAAATGGGAAATTCAAGAGATTTCCTTCAAAAATGCACTTCATGCCAAAAGCAAAATGCTAGTGTAGATGTTCCTTGCTTAAAATACCTAATTAAACTACATGAATCCATACTTAAGAGTTGAATCTTGACTAATATTGAAAACTACTTAGTAAATAGATCTATTAAAACCAATAATGAGACTGCTTCACAGTGAAGTGCTACCCAGTATGAGTAAGAGCATGAAAATCTTTCTTAAAGTAGTAAATTTTAAACAGTGTTCAGAATCCATAATTGATGGACTCATTTGCAGACCAGAATTAATAGATGAGCTTTTGTCATACTAAAAAGAAAAATTTAAGCTGTTTCAATGTGTTCTTTGTGGCTTTTATTCACAGATTCATATAGGTTGTCTGGACTGTAATTGTTTGCTTACCTTCAGTTAATACAAACTTTAGAAAAAAACAGGCATCCCAACATTAAACATTCATGGAAAAAGCTGGTTACTGACAGCTGTTAATATAGTGGTGATTAAAGAGCACTTTAAAGGTGTGTTCTCCAAAGCAGAGTGTTTAGGACATTTAAGCTTAAAGGAAATGGCCAGTGGCAAATAAAAGATTTGTCTTATAACAGTATTTCTAAAGCCACTAGTCAATGCCAAGCAAGGTTGACAAGAATAATAATATATAATTCCTTTTTAAAAAGTAACCCCAAAACTCAGGTGTTTAATTATTGATCCAAGTAATATTTTCCTTTTAAACTCTTCCGGGGGCTAAGAGCCATTAGTTAAAGCATCTGACAGAAGCTCTTCCTAAAGGATTAATGAAATGAACTCTTCAGCAGTTTGTGAAAAAGGAATTTTACACTAGTAGATTAAAGAAAACAGACATGTAAAGCATACTGAGTCACTTAGAAAGAATAATAATTACACTAAGGTTTCTTCCATTCCTCCTTTCCCTGTGCACCACTTCCGAGTGATAAGTGGTACATCAGTCTAATCCAAATGGTAATTAATTTTGCATGTGAAAACAAAATAATTTTCAGGCTAAGTTTGCTACCTTTATTCATACTTTGTTACTTCACCACCCAACGTATCTGTATCTATTATATATATAGATACTATAATAATCATATAAATATATGCACATGTGTGTGTAAAAATTAATTAATTAATATTGATTAATAGGGTATTCCTCATTCTAAAGAAAAATATCATAATTGTGGGCCTGTTTGTTACTGTCTTTCTCTTCTTCTGACTGTTAAGTCATTCGCTAATTATTTGTACAGAAATATTTCACAGTGTCTGTGAGGCATGTGTAAGGTATTAAAATTCTGTTATGGCTATTTCTGTTTGAAATCTCTACCTTTTCCTCCTTTCTGTAAAGTCAGCATAGAAGTTTAAAAAAATTAGGTACCCTAAATGTTTTTTTTGAAATCTATTCTTGTGGCCATCCGTATTTCTTGAAGCCTAACCCCTTTACAAATTGAATCCAAAGTGACTTCACCAAGACATTACTGGACGAGAAAGGACTTTCACAGATCCTAGGTTTGTGCCCCACTCTTTAGATCCTTTCTTTACCCTTCCAGTCTTTCTGTGTTCACAATTCTTATAAATGTCAGTGGGAGCAAAATTACTAGTATTGGAATTATGAGCCAAGAGTGGGGAAAGGCTGACTTAGATAAATTTTATTTTGCACTCTTGCAAGCCAATTTTCAATAATCCACTTTATGGCCCTCTACACCCTGTTGAATTGTGGGATAAAGTGCAACTGCCATAATTCACCACCTTGCATCTAAAGGCGGACTCTCATTTGGAGAGAGGTGAAGTAGAAAGTCAAAATTAAATTGGTTTGGTTTATTTCAAGCCTCAGGAGCTGTAATGACATGCCATTTCACCTAAACAGGTATTTTTAGTGTTTCATATAGAATCAAAAAGTATGCATTGGTGTTCCTATCTGTTGTAGAATTAAATAGACATTTTCACTTGGGTATACTCCAGGAGTGAAATTATGGCCCCATTCAATCTGATGGAACTTTTTGCAATTGACTTCAAGAGGGACTAGGACTTCACCCCAGGAGTGTACTTTCAGGCTAGCTAACATCTTTTTTTAATGTACCCCCTACACAGCCTATTAAATATTCTTGTCATTACAGAATACAGAAGAGCCCATTTTCCAATTTGTCTCGCTCTGACGAGCACTGTTTCATAGAGCTCCTCTCAACCCCTGTTGTTTCCTACTTACTAGTTAGAGCATGAAAAAGCCAGTGGGTCAGAGGTTGCTTTCTCAGTCATCACGTATACCTTCTAGCAGCTAACGGAGCATGAAGGCTTCCTAACGGGCAACCTGAATTTAGTTACAGGCTTTTGACATACCTGGTCCATCTTTTATTTGAAGATTTTTATTATAGGTATGGTTTAGTAAAAAAACCCCATTATTTGAAACAGCTGGCCTATGGAAGCCGTAGGGAGAGAAGGCACCGTGGGAAAGAAGAGGAAAAAAAAAGAGGTTCTGAGAACCTCTTATGCAACCACAACAGAAAAAAAAAATTATCCTGTGTTTTAATTACTGTATCTTTTGTCACTCCTTACGGAAAAGCCACTTTAAGTTTGTAGTGCATTTCAATAACCCTGAAAACAGATTACCTTGGTACATGCATAGAAGCAGCCCAGAGTCTGTGCATGCTGCCATCTCTGCAACAGTGCTCTGGCTGCTGCTGTTCCACAACACTGCCTACAGCTAAATGGAAGGCAGAGCTGAAAGAAAAACACATAAAACCGGTTACTTTCGCCCAACAATGTTTACTAAGGGATACAAGAGGGCTGGACTTCATCACAATTACATTTGAGGGGATAAAATATAACAACTGAAAAAACACTGAAGCTGACTGCAAGTTTTTTGTGTGAAGGATCTAATCTGCCAAGAGCTCAACGAGATTTTCTTTGGATTTAATGGGAAAACTTAGGAGCCTCACCTGATGTAGTTAGTTTAGTGAGCATTGATCTTCTACCTAGATATTTATGTTAAAGAAAGGTTTTAATTTCTTTGTGTAAATAGAATGAAAATCAAAATATTAATGATAAATTCAGGGTTGCCCAAAATCTGAATTAACTACCTGTTTACTTAATTGTAACAGAAAATATATGATCCTCTGTTCATATAATCTTCTGATCATACAAAATACATCAAGAGCCATGTAAATTTAAAAAAAACTCCTGATGGATGAGGTCTCATGAGGACACAACTATTTGCTTGATGTTCATGTAGACATTCAGATATAGAATCCCATGTGATCAAATACCAAGAATTAGATTAAGTTCTATAGGTTTCCTTTCAAAAATGTTAGTGGTCATCACATTTTCAGCTGTTAAAAATTGTGTAGGTCATAGTTTGAAGGAAGAGGAATAGAAAACAATTGTGGGTTTAGAACTCAGAGCTTCTATTTTCTTTTAATTTTTATTTGTTGTTGCTTTTGTTGTTGTTATTTGCTTTTCAGAACATTAGATATACACTTTTCCTCAAAATCACTCACAATTTTCTCTGCTACAACTACGTGCAGGCCTGCACTTTATTTCACTGCTTGTGTTGATTAAAAGCTCTGCTTAGGACTTATCTTCAAAGCATTTTACAAACAAAGCATTCTCCTAACTGTATTCAAGTATGCGATCATTTTTAGAGCCTGAAGTGGTTCTTGCTTAACTTGGGAAGGTTTAGGGACTTTTTATGTATAATAGAGATGGTTAATATAAATCACTAGTACGGGTCTGGTCCACCGAGAGGATAAAAAAACCCCCTCTATGCCCTGCATATCTAATGCACTCGACAGTTTTTAAGCTGACTTACTCAACATACTGTATTGTTGCTATGGTTACTCTACATTACACTGTCTCACACATGGCCTCTCTCTCTCTCTATATATGTAAAGACCACTATATCCTTACATCATAGGATTTCATACAGTTTCTCTTTTGGGATGCTCTAATTGAGTTGAAAGCTTTTTAATATATATGTACAGTATTCACGAAGAAAATAAAAGCCCTTGCTTTCCTTCATTTGTATTCAATAAACATCAGAAACCTCAAACGCTACTGCCACTCCAGTGTGAGTGCCTGTAAAAATATACATATTTCTTTTTAAACGCTTGACCAAAGGGGGAAAGAAAAAAAAAAANAAAAAAAAAAAAAAAGATTGCAGAAGAAAAATGTTTATGTGCCTCTTTTGCATCCAGGTTGAAAGACTGGTTTCTTCACTCAAATATCATGTTAAAGATGTATTATCTCATTCTTGTTCACTTCTGTTCCCAAAAAGAGTTACCAGAACTGTGGGCTACTGAACTGGGTGTGTGATTGTGTGGGTTTGTTTGTGATTTTTAAAATCTATTTTATTTCTAGACTCCTATCTATTAGACTTGCTGTTATGCTTAATTTTATAATACAAATCAACCATGTTTATGTTTTGCCTCTAAAAACCGTAATTAGAACAAAAACTTTCAGGATGTCTGGGAACAAGATCCTAATAAGGTTCAGTCTGAACACTTTTCAAGAACATCATTTTAGCAACTTCGATCCCTTTTGTTTTCATTATTTATCACATTTCAGATAAATGCGAAGGGTGAGATAAATTAAAGATAATATCACAGTGATTTTCCATCCAAAGGGTAGCAGTTGGATACTTGAACTGAAATACTTTGTTGGCAATGATAGCAGGTCAGGCTTTGGCTGTATTGGTCTGTTCAGTGTCTATGTAGTTAATTAACTGTTTTTATCATAATTTAAAAGACACAAGACTAATTCTATTGCTGTTGTTGAAGTGAAAGAAAACTGGCCGTGTTGAATATATGGATGGGTGATTATCTCACAGTGCTGAAAGCCAGATGGGACCAGAAAGGCACAGGACAATATTTGTAAGCAATGCAAAGCTATCCTTTTGCGCTAAGAGCTAAAGCAGGGATTTGCCTCTCCAGTAGGCAGTCATCCATCACCTTTTATAGAGATTCTTTTTGTACGTATCCACATTTTCAAGATTTAATGTGAGTGTGCAGAACTGGGTAGAAAACAGAATGTAATTAGCCTGTTCTTTGGATATGCAAATTGTAGTCATAGATTTAAAAGGACTCTGAATCATTTCCAACTTGCACTTACCTTTTAGTGCTACAGAAACGTATTTGCAATCAGAGCTCAGGCAGGTCTTAGCCGCATGACCTTCTGTAGTGGTTATCATCGGTTTAAATCAAATAAAATTATTTTCTGTACGACCCGCAGAGCTAGTTTTATGCATTCTTTGGTTTACCAGTACATTTACTGTGAACTTTCCAGTGTGGCTAACTAACTGGTAGAAACATTAGTTAATGGGATAAAAACAGTGAAGGAGTCAGTTTAAAAATCAGCAGTCTCACAGGGATTTGGATGTAATCCTACTTGAAAACATCTTTAGTGTGTATTCTTGAGAGATTTCTATTGGTGGCTAAAACTGCAGCCAATCAATTTCTCATTCTTAAAGCATTTCTCATACACTTTAAGTGCACAAAAGGGAAGAGCAAGTATTTTCCATCCATCCCTAGCTCTTTTCAAAGCTAGATTACCTCTGTTGTCCCTTAAAAACCTCTGCAATCATTACAATGAAGAAATGACAACTAATGAGGCATGTGAACCATGAAGAGTAGGATACTCAGTCTTTCCAGGGAGAAGTTCAATTCCCAGTCTGAGAAATTAGAATATGCTTGGAGGCCTAGAAATATTTTTAGTAGGTTGTGGAACAGTAACTGCAAAAGAATAATTGAATATTCTTATGAAGATTGTAGTCACTTTCTGCTTAATCAAAATGGTTCATCTACCTTTTTTCCTGCATTGCATTGCCACCTGTCTCTCTAATACGAACATTCAAACAATGAAATGGAAACAGGGTGACTAGATTTTGGGTCATGCCAAATGAGGTGGTTTTTTTCCCATCTTTATTATGGGAAAGAGATGTCACTCATCATTGTCTTGTTTTCCCAGGGTAAAAATGACTGTACTGACAAAACTATAGAGATTTACAAATGAAAATATAAGAACCATTATTATTTTAAAAGTAAATTTTTGTAGTATCTTTGTTGCAAGTTAAAATATAAAGATATCACTGTTTTGAGGATAGGGTGATTGCCTCATACATATGGCATTCAAAATATGCTTATAGTTTTTATTCTTTTAATGATGTTTCTGGTAAATATTTAGCATTGCACATGGACTAAATAGTGTGGGTTAAACATAACCAATTCTAACATTGTGATTACAATGTTTAAGTCTGCAGCCAAAAATCTAGATCAGTTTCCCCTTTTGAAACGAGAATTCAAGAGAGAAATCATTTAACAAATATTTCTTTTTCCATATCCAGGTGTATAGGGGTATGTTAGGGAAGAGTGACCAATGTTTGCTGTTCAAACATTTGAAGTAGTTTCAATTGTATAAATATGTTGTATATGTTGACCTAATCCACCCCAAATATCATGTGTTACTCTGGATATGTCATTAAAACATCTTTTAGGATCTGAGTGTTAGCATTTACTTGTCATCAGCCTCCTATCATCTACTCCCCTAAGATTAAGTCTCATCAACCCCGTGCTAAGTTTAGATACCTTTATACCTCTGAGTGACTATGCCAGTGTCTCTGGCATGTATGTTACCGGGTGAAGAGAGGGTTTTATGTCACCAACTTTCCTTCATAGTGGGCATCCACTATTTCTGACCGTATTGTTTCCTATAGCACAGCTGTGGCAAAGTCTGAAAGCACCTTTGCAATACTTCGGAGTTACTGTACAGCCTTGGCTGTTCTATGCTTGGCTGTGCTTGGCTGTGGTCCTCCTCGGTCAGCACAATTACAGAAACGTGCTAACATGCTCAGGAGGTTAAGGAACTTGAGCTATGGGCATTTCTGAACAAACTCTTGAGCATTTCTTATGTAAGTAGTGGGGAGATCTAGCCCTAGAAGTTGGCATGTATGCTCATCAAACTTTTGGCAGGCACCGTATGTCTTAGTTCCCCTTCCACAATGCTGTATAATAAAGAAAGGAAGGTAATCAAAGTTTAGAATTGCAACAAAAATCAGAGATGGGCCCTTTGTACTACTTTCACCTAAAATTGTGGGTAAAACACTTTCTGGCTTATTTGCTTTGTCTAAAAAGTGGTTTGGTTCAGGCTGAGCATCAGCAGTAGACAAGGACAACAGTGAGAGGAAGCAAAAGTGATAACCAAGGACATTCTGTCTATTATTATATTATACTGAACTGTCAGGAGAAATTAAATCAAAAGGTTGTCTGATCTCAGAGGAGAATCACAGAGAACTTTAGCTAACATATATGCTATTCTGACTTATTTTTTACTTTAATCAACTCTTTTTTTTTCTGTGCTCTCAATTTTCACTGTTCTTCAGGACTGACAAATGGGCAAACATGACAGATACAATTTCAAACGTTGAAAGGCATGCTAAAATATTTTCAGAATGTTATTACGCACCATATTTTGTTCAACATTGGTTTAACTGGGCAAATACAAGCTACCATATGAGTCAGGACAATCCCGAGCACAAATACAGGCTGGGCAGAGAAGGGCTTAAGAGCAGTCCTGAGAAGAAAGACTTGGGGATGTTGGAGGATGAAAAGCTTGACAGGACCTGTCAATGTGAGCTTGCAGCCCAGAATGACAACCATATTAAATCAAAAGAAGTGTGGCCAGCATGTCAAGGGAGGTGATTCTACCCCTCTAGTCCACTCTTGTGAGACCCCACCAGGAGTGCTGCATCCAGTTCTGGAGTCCCCAGTATAAGACCTTGATTTCTTGGAGTGAGTCCAGGGGATGGCCAAAAAGATGATCAGAGGGCTCAAACACATTTCCTATGAAGAGAGGCTGAGAGAGTTGAGGTAGTTCAGCCTGGAGAATAGAAGGCTCCAGGGAGACGTTGTTGCAGTACCTAAGGAGGTAGAAGAAGAAAGCTGGAGAGGAACTTCTGACAAGGGCATATGGTAATAGAACAAGGGGCAATGTCTTTTTAACTGAAAGAGGGTAAATTTAGACTAGTTATGAGGAGACATTCTTTACTGTGAAGGTGATGAGACACTGGAACAGGTTGTGCAATGAAGCTGTGGATGCCCCATCCCTGGAAGTGTTCAAGACTAGGTTGGATGGGGCATTGCACAGCCTGGTCTAGCGGATGGTGTCCCTGCTCATGGCAGGGGGAGTTGGAACTAGATGATCCTTAAGGTCCCCTCCAACCCAAACCATTCCATGGTTCTGTGATGATTCTGTGCTATAACAACTGAACTATTGTCACAGTACAAATATTAGTGAGGGCATGTTCCAGTACAAAATGCTAGTGTGAATTCTTACATGCTGCATTAATCCAGTAAAAATTAGAAAATGTACATTGGTTAGTGTTAGGCATTCAGACAGTCTTTCAATGAAATGTATCTAATAGACATAGCTAAGTGCTATCAATCATTGCTGTAGAACTTCAAAAAGTCAAAATTTGATAAAGAGTAGATACCTATCTAGAAAGTGATATACAGTGAAACTTTTTTAGGTTGAGTAGTGTCAGCAAAGGTGCCCTCTTCAAAGTCAGGAAATTTTGAATTGCTGTTTCAGGATGGAAAAGATGGCATTTAAAATGTACATGGTTGCTTTCTGAGTTTTATGCGACCCTTCCATGTCTTAAATAACATTGCTGTATCTTCCAACTGGTACCATCCTCATTCTGTATTCTCAGTTATGTTGCAGTATTATTATGTACTTTGCTGATGTCCGATTGCAAACAACCATTGCTAATCGGCTTACTCGAGCTTCCATATATAACTTTTAAAGAGCTTATGAAGGTAACCCATTGAGATTAAGAAGGCATAAGGCCTGTTGTTTTCAGGTACCTGACAGGGAGATGGAAATGAACCCACCTTCCCATAGAGTGCAGCAAAAGTAGAGCAGCTTTCTATCAGTAATTCTCATTTATCTTTAGTGTGTCAGATTCAGCACTTTATCATCAAACTCACTGTCTTATCACTGCATAGCATTATAACAGGGATAACCCAAAAACTGAGTTGCAAGAGGTTCAGAGGTTTAATATTTGGCTCAATATGTAGCGGTACGTTTTTTTCCCATAGGGATTTAAGGTTGTCCTTTATGCAGCTTAGAAAAGACTATTTGTATAGTAATAAGTATTTAGGAAATAAACGTGGCATTAAAAAGATAATCAGTGTTTCCTTTAGAAATACTGAAGGTGAGTGAGGAGAAAACAAAAACCTCTTCTGAAAATCGGAGTTTCCACAATGATTATACAAATGATGCAAAAGAAACAGTGATTATATTTCAAATATTTTAGTAAACATGTTTGATACTTTTCACCCAGTATAAACTCTTTTGGATTACGGTGCAAGAAAACAGCACTGAGATGACACCGTTTTACTGCATAAAACGTGCAACATTCTTTTTTGGGGTTATTTTTGAGAAAAGACTGAAAATATTTGTAAACTTTACAAAAAGGTAATGTAAAAATATTATACTTAAATGACACTTGGTACAGTTTAGAACACATACACTTTTCTGAAAACAAATTTCTAAGAGTCTTTATCTTATTCCAAATTGTGCATTTTCTCTACAAAGGGGTAGTATTTAGGAAGCTAGTATATTTACTACATTCATTTTCATTTCCTTGGTAGAAAGATGTTTTCTCAGAAATATGATTTATATATGTAAATATAAAAATTTGTTTAGGACTTGACATCGCTGGGCTTTGATCATGTAAATATATGTAATTGTGTAGATGTCCGTCTACAGTATAATTAAGAGGAAATACTCATTCTCAAAAAAATTTTATTGGAGTATTTGGGGATAAAGAAGGGCTGTTTTGTACAGCATTAAAGTTTTTCAGCACAAATTAGAAATCTAAGCATTTCCCCACACAGAGAGAGATTTTTGGTGACACTAATATATTGCATTGACTCCCTGTGTTGTTTCTGTGTTTCTGGCTCGTATATATGTAGTCAGGCTAAATGAAGTGCCAGCCATGTCAGCACAAAGCTCAGAGCAAACTCATTTACCTTCTTCTTTTGAGTGTCCTTCCTCTGTCTAACCAATTAACACCAGAGTAAAACATAATTTTTCCTCCTACCCATGAGGCATATGAATGCATCAGAGCAGGTTACTCTCGTCTTTCCTGTCGTCTCAACTTGGAGGTGCAGACAGTGACATTCGGGTGTTCTGAAATGATGCCAGAAATTTTGGTTTGAAAGGCCAAATGAACTGAATTTGAGCCATGTTGAGAAAGTAGTTGTTAAAAAGAGGTAAGAGGGAGGAGTAATCTCCTTTCTAGCACACACATATGTGGGATAATGTCCACTGAATGTGCCCATCTGTCTATTGACCTTGTAGTACTGATTGGTGAAAATTTTCCAAGTTTAACATCTTTGCTGTAACAACTAAAATAGTACCTGTATCATCCATTATGTGTCAACATGTGACATGAGTCTTTTGCTGTGTTAAGAGGAAAGGAAATTGTATTTGCTTTACATAAAGAAGTACTTTAGACTAACAAAGTTAAACTTTTTGAAGAGAACTTAAGGAAACATAGATAGCATGATTGAAGTTATAATTTCTGAGTATCTCCAACTCATCCTTGCATGTTGATTAAGCCTAAGGAGACAATAAAACATGGCTGCATGAAAGTAATGTTTGATGTCCGATTGTTTCTAAGATATCACGAAAAGAAGATTATTTTTTCTCTGTGGATTTTTTTGTTGTTATGTAAATAATTGCCTTCCTCTTTATCTGATCAAATCCAATTACCTCAGATCTCCCAATGCCCGAGAGCTTTTTGCTCTTTGTTTTTAAATATTTCTCTGTATTAAAACATTTTAACTCTTGGGCAAATGTCTCCTGTCTCCTCTACTTTTAACAAATCTTGAAATTCTGCTGCTGAATTGAAGTCTTTAATACAAACCTTTTGACTAAACATGCTTTATTTCTGGTAGCTAAAGAAACTGTAGCTAAAGAAACTGTAGGTAAGAGATTTCAGTTCCCCTTTTTCTCTCTCACGGTATTATCTCCCCTAATGTAACTAGGCTTGTAGCCCCCACTGAGAAGTCTTAGCAATAAAGAGAAGAGAAGCACTGACATCCAAATTTAATTTCCAAGAGTCACTGCAATTTTTTTAATGTTGTATTTTTAAAGGGCTAACTGAAAAGTTTTTGATTTTGAGCTTTTATTTTTCTCTTTTTCCCCTGTACTAAAAAGAACTCATCAGCTGATCAGCGGTATCCTGCTGATGGTTTCCTGAACTGTGGGCAAGACCCCAGCAAAGCCCTGTAGTTATGAGAGATGAAGGTAACTGCTGTGGGAGCATCTAGGAAATAACATCTCACATTAAACGTATTAGGCTTGGCAGGCTCTGTAACTATTTAGGCTGAAATTTTCCGTTCTGGCTAGTTGTGTCAGGACCACGACTTGAAAAAAGTCCGCCAAAATGGTTCAGCTTTTTCCAGCAGCTAGGCTGCAGAAAAATGTGTTGCTTTTCAAAGCTAAATTGTAAGTGACCTTGAAACTTGGCAGAGGAGTGGCATTTGTGTCATGAACGTTTCTTTTGCTATCCTGTGACAATCCAAGCAAATTTAGCCAAGTTGAAAAAGCACATATGTTCAGTAGATACTTACCAGAAGTTCACTACCGTTACCTCTAAAAAAAGCCACTGAGCATGTTTTCATCTCTTACAGTTCCTATTGCTGTCCAGATGATGAGAGGCTCTGCTTAAAAACATCGAAAAATGCTTCATTCAGGTCAGAGCTGCAAGGGTGAAACTAATCACACCTGCTGTGATCTGCTTTGAGCAAAGACTGGCTAGGAACTCAAATGGGAGCAAGGGAATTTATCTTTCACCTGCTTTGTCCCTGTCCCAGTCTCTTTTCTCCTCTCCCTCCACAATGCGGCCGAGAAAGCCGTCAAGCACAGGTACACGGCATTTAAGCAGCCAGAGTACTGCATTGGTAATAGGAGTTTGGGGAAAGTCTCCCTGGATAAGGAGCAATAGAGAGAGAAGCTGGGGAGAGGGAGCAAGTGAACTGAATTAAATTGAACGAGGAATTATGGGGCTCAGAAGTACACAGTTGCAGAGTAGGTGGAAAGAAAGAAGGAGATAAAAAAAGAGAAGGTTGCTTTAAATAACACGTAATAATGATATCTGACATAAGAAGCTGCAGCCCCACGACATTTTTCTCCAGAAACTGGTTGATTTTGGTACAATGTTTCCTCTAAATCGTTGCTGCTGTTGCTGTAAAGTTAAACTATATAGCTAGAATTTTCCATTTCCCTTAAGCAGGGTATTGGTTTCTTTGAAGAAATGGTGCATTTCAATCCCTTTCAGTCTGTCAGTATCTGAGGAGTTATTAACTTAGTTTACTTTTTCTCTGCCTTTCGAAATCTGACATGGATTTGTCCCACATCTCCCAGAGGCTTCCGTGCACAATTAGCCATTGGATTCACTGAGTAATTACTTCATTTTTCATGTAAAATGTGCTTGATTTATTGTCTACTTGGGAGTGGAAGGCAGAGATAGGTCAACAACAGTTAGAGAAGATTAGCAGAGAGATTCTCTGCTGCTGTGGTAGCAATCAATCCCCGGGGAAGCTGGCTGCGCGGAAGCGGTGCCACTCAAGCCTTGGCAGTGGTGCACCATTTGACTTTGCCACTCCTCGGTGGAATTAATATGAGTGACTGCCAGGCAGATTTTAATCCCTACCTAGCTACAGAAGCCAGCAGATTGTGGAAATGGTGGATGTGTTTAAAGAATGTGCTTGTAAAATAAGCAGATACCTTTTTCTCAATGGGAGATGTGATCTGTCTTAGAAGCTCTCTTCCAGGCAGAGTCGTTTCAGTGTACCGGGGGAAAAATGTAGACTGCCATATCTTTTCCGACAGGTGTTATTTGTACTCACTGCTCTGGGTTAATGGCTTTTTAAATAGTGGTTTCAAAATAGTTAGGCTGTAAAATTATATGGAATAATGTGACTTTTTTTTTTTCCCTGAAAAACAAAAAACATGGAGGGGCTTCTTTATGAAGAAACATGAGCTGCTGAAGAGATAGATAGACAGATAGATGGTAGATTCTGATAAATAATATAATGAAAATAACTATATAATGAACCCTCAAAAAATTTCAGTTGTTATGGAACTCACTATATTTACTGTATTTTCTTATCAAATGTGTCAGTGTCGGTAATGATTATTCCTTTGTTTTTGTTATTAATTGTTTTGTTTTTAAATCTTTCTAAGAAGAGAATTATAAGGAAAATTGAATGACACTTTTGAAGATGAAGTTATTTAACCATAGGCACAATTTACCAACGAGCAATAACAACCAGTTCTTGTGAACTATTAGTGGAATTAATTTTATTTAAAGATAATGAGGAATTTTATATACAGAAATATGAACAAAGAGATTCTTTGGTGAAACTCTACTGCTTTTATATATGAGATCAAATAAGTGACTGAAACAGTACTGTTTAGCCTTAAAATTAATGTATATTGGATGATGCTTCTCTGCTAAGCTTGTGCTGTCAAGTCTGTCTCTCAGTATTCCTTTTATGAAAAACTAGTCAGAATTATTAGGTTATGATGTTAGGTACTTATGAGCTTTCTAACGATAATGAAGATAATTTGTAACAGGATTTTTTTGCCCCACTTTGGAACGCACTTAATTTTTCAGTTTTACTCTACCAACTTAATAATTCTAATCAATGTCACAATATAAAAAATCATTGCACTGAGAAGGCTTTTTACTATCACATGGTATTCGTGATACACAAAAAGCTTGGTGTGTACATATAAACTGAATATTCCACAAAAGCTCCATGTAAGCATTAAGAAACGAGAAATATGTATGTACTGATTATAAAGATGCAGTAAGATGATATGATTTTAAAACAGGGAACAGTTTGACACTGTATATTCCAGAATTTAACTAGCTTGTACTCCAACAGGGAAGGGCAACTTCCTGTCCTGAGGACCATCCCCATCTCCTCCCCCTGAGAAGTAACCAGTAATTGTAGTTTTTGTATAAGTAAAGAGGATGACCAGCTCAATCTCTCACCATCACCAGCTTACAGTACTCTGGGACTGATTACAAGCTGTACAGGATTCACAGAATTACACAACAGAACTCTTAAGTAATCACAGATTTTCTGAAAGTTAGCCAATTCTGTGGAGGAGTTTTGTCAGAAAGGCTTTATTGAGGATTGGTGGGTGTCTGTGCTGGCATGTAGACATGAAGCAGCCCTGTCTTGGACTGAGTAAATCCAGTGCATATCTCGGTCAAATGAGCATATTTGGCATTTTCAGTGCATAACTTTATTTTCTTGGTTTTGGTTGTTTTTCTCTAGTAGTATTTTACAGTATCTTTTCATTTAAGGATTTTTTCATAATTGTCTATGTTTATAATTTTTCTTCCCAACAAATAACAAAGTTAAAGCTCCTTTTTTTCTTCTTCTTCCCTTTATTCTAACTCCAAACTTTAAAAAGAAAAGGAAAAAAAAAAGACCCCCAAAACCAGATTCCATAAATTTCTGTGATATAAAACATGCACCATATAAGATTTTAAGTGATATCAGTGAGAGTCTATGAGTATAATTTCTGGTATGCTGATGGGGTTTGACTGATTTATGTGCAGCAAATCCAGACAAGTGATTAAAGTGCAAATGTACCCTTTTCTTCTAATCTTATAACTTTTCAAATTTTCCTGTGCAGTAGAACAGAAAGACAAAAACTGAATTCCTGTGTTAGTAGTTAAAAAGCAGCAAAAAGTTTTAAAACTCTGAATTGTGAATTGTGTAGAGCAACTTGCTTGGTTATTACCCTTGTAAGATTTGAAGAAAGTCCATCAGGAAAAAAAAGTCCCTTAAAATAATTTTTAAAATCAGAACTGTTCAATTCTTGTGACTATGTGGTAGCAAAGTTGCCAATACCATGATTTTCCCATCTGCTTATAGTGGGCATAATCCATGGTGTCATCCAAGAAATGTAATATCCTTTTTAAAATACTATTTTTTCCTCATGTTTTTGCTTTCATTCATGAAATGTAAGGTATTGCTTGACAAATATGGAGAGAAGAGAGAAAGGAATAAAAACCAAAAATTCAAATAATAATGAATATTGTTGGCCTAATCTTCTTGTCAGCTTTAAATCAGCTTTTATGGAGTTATTCTATCTTCAAATCTATTCTTAACCTTAGCCAGGAAGTCTTAAAATTGATGCCAATTTTTTGGCTGATATTCTGAGTTTGCCCAGTTTGGTCTGATACAGAAATCTGTTAGATGCCCTTATTCTCTGTTTTATAAAAATGGACTGAATATTATACTGGCACCTGACATAAAATACTAATAGTAAATGTATATATCAGAGACAGTACTGGGTATTTGTAACTAATATACAGGTTTTGGATTAGGCCGGTTTCAGACTATATGTTTCTAAGATTCCTTATTCAGTAATTGGTAAGATAAACTTAGTTTTAGCTACTCAGTCTTTTCTTGTAACATTTTTCAGAAATAAGAAGTAAATCAGAAGAATTCCATGTAAAAAAAAAATAAAAAATCTTATCTATAAGGAAATTAGGAAACAAAGAAAAACAAAATACAAACACACACCTTCCCCTCCATTACTTTAGAGTTTAATTGTCTTCCATATTTACTGTTTCCTCAGTTACGTCGTTTGTTTTTATTTCCCCTTTACTTCAACGGAGATAAGTGCAGCTTAGGGGGAAAGTGAGATGCAGAGTATATCTATTTCCTCTCCTTTGTGATCTTTGGCCAGCTTTCTTATGGTTAACTTTTCTGGTGGTTTATCCATTATAAATTGAGGCACCGGAGGTCAGGGTTGAATATTGATTGTGAGGCTGTAGTCATGTCAGAGGCCTGATCTTAATCACGCTCTATTCCTTCATGATAAAACTAGTCAAGCTATATTATTGGTACAGTACCTGAAAATGGAATGGCCAGCCAAATATCTTCTAATTCACCTTTTTACATCACCAATGCAATGCTTGCTGCAGGATACCTGAAGAGATGTATCTAAGATTTTCGCTTTCCTTTGCATTTTCTCAGATTGCTTTCTCTGTAGCTGATGTTTGTTTCATTATTGTTATGCTTGAAATTTGTGTTTCTACTTTTCTCGAACTATTTGTGATTATCTTGAGCTGGAAAAGATGCTATGACCTTCCTTTTACACAAAATTTCAGAGCCTAAACTTTCAACAAGGAAGAGAGAGCAAGATCCATTCTCTGTCTTAGGAGCTTTAAATGATTATTTTTCATTTTTCAGTACAGGTTCCTAAATGCTAGAGTCTAGTGGTTTTAGACTTGGATTTTATTCAGTACATCTTGCTGCAGACATTCTGCTCAATGTGGGAAGTTATTCAAATACTTATAGGACCCAAGAGTGAAAATATTGCTATTGCCTGATGATTAGAGCATCTACCCAGGAGATAAATATGCAGCTTTCTGTTTCTCTTTCCATTAATTTTTAATTGTTTATATGGAGTAAATTGACAGCACCTCCCAGAAATGTTTCTAGCATATCCTTTTGTAAAGAAGAAGCAAAAAGAGTCACATCTGTTCAGGCAAATAAGTAACTAAACCTGGGTTCTGTGTGTTCTTTTAAGACTGAGCAGTTTCTAACCCTTTTCCTGCTTTTGTCAATTTTGAAAATGCTGTGATTTATGACTTAATTTAATCTGTTTTTCTTAAAAGTTTCCCGTATAAACACTTAATTTTACATGTTTTTAAGATTTTATATCAAAGAATATTAAATGTATTGAATGTGTCAGTAACACAGACATACATGGCCTGATTTAGTTTTCTTTCTTTATTTTGTTTTCTACATATTCTGACTTTTATAATCCTGTGTAAAATATCAGCATATCTACAATTACTAGGGTAGCCACTGTTTCAAGGTACGAAATTTGCCAGCTTCAGGGTTGATTACTCATTTTCAGCATCTATTTAGAAGATTTATCTGTGTAAATACTTTTTGTATAGATCACTTTTGATTTGCTAAATATAGCACTTTTTACTTTTTCTTTAACTGATGTCAGATTGATTAGACACTAATGCCCTTGTTTGTCCCTAGACTGTTTTCATCTGAGAAACAGAGGTAAGATAGTCACTTTACAGCCCTCAGAGATTTCCAGCTGAAATGAGTTAACATCTGAAAACACTACTAAACTGTCTCTACTTTCTGTCCACTCTGCTCAGTCATAAGAACTATTAACCTTTGATTAATCTTTGTATTAACTATATATTTTCAAATTCCTTATAAGCTCCCATGAGAACGGAAGGCTAAATTTCAGCCAATGTTCACAAAGGGTTTAATTTTCAAGCAAGTAAACTAATTTTCAACAATCAGACCAAAAACTTTAGGAAAAAAACTAAGTTCATGGGCCATAAACACTCAGGATAGCTGTGTTTAAAAATATATCTAATTAAGCCTGTGGATATTAAGTGCATTCATTAAAATATGATTCAGCATTAGCTGAATGGTCTTACTTTACCAAAAGTAAATGTAGGCTCTGAGCAAGCTTCTCAGCAGTGTAGGCGAATTGAACCTTGCCTCCTCTGAGTAAAGTGACATATAATTTATCTGGTCTTTACTGCAAGTGATGTTGGAATTACATTTTGAAGGTGATGTTCTAGTCTGCCAGGATAAACTGCACTTCAACCAATGCATTTAACCAGTCATTTACATTCCTACATAAATTCCTCATTTAGAATTTTATTACCAAGTCCTTCCTTCTTTATGCTCAACGCTTACTTCATCTTTCCTTTTTTTGACAAGTTTCTTTTAGTTTTAGTCTAGGGCTGTTCTGATATACTTTGAAAGGCTTTGCTCATTTTATTCACCTCTCCTTTCTCTCCTCTTTATTTTTTCTTGTTGACTTGACTCTCTAGCTATTCCATAAAAATTTCCTAATATTATGCCTTATGCTTCATCTCCTCAAATTAATCTGTTCTGACACGTTCTTCTCCTAATCTCTTCTTAGCTCACTTGTTTGCTCAGTCTTTTTTTGTCCTTTCCTTTAGCGGTGTCCCTGGCTCTTTTTTCTTTTATCCTTGTGTGTCTCGTCTGTGACTTCTCTGGAGACTTGTGGCTGCTCTGCCCTTCAGAGCTGACCATTTGTAGACAGAGATGATGAATGGGACAGAGGGCTGGCAAGGAAGTGCCAATTAGAGAAGCACAGCACTTGCTGTTCTTGTGGAAACTACAGTGGGACAGCAAGGTAGTTGGAGTAGTAAGTGAATAAATGTCTCGAGCTTTCAATCATGGTATATGAGAGAAAAACAGACTACATTTCTGAAAACTCTCTGTAATGCTCGGACCAATCTTGTAAAATGGTATATTCTTGACACGCTTGAATAACCAATCACCCAGAGTAAATAAGCATCAACAAGTAATGAAAAACAAAATACAAACTATAATCTGTGTGTGAGAAAAGGGCATACTTGGTTCTAAAGGAAATTAATAACCATTGTACAACACCGTTGCTTATTAAAGTCTGAATCTCTATCATAGACAATTCTCTTTTTCATT
Organism: Mohoua ochrocephala; assembly: GCA_013398855.1. NCBI lineage: Eukaryota > Metazoa > Chordata > Aves > Passeriformes > Acanthizidae > Mohoua > Mohoua ochrocephala. The sequence continues at coordinate 21,569 of VZTA01022008.1, forward strand.
TTCTGTTCCTTTTCATTTATTTGAATATAAAGCAGCTATTTCTCTAACACAAGGGTGATAAAATAATATGAACATTAGGTTTTTAAAAACAAGAACTTACTTTTGACTGTCTCCCTATTTATGACTCATATTTCTTGTTTATATAACTAAATAGTGATGGATAAATAAATTGCTTACATTAATTTTGATGGGAAAACTTAAGCTACCAGTAATAAACATTTCATGTGGTGAGCTATATGAAAATACCTTCAGGAAAATTTGTAGTGGTCTTTCCAGCATGTGGTGTTTTCCAAGAAAACACTCAAAGACTATGTAATACAGAGACTTTTTTTTTTTTCCCCCTCCTTGTTTAGCGTTTATGTACTGAAACCAGACATGTACAGAAAACTATACATGAAACTAGATGTGCAGGGGATTCTGACACATACAAAATCAAAGTATCAAGATACCAGATACAGTCTCTTGGCTTATCTTCAGTGATGACTGCAGACAAGTCTTATCTTTTTTTTTTTCTGCAATCATATATATATGTATTTATAAAAGTAGGTGAGTTTGGTAGAGAAACTCTTAAGGTGGTATATCTTGGGTCTAGAAGAACCAGGACTATTTTTGCACAGCTCTATGCCTAACTGATAACTCCTGACAGGAAATTGAACACAGACATAAAGTTGCTGTATCCCAAGAATGCTGATAGGACAAACACAGTCGTAGTATTCCAGCTCAGAGGTCCATTACACAATTCAGGTGAGCAATGTGTGTCCCAGGCTCAGTTGAGTATGTCAGGATTTTAGTATGTTTTTAGTAATGATGGACATTCTAGGGGAGTTATTAAAGCTTGCAACACCTAAGCAGAAATCTCAGATTATGATTAATTTCACTGAGATTTCATCTCTTTAGCTTGACTTTAATAGTAATTGCAGTTTTAAATAAAATATATGTGTGTTGAAAATGTACGTATGCTTAAAAAAATCATTGTAAATAGCTTTTATATGATTATATGGAAATTATCAGAAATTGGTCATAAATTATTTTTCCAGATAGGGAAACACAAGACTTTTGAAGGTTGCTGTATTTTGTATAGCATTGAGCACATTGTCAATACTAAATAGGTTAAAACAGTTCATGTATTTTCCACCAACTCAGAAGTGCTTCCTCTTATCTATTTCACAAAGCTCAAGGGTGTATTTTCAGATAACAGCTGAACTCCACAGTAGATATCATATTTCATCTAACCACCATCACCTGGTTGACCTGTGATAGCTGTATTGTAATACAGTTGTAGTATGTTGTAATTTTCACAGGTGGGTTTGTTTTTTTTTTTCATTGAATAGAATGCCTTTTGTTGGAAGTTTCTTTAGATACACTACTTTAACCCCCCCTACAATCTAGTATCAAAATAACCACTATGACTGTAGTAATTTTTTTAATGAATTTATCAAACCCTATTACATTCTTAATCCTGTTTACTCAGTGATTCATTGTATCTTAATTAATCTCAATAAGTTGAGAACCTTTGGAGATTTAAATCTGCAAAGTTATCTTCTGTGTTTTTGCTCTTTACCCAAAACAAGTAACAGGTGAAAAAACCCAATTTGGTGGTATGTATCATTGATTCCTGCATTCATAAGTGCATCATAAACTGTGAGTGGACAAAATGAGGCAAATTCACACAAGAAGGAAATTACCCATCAAATGAATCTGTTCTGAAAGTTTTCTTGTAGAGTAGCTTTTGCATGTCTGATCTCTTTGACAGTCTCTGAGGTATCTTTGAATTCCTGCTTCATTCCTACTTTTTGCTGGAATTAAAGGAAGAGGAAGGGGAAAAGAGGGTAGTTAGGAAATTAGAAGAGAAATGTGTAAGAAATTGACTTCTGTTAGTTCTGCCATCTATCCAAAAGTGGCCGTGTTCTTATCCTAACACACCTTTCCTTGGACTAATCTAAAAACTACCTTGGTACTCACAATATGTAACTGCAGTTACATGCGTGCACACGTGTGCACCTAATACGTAACCTAATCAATATTGTTCACTGTATCAATGCTGCACTTAGAAACTGAACCTATAGAGAGGGAGAGGTGCAGAGTTTCAGAGACTGCAGAGACACAAACCAGGTGATATTTCCTGAGCTGCTGAAAAGCCCTCCAATGACCCTCCTTCACATTGTTCACTGTGGTATTTGTTTCGCACAACACAAATGCCGTGTCAGTCATTAAAAACTGAGCTTAGTATGAAAATGGTGTGTCACAAGTCGTGAGCCTCACAGATGTAATACTTCTGTTCCAGTTCCAAAATGGGATTGTATAGTTTCTAGAAATGAGTGACAGGAAACTTCTGTTTATAGCCTGGTGCAGAAGCAGCAAACCTCATCACGGTCCATTTCCTTTCCAATTGTTCAGGAAAATAAAAGCTGAAAAATGTGAAGGAAATGCTAAAGAAGCAATTTTTCACTCTGCTAATAATGTTCTACAACACACAAAGCCAAATACTGCATTTTATCTCTGTGAGTGTAACTCAAATTCAGACTTGTAAAGGGTGTGAGTGTGAAAGATTTAAACATAGGTCTTGGTTTAATTTAGAACTGATTGCTCATTAATCTTTGGAATAGTTATCCAAACTGTCTTCCAACTGCAGGGGAGGCAATTGGCTGCTATCATCAAACCCTGCTGTGCAGTATTCAGTTCTTCTCTGGCACAATATTTAGCCTTTTGTTCAATGTTTACATACAAAAAATTATAGAGAAAATATTGCTTAATAAGCTAGTATAGTTTGATCAAAGGAGTTAGGCATTCAGTGTCTGCAAGTCGGTAGCCTGTGTGAACCCACTTGAGTTGCTAGATGTAAAGCATAATTATTTCACACTTTTGATTTGGTGAGGCAGGAACCTCTGACTCCATGGAAACTGAAGGACTGCTTGAGCTGCTGATTTAAAACCAGGAATAAGATGTGCAAAGTCTAGATTTAATTGCGAATTATTACTTTGTCCCTCTCTGAACCACAATTTGATTTTTCTCCTCAGCGGGATAAAGGATCAACATTTTGTAGGTATGGACTGAAAGATTCTGGGCCTTTTCTAGCTTTTAACTCTTCCTGATGAAGAACTCTGATGCCTCCTTACCACTTAGCAGGCAAAGAAGTGGCAAGAGTGATTTCCAATCCGGACACACACATTGTATGTTTGCTTGAGCAGGAGTGAACGTTTCCTTTCCTTTTGGCTCATTTAAAAAAGACGAGCTATTTGATGACCCATACAATTCTTTCCTTGTTGACTGAGGTTCTTCTTTAGTTTGATTGACAAAGACTGAATCTTTTTGAAGGTCACAGAAGTGTTAAGTGATGTAATATTGGTCACATTAGAAACCAGACCATGAACTGTCCATCTGAGAACAGAGCTGCTAATTGAGCAGTTCCACTGGTGACCTTGTTCAATATCACTCCTTTTAGAATAAAATTATCATGAAAGAGCCCAAGTTCATCCGCCTTTACTTTCTGACTTGGCAGAGAAATAAAATACAACAGAAAAATAATAGCATATTGAGTAAAATAACAACTATTTTTAGACTGTATCTGCTGTGAAAGAATAGCTCTGCGCATGTGCAAAAATGTCAATATAAAACTGTTAGTGAATTATCAATTTGGATGGTATTTATTTTTGAGAAATATATGCATTTATATATTAGTACTATGATTAGAAAACAGCATACTAGCAAAACCTAAGTAAAGAATACATATGGATTTCAGGACTGCTGGCCTCCAAGTAATGTCAAGGAGCCCGAGGACAAGGACTTTTCATGTTATGTAGTTTTTTATATCCCTGTTCTGGCAGCAAAGGACAAATTGACTAATAGGAAACTCATGCCAGTCAAAACCATTTTATTTAGTGTAATCCCTTGTCAGGCTAATGTAAAAGCATATATCTTATTTTAATGGGACTGCCACCGATCTGTCAAATAAAAAAGAGTAAGTTGTGTAGCTTAAACATGTTAGTATTTCTGTCTTAAAAAGACACCCAAATGCAAACATTGCTGCTGTCTACATCCATCTCACCTAAATATCTGACAGTGGCCAGAGAAATTAAAACAGGTGGTCTACCATGCAATCAAGTTAGAATTAAAAGCATTTCATCTGTTGTGAGTTCTACTATTGCAGAAAAAAAAAATTAAAGGAAGGGGTATTCTATAAGGATATAAAACAGAATAATCATAACATATACTTTCAGTATATGTATGGAATTTTAGTTACTGTTACATTATCATAGGACTGTGAATTCTGTAAAGAGATATTACATTGCATTAGTTGTCTGTCTGTCCTATTTGAAATATAAGACATAGTGTTTTGAGAAATAAATAACACGTTTGGGTTTCACTGGTGAAATATTTAATCCATTTTTTTCTGCCAAATCTGCAAATTTTAAAATTTTCCCTCTGAAAATAGTCAAGGGTCATTCTCTGTTCTTTGGTGATAAGAGTGATAGTAAAATTGTGTGTCTTTATGAAGCATGCATTCTGCACCACAGTCATGGAAATATTTTTATATAATTATATATATTAATTTTCATAGTATACAGTATAGTATGTACTATATAGTATATACTATAGTATGTATAGTTTCATATGGTATGAAATACATCTGTTGTCCATGGAAAAGTTGAAATTTCTGTAATGTTTATTTTGTTGAAAGCCAAAAGCTTCTGTCTAAAAACTCATTCCCATCAAAAGTGGAACTTTCTGTAGGAAATACGTAACCATGTTTAATCTGGTGAAGGGGTTTCATGTTGCAGTTTCTTCCCTCAGATTGCTGGCTCTGAAGGAAAGTGTAGAATTTAGGAGAGCAAAATCTGACTTCCTAGGCCTGTTTGTTCAGACAAAGTGGCTCAGAAACTGGCTGTTGAGTGCTTTACAGATGGTAGAAATAGACAAGCTCTTATCTCATCTGTCTCACTCCAAATAGTCTCCTATTATCTTCAAGCCTATTATGCTCCTACCATGTTTACCTTCTTATCATTTAATTCTGATAATCCGAGTAGCAAGCCCCAGTTCAGAAAAGAAAATACTGAGATATTTGGTTTTTGTTCTAAAACTTGCCATTAGACCAGTTAGATTCTTTTCTCTTCTGCTCTGTACTATTCCCAAAACATTACCATTTTATAGTTTTATCCATAGCTGTCATAGCAAATGCATGAAGCCATGTTTATGGGTATTATAAAATGTATGAAAATATGCTAAGCCCTCATTTTAAAGTACTGTAACTCTAACACCCCAGAGATGTAATGGGAATAGCGGGATAGCCTTTAGAGTTCACATATTTGAGTGCTTCTCCTGCCCTGTGAACACTGGGAAGTGACATGACACCTCCACACAGTGGGTTATTTCAGTCTGCAGGTGAGTCCACATGATGTGTATTAAATATGAAAGCCCTTCTGCAAAGACTCATTTTAAATTAAACATGAATTATTTTTAATTCTTTTTCATGGTTTCAGATGTTCCTAAACTAGTAGCGTGGAGTTTTTTCTTTCTTCCTTTTTTTCCCTTTTCTTTTTTTTTTTAAATCTTTTATCTCTTTGCTGACCAGCTATAAAAAGGGGCTTTCCAGGCAGGACAAAAGCAAAGGACATCTGTCAAAAGTCTTTTTGAATATAAAATTAGAACAATTAACATGGAAAAGGTAGTGGGTTAAAGGCTTCGATGTGGTAATTTAAAGGTATAAAGCCTCCTTATGCTTAGGGAGAGACAAAGTAATAACTTTCACCTATTAAATAGCTAGGCATGGGGTGGGTTTTTTTAAATTTTAATGGGTTAATGCTTATCAGAAGTGATTTTTTGAGTCCTATACTTTTTGCTGTCTCATGTCTCAAGCACCTGTTCTTTAGAGTTACTCTCATGAATCTCTCATTGTCAAACACCATAACTTGACAAACTCATTTCATCCTTCAATTTAAAATCAGAGCTTCAACTCATTGCTTGGCTTCTGACTGCACGTTCATGTGACTGACTGAGCCAGTGATCCCTGCTCTTCTAATGTGTTGCTGCTTAGATGGAATATTTCTTTATTAATCCCGCTTGATAGGATAACTCTCAGTGTTAACAAAGACTGTGTTGAATGGAGATCAGTGTCAAGCATCATTTCAGTGTAATGGTTGCAGGGAAGACAGTTCTACCACCCTCCTCTGTGGGTAGCATTTCTCTACAGCACTCAACATTTCACTATTTCTACAAACAAACAATGTATAATATATGGAAGTGATTTTAATCTAAACTACAAATTTTATTCTAACTTGAGTTAATACCCAAATATTGGCGAATGGAAATAAGTGAAAATGTAGAACTCATCACAATAAAGGTATTCTTCAGGTATCACAAAAGACCTGGCACAGCAGTAATGCTATTATATTCTCTTGGTAGAAGGGTTAAGCCAAGGAACATTTCATAAAACATGAAATCAACAATAGTAATGTAGACTAATCTCAAATCGAACACAGAGTAATCTAAAGTAGAAATGGCAAATGAAATATGGCCTCTGGTATTAACTAAATAGCACACAGACAGTGTTTCTGTTTTCTCATTAATATCTTAAGCAATATAATTTGGAACAGCAGCTGAACCTACCACTTTGGGAATTATCAATAGTTTTAATCATAGCAGATAAATAAGTCCCTCAGCTTTGCCTCAGGGTCCATTATTTTCCTAAGCTGCTGATGTAAATGCCTCTGTCTCAGGTCTTCCTACTTAATTGTAACCACTACATACCATATGTATTCTACTGTCTCCAGCTAGGTGTTATTAATACAGAAGCTCTGCATTTATTATCCACTGAATTGCACTTCTTCAGGGAAATATAAATTAAATTGAATTATTATATACTTCCTTAGGTTAGTAATAAAGGAGAAAGAGAAATGTAATCTTTTTTTGATACACTAATTCCTTGTAAAACAGGGGGATTCCAATCACATTAAGATGACATATAAAGAATTCTCATAATATTAAAAATATATTTTCTTAGCCTTAGCAAGGATTAGTTAATTTCTTTTAAAACCATCCTATTTTGCCATATATTACATTCAGCTTAGCAACAATAGCCCCATAGAATAGAGAAATAAAAAATTATAAATTATATAATCCACTAGATATGCCTGATTAACCAAGAAACCTTGAAAAAACAAACAAAAAAACACCACCACCACAAAATCCCCCAAACAACAAATAGACAACAACCCAAAACAAGCAAAATACACAACACAACCCCACAACCAACCAACCAACAAAACCCACAAACAAGCAAACCACCAAACCCCAACCCCACAAAAAGGAACATAAAGTGTCTATTTCTTTAGGCACAGTATTCTGGATTTGGATTGGTGCTGTTGTATTGACACACAAAATGTTTTCACAACAAAATAGTTGTCTTCTGAGGTTAGATGTCTGTCTTCTCAGTTAGTATTGGAAAGTGATGGACTGTATCTTTGCCTGGAACTTGCATTCTAATGTCTCTAATTCATTACTAAGTGATGGAATGCTGAAAGTCAAACAATTTTTCTACTAAGTCATATGGTCTGCTCATGTCTGAACTGTTCACTTTGCAGTGTAGTATCTCAAACTCTTTTATAAAGTTAATAGAATATCTGCCTGAGGCAACGTGCTCAGAAGCCTTCTACATAGACTTTATACGAGGGATTACCACCAAATAGCTTTTCAGCAGTTCAAATTGTGGATTTCACATATGCTGGCAGCAAAGCTCTGCTGGGTGATCTAAAAGTAGGAGCAAGGTGCTATGGAGCTGACATCACCAGGTCAGGCTGAGGTCTGACCTAAGCCAGGTCTGCAATATAGTTTTCAGGTCTTTTCAGGAGACGTTGTCCCTTCTTGCCTGTGAACAACTCCTGGAGTTTTTTCTCTTTACATTTTGAGCTAATTGTATTGCTTCAGTCAAAGGTAAGAATTTAATTTGTGCTATCACAGAAAAAATCTTTGTTCAAAATAGCAGCCACAGCTTGATATTTCTCATTGCAGTCGTGTGCCGCATCTCTTCCTTCATAAAAGGCAGTACACAGTTCAGCCAACGTGATCCCAGTTCACATCCATGTTATTTCAGACTTTGATCAGAATGGATCTGTTCTTGCAGTTTTGCCCTCTGTACAACATATGAGTCTATTTTTACAGATGCATCTCAGCCAGCAGTGTAGATGCATCCAAAGCATTTATATCCTTCTGTAAGAGCAAAACTGAACAAATAATCATGATCCATCCCATATTAACATAGAAACTTTTCTAATTTGAGTAAAAATCAAACCCAGATTTTGTTTACAGAATAGTGCAGATGCAAGTAACTAAGGTAGCTATTGTTGTCTTGTAATGCTTCTTTAAAGTTGTCATATTTTTGGGATACTCTTTTAGTTCTACAGACAGAAACTACAGGTTTTTTTCCTTCCCATAGGTCTTTGTGCCTTAGATATGTCTTAGCTTTTGTTTTGGTGTTTGGTTTGTGGGGTTTTTTGTTGTTTTATTTTGGGGTTTTTTT
>VZTA01022008.1:35797-46079 GCA_013398855.1 Mohoua ochrocephala
GGTGGGGAGGGAAATAACTCTAATGACAGATAAGTTTAAGTATTGCATCCTCTGCCTTGGCAGCTTGGACTAAAATTTCTTTCCCAGAATTCATTCCTGGAATATTATAGCTTTTGTATGTACTTCTAGTAAACATAATTAAACAATAATTAAATATTTCTAGCTGTGCTGTTCATCAAAAAGAAGCAGAGATAAAACATGTTTTCTGCAATTAGTAATTTGAGTTGGTCCTTTCATAATTTGGTTCTGACACCTGCTTAGACAGAAACCAAATTTAATCTAGAAGTAATTTCCCTGCACAGTATTTTGTACTGGGAAGAAAAGCATGAGGCCAAGACCATCTTTGATATAGATGAGAAGCCTAGGGAGAGACATACTGTTACATCATACAAAGAAGATAAGCATGGGTGTCATAGATTTAAACACAAGAGCCTGTCTGAAATTTTAAAATCTTAGTTGTGTGTACAACATGGATCAAAGACAAAGCAGAACATCAATTTAATAGAAGTGGGAAATTCCTGTAAAAATGGGAATGCACCCTAGAAGAAAAGTCTTGCTGATTAGGCTGTCTCATTGGGTTGAACTTCTACCTGCAAATTAAATGCCATGTAGTCATACTGAATCCTTCATTAAAAAATGTGAAGTAAAATTCCTTTTTATATATGAAAAGTTGACTGGGTTTCAGTGATTTTCTTAGTCTTCTTGACCAAACAAGAGAAACTGAAACCCCACATTTTATTACTAGAATAAATCTGTCATGGCCTAAGTCAGAATTTCCAAAACAAGGGTTAGAATCTGTGTATTTGCTGGTGTGTACTTGACTTTTTTTTAATTGAAAGTTGGAGTTTTACTCCAGAGCTAAAAGGGCCAGGGCTAACAGACGGCACCAGCTGTCCATTTTAGGCAGTGGTTCTCATTCCAGTACCAGCCTTATCCTTGAATATTTGTCATATATTTTGCTTATTTTTCCAAAAATAGGTTTTCACTTCTATTGTCTTCATCATGGCAATTATTTTATACTCCACCTCAACCTTTATACATCATCTGTATTAAAGCTAGGAGGAACCTCCCAAAATATGTCCAGAGGTGTCTTTATCACAAAGTCATCTTACGCAGAGAGAAAGAAACATCGTACTAATAAATTTTAAAAGGGAAATCCCTTCTACACATATAGAGTTGAATATCTTATATGATTGTAATTTTTTAGAAAAAGATATGAATAGTTAAATACATATACCTGCTTTTTGTGTCACATGTATTTTTTAAAAGATTTTGTGATTCTATAAAACTTCTATTTGCTTATTATTATTTTGACTAAATGATGATAGTAGTTAAAGGAGGGAAGATATCAAATGTTGTCATATATTCTCGGTGCCATTTGACAGCAGTCATGGGAGAACAACCATGAACTAAATGCTTTCCCAAATCCTTCTGCCTCCCCTGTGCTCTGCTGCCTGGGTAGCATGACTCTGTGTGGAACTTAGAGCTTACAAAGTCTCTTGATGGCTTTGCCCATGTTGGTTCCTGCAGTATCTGGCTCACTCTTTGCTGTGTGAGTATATACAGCTTTAGGACACTCCTGAATATAATGCGTATTTGAGTAGAATTTATTAATATGGTATTAAAAAATGACCAAATTCCATGCTATATTCCCAGTGTTAGAGCGAGAACAGTGAGAATAAAACAAGAAAATTCTAAATAAAATAGTGTTTTTTCACTTGAGCTCTGTAAAAGAACCAATTTTCAAGTCTGCGGGCCATTTTCAATTAATTTGTCTGCCCGAAAAAAGAATTTCCCTTGTGAGGAAGAATCCTTTGCTTCTATGTTTTGGATCGGTGAATTTTATCGCTTTTGGTATTCAGAGGAAATCTTGTCTAGGGGGGACTATAGTATTTTATCTTTATTTGCTCAGACCGTTTTGGTTCCAGAGTGGGTAAACCCTGAAATGAATCTGTAAATTGGAAGCTAAGTCTCAAGAAATTACATCCATTTAAGGATTTAACTGGACTTTTGTCATTACAGTGATTGCTTATCTTAATTTCAAAGGCTGCTACCTGCAGAAATGCTCACCAGTGTAAGAAAGTTCAGATGGTCCAAAATTAAGCTCCTCCACCACTTATTGTTATTTGATCTGAACAGCTACATGTTGAAGATTTCAGTCTGGATGTTCAGTGTACTAAAATTAATCCATGTTAGGAAGTAGCTTACCTATCCATAATAATTAAAACCACGCTGCAAAGCAGGAAAAGAATATCTGTGTACAGAAGTTCCAGATAAATGATTATTTAACTGTCCAGCCCTGATAAATAGACATCCTGAATTTTTAAAACTAAAAAAAAAACTTCAGTGACTTAAATACATTTTGCCTGGGGGAACTTCAGTCAGTTTGAACCTGAAATGCAGTCCAGGGATGAATATTTAATTTCACTTTCCTTATAAGTGAAGTTGAATCACTTCTGCAAGTCTGTGGGTGACAGTTTCAAATTTCAGCACAGGAAGCAACCATCAGAGAGTAACATTACAGCAGAACAAAAAGTTGCTGTCTCAGTAATGATATTTTAATATTACAGAGCAGTAGTAAAGAGATCTGCACTCCCTTGTGAGTGCTTCTGTTGACTTAGTAATCAATATCATCATAACAAGCAGCCTATGTAAAGTCATACCAAGAGCCAGTGCCTGAGGATAATGGAGAAATGCATTCTTCACGTTTTCCTGGGTTTGCAGTTTATGACTTGTTCACTATAAATGATTCAGAGCAGTACTATTTCCACCTGCAACCCAGATATGAGCACTGAAGGCTCGTGATCCGCTCTTGGGACTTTCACATTTGTGGTCAGAATTACTCACATTTATCTCAATCCCAAGGAAGTTTTCTTTGGGGTATCTCCTTGCCTCTTCTAGGACTAGGGTCAGACCAGAACACGGTTGACCAACTTCTGCAATCCGCATAGTGGAACCTATGAGCCAAGCGATTGTGGTCACTTCGGCCTTCTTAGGCAGAACCTTCACTAAGCGTGTCTGCAACAATGATTGAGAAAAAAAGGTTAGTGCAAAGAAAAGGGACCTGTCACTCTGGCCAAAAAAAAAGAGAAATGACAATAAATTACATGGAGTTGGAACAGCAAGAATATAATCATAGGATCATAGCATGGTTTGGTTTGAAAGTGACTTTAAATATCAAATAGTACAACCCCCTGCAATGACAGATGAGCCCGGGGACATCTTCATCATGATCAGGTTGCACAAAGCCTCATTCAACCTGTCCTTGAATGTTTCCAGGATGGGGCATCTGCCACCATTCTGGGCAACCTGTGCCAGTGTTTCGCCACCCTCACTGTAAAAAATTTCTTCCTTACTTCTAGTCTGAATATGTTTTAGTTTAAAAACATTATCCCCTGTCCCATTGCAACAGTCTCTACAAAAAAAGTCTGTCCCCATCTTTGTTTCTCATAAGCCCCTTTCTAATAGTGAAAGACTGCAATGAGATGTCCCCAGAGCCTTCTTTTCCCCAGGCTGAACCACCCCAGCTCTGTCAGCCTGTCTTCACAGGAGGGCAACTCCAGCTCTCTGATCATCTTTTTGGCCCTCATCTAGACCTGATCCAACAGGCACAGATCTTGTGCTGGGGACCCCGGAGCTGGACACAGCACTCTGTCTCACCAGAGCAGAGCAGAGGGGCAGAATCCCCTCCCTTACCCTGCTGGCCACGCTACTTTGGATGCAGCCCAGGACACAGTATGTTTTCTCAGCTGCAAGTGCACATTGCTGGGTCATGTCCTGCTTTTCATCCACCAACACCCCCAAGTCTTTCATTGCAGAGCTCCTCTCAAACCATCCAATGCCCCTCCTGTATTTCTGCTCGGAATCGCCCCTACGCAAGTATCACACCTTGCACTTGGCCTTGTTGAACCTCATGAAGTTCCCATGGGCCTGCTTCTCAAGCTTGTCCAAGTCCTTCTGGATGAAATCCTATCCCTCGGGCATGTCAACTGCACCACACAGCTTGGTGTCATTCTGCAAACTTGCTGAGGGTGCAATCAATCCTGCTGTCCATGTCATTGATGAAGACATTAAACTGTACTTGTGCCAGTACAGACCCCTGAGGGGCACCACAGCCACTGTAATTTTAAAACTGTGCTTGGTTTTTCAATGTTTCATTGTGCTATAATAGAAATAAGACACATAACTGAGTCCTGATGGTGCAATATCATGGCATAAATCTGACACTGACAAGTAGTTAAAGTAAAATAATTATATAGTCTTTTAGCTATTCAGCTGCAATGTTGCAGTGTGTCTTGAAGAGTCACAAAAGTGCATAAATAATTATTATTTGTGTTTAATAAAATAGCAATGAGCTGTGAGTTGTTAAAAATAGTCTAAAACAATGAAAACTCAATAAATTATGTTTTTAAAATTGATTTAGAAATGCGTCTTTGAATAGTTTCAGATTCTCACTTATTGCCTGCTTAGCTTCATTTGGTTTCACAAATGGTATCTTGTCTGTATACAGTTATTTGCATCTGTGTGTGAGGGGGTAAGTTTGTGTTCAATTTTCTTTACTGTTTTTCAGGGGATAGTTTGCTCACTTTTCTAATAAGATGAATGAAGGGAAGTAAAATGAGCTAGTTTTTTCAACTGGATTCTATGAGATTGATTCTTGTAGCTTAGTGAGATCAGTGGATATCCTTTTATATTTCAAAACTAAATATTAAGTGCTTTGCTGGATATAGTCCTAATCACTTAGCAGAGTCTCGGTAGTCATAAACCCAGAACAGTGAAACCAGTAGTTGGATGTCAGTGAGAAAAAGCAACCAGAAAACCCAAGCGTCCCTCCCTCATCCCCTAATAATTGTCCTTGAGATTTTTAAACAATTTAAAAATAGTTTTTGTTTTTAACATAAATCTGTTAAATACACATTTTGTGAAGACTTCTAATGTGTGGAGTAAAAGAATGTTTGTTGTCTCATCCACTGATCAGGTGGTTTCCTAATTAACATACCAAACGTAGATGACTGTCAATACAATAGATCTTGCGTGCTTCACACTAAGGGAAAATGTATGTAACCCAAAAGGGAAATGGAGCAGAAATGAAATGTTAGTGTTAATTTTAATACATCTTAACAAATTTAGGAGATGGCAGTCTTCAGTCTGTAACACTCTTTTTAGATTTCAAAAGAAGCTTGAACATAGCATTAGTTTAAACTCTGGCGTAAAGGTGAATACATGAGTAAATCTAGGGGAGCTTTTAAAAGTTATCATTGATGTGATTTATAATTCCTTTTTATATTTCTTACCAAATCCCGTTGGTCAATTTTGTACTTCAAAAAGTCAATTTTCCTCATAATAAATGTATAGAGATCATGCTCTGTCTTAACTCTTTGAAGGGTGTCTAACTAAGAAAAAAAAATGGAATATTGTTTTTGCCAAAAGGATGAAGGAGGACAGAGGCTTCTTGATGTGGTAATAATTAATCAATCACCAAAGGGTAAATACTATTTGCACTGAAGTGAATTTGTTACAATATTGGTAATATATCCTTGAAACGCATACCTTAGGGACATTGGTAAAATATAATTTTAGAATTAATTAATAAAGAAGATACTTATATAGACCTTTGATCTTCAGTATGTTTCTACATATGTTCTTCTTCTGCGATGTAACCAAGAAGAGCTTCAAACAATATTCTGTACCTTCAGACACCTTTTTTGCCCTCAGGAAATTTGTATTAGTATTGGCATTTGCTGGGACTGTGCTTTTGCATCTGGAAATTCATAATCAAGTCTCCTTTGCCTGCAGGTGAAAAAGCATATGCTATTAGGCTTTTTCTTTTTAATTTCTGGCTTTTGCTTTACTACATCATTTTGTTTCTTTTTATTTTCTGGTCAGGTATCTGTTACTTTTCCACACACTGTGTAAGTGTTTTAAACAGCACAGAAATCTGTTGCCACTTCCTCCTTATGTGTTTTGTTGGATTGCTGGAAAATGGCTGTTTGAGCTTCTGTCATAAAGTATTTGGGACTCAAATCCAGGTTGTTTGTCAGATAAACCTCTAACATTTCAGAGGCTGTGAGTTTGTGGGTGACAGGTGAAGTACTGCATGTGACTTTTTTTTTGGATCTTAGTGTTTGTAATTGTCTTCTTAAGACTCTTTACTGATAGGATGCTGCTGTACCCCACTGAAAGCAATAAATTTATGTTGGGTTAGAAATTGAAATTTCTGAGTATTTTTGAAAACCAAATTGATAGTTCAAATACCATTCAGGTATTGATTGTGATCTCATCTCTTAAAACTATTAATGTAGTTCTTACTGATTTCATTTGAAGAATACTGACCACAGTTCTTGTTTTGATTCATATTTTTGCACAAAAAAAGGACAGAACAATATGAAACAGGCAAACTTTTTAAATAAAAAAATAAAAAGAAAAAAAGCAGAAAGAATAAGCTTTTAAAATGGGATTATTCCCAGAAAATAGAATTTTATTCCTAACTAGTCTCTTTAGTGCAATTTTATTTTCCCACCCAAGAGCAGTAAATGGGATTGCTACATATTAGATGTTTGCATTGTGTCAATATTTATATGTGTATCTATCTCAACTGTAACTGTTTTGTTCTTCTACCAAATCCCAGTGCATACCCATGATTATCTTGAATATTTTACCTAATCTGGAAGGTACTGCTATCTATTAAGATTTTGGAAAAAAAGACCTCCATCTAAAAGTAAGGTTACTCTGTGTTCCTCATAGTGCAGAAGTCTATAGCATATGACTCTCAATACCCAGGATGTGTCTTGAAACATATTAAATTCTATTTTTATTTTTATTTAAGCAAGAAATGCTCATTTTCTCACTAAAACTGGAAGCAAGAAAAATCAGAACCATATTATGCTAAATGGTGTTCTTAAGTTTGCATAAGATTGTTGGAAACAGTGATTTAAAAGCTTAGGTAATAATACTGGAGACAGAATCTTCTGAAGAAGATTCTCTGCCCATGCTTTGTATTAATTTAGGAATTTTAGCTATAGTCTGACATCAGTAACAATATAGAACACAAGCAAAATAAATATTCAGTAGATTTACATTTTTCATATGGAATGCCACTTTTTTCTTGTCAGAATGAGAAAGCTCTGTATCTGCCTTGCAAAGCTGTGGATTATGACTGCAAAACATCTATAAACAAATTCATGACAGCTTCAAACCTGGTTTTGGTTTAATTAAAGACAGTTCGAAGTAACTGGTCTGGTCCTGTAGTTGCCTTGAGGTTTTGCATTTGTCTAAGTGCCCAGATTTACTAAGAGCCCCACGACAAGCATTGCTGTCTGTAGTAAGTGAGTTTTGCTTTATGGTCAGTTACATTAGGAAAAGCAAGGGAAATTAAAATCTGTTGTGCACCATGGGAGGCGGACAGCTCGTTTCCATAATCTCTTGACCTCCCAATCTGATCTTGTGTTTTCAGCCTTTTCAGAGCAATTTATGTATTCAAGGCATTTGCATAGCTGGTCTCCTGCAGAGCCACTATCCCTGCTTTCTGATCTGGATGTGTTCTGCTAGTTTGAGCACTAAACATTTTAAAATGTATGAATTCTGACAAGCAACTGGTGACACTATGATAGAAAGTATATTTTTAAAGCTATTAAGTACTTACTGTGTATATGTTCTATATTTCACTTATCATTTGACAGCAGAGTAATTGCAAAATGAACATTTAGATTGGATTGAGGACACCATAAGCTGCAACAGCCGTGGGTGTGAAGAAAGTCTTGGTTGTACATGCTTTGCAGTATGTCAAAATAAATAAATAAATAAAGTTTGCCATGCTGACAGAATGCACAAGGTAGCATTGGTACTTCCTTGATTAATCTTCATGACTGAACTTTTACTACACTTGCTATATGAGAGGTTAATTTCTGAATCTTGGGTGAGTGAAATTGCCTTTTGGAGAGCGACTTAGAACATGTGCTATTCACTTACTGTGGAGTAGGCTGCATAATATCTGTATCCCACCCTACATCGCTTAATTCAGTTTCTAAGATTGGTATTGGTTAGATAATTTACTTAAGCACAAGCCTCAGTATTTTGCTGGATCAGCAGCACACATATTTATCAATTATATTTTATTATATTATATAATAGAAGTTTCACAAACATTTACAAATAATATTTGCTGCATATGAATAATATTTGCTCCATTTAATAGATGTTCTGGATATATGTTTGTTATATGGACAGTTTTATTTTCAGAAACCTTGGTCAGGAATGTTATTGGGACTGTGCCAAAAAAAGAAAATTGTGAACAGTCGTTTGAGCTTCCCAGAAAAGAAGACTCAAAAATCTCTATGAACAGTCAATCCCAAGCTTGTTTTTAGCTTGAATATTAGGTTTTGCACGAAATATTTTTAAATTGAAGTGTATTGAAATTACTGTAATTAAAACATAGGTGTATAGTTTAAGTATTTCTTACCTTTATGTAAATTTTCCTGTTCTGCCAGCTTTAGTGTCAGGCATAAACTCAAAAACTATTGTTTCTTCTAATTTTGGGTCTGACTAGTTAAGCTCCTTCTAATGACATGGGCTATTTCCCTCATTAATGTAATTTCATTGTTATTCTCTGTTATTATCTTCAGTGCTAGGCTGTTTTCGAGCAACAATTGCTATACAAGTCATACTAATTTGTACAGTTTCACTGCCCTAATATTCCACTGAGATACTACTTTAATTAAAACATGACCTTATTATTCATAACTAAATGTGAAGCATAACCTTTTATCCTCAAGGAGTGTCATCAAAGGTTGCATCTTAGTTCTGAATCAGATCAATGGCTGTCATGCAGGATGAAGCTCTTATCGTCTGTGAATGGCACCCGATGGTAATTTATAACAGTACCTGCCAACTCATCGATCTTTAGAGGCACACTGCAGTCATTCTCAACCTGCTTTAGATGCTTTCATTTAGCACTGCCTAGCCATCACTCCCCAATGATAGTCAGGAGGCAATTCATAAAATCAGAGTGAATTACCGTGTTTATACGTGTCTTAGTATGAAAGGCAGTAAGCAATTCTCTGAAGGCTGAAATAAGTTTGTATATGCTGTACCATCAATTTATTTTGTTATTGTACCTGGAGGGGAAAAGACTTTTGTTTTAAAAGGTGAGCAGTTCTGCTTCAGAGTTAGGGGACTGTGAAGCAAAGCTGAATAGTTGTACTTATCTTGGAGAAAGAGTGAATGGAACACCCTGCAATAAAAATAGCTAGCCTCAGGTCAGCATAAAAAATCATTACCATAGCAATTGAATATACTGTAAGAAAAATAGCTAACAAAATAACCAAATGAAGTGGGTGCTGGCCTACATGGATTTTAAGTAAGCATTTTTTTCTAGAATAAAAGAGACTTTTGCAAGAGTTAAAGGCTCTTGACTGGAAACCCCTACATTGTCCTTAAAGGATATCAGCATCTGCATCACTGTACACAGTCCACCACACAGCTAGATCTGTAAGACAAAGCATTCTTATGCAAAGTGTCCTTCTGTCCTGACCTTCATTTAATTCTTTGATCTCCTGTTCTGCACTTAACCTCGGCATTTGATAGACCCTGTTGGGGTGGAAGGGATAAGGGTGATGGAAGAGGAAGGGCCACACAGAAAAATGCAGAAGCCATTTTAAGAGTGTTGCTAGATTTAGATAACTGTTGTGATTTTGTTCTTATTGAGTTGATACCCTTAGAGGGAATTATTCTGTTTTTCTTTTCTGTCACAACCAAGCTAAAAACAAAAAATACCTTTCTTGAGCTAACACTGTTTTAAAAAAAAGGTCATTTAATGAAATAATTTTGTTTGCTTGTTTTGCTCATTGTTTAGTACCAATTGATTACTCTCATAACATTTAATAGGACTAGGTCTAATCAAAAGGTCAACTGACAATTTCTGTTACTCTCTGGTACTGTTTAACTCAGATGGCAGAACACATGCAGCTATGGAGCCAAGCATTTCACTAACCTTTTGCAGCTCTGAAGGTGTTCTAATATTTTTTTCCATTACTCACCATTTCTGTGAGGACTAANNNNACTAGACTAGGACAATGTTTTGCTTTCTCTGTAGCATAATGAAATAATATTATGGAAACTTCAGATCTATAAATAAGGGTAATAAGTTTTTAATATTAAAGAAGTCTTAGTATAATTAGAAGGCTCAGCAAATTGCATGTTATAGAATATCTAAGGTGTCTTTAAATGGACTGAAACTACAGAAAGAAACACATACACAAAAAATAAACTAATTAAAAAAATATTT
>VZTA01022009.1:0-30892 GCA_013398855.1 Mohoua ochrocephala
TCATAGGACATGACTTCCAGTGAAGAAAGAAGGTATTGATTCCTGAAGAAAGATACTGCCTCTACACTACTCTATTATTCCTGGTTGGCATATTCCCTTCCTCCACATATTATTTATAAAGATCTGTTAACATATAATAGGCCAACCACCAGCAAGAGTAAATTATGTCTCTTTTGTCTTAAAATTCTTTGAGATAATTTCTATAGAATATTTGATTTTTATTATCAAAACATTGTAGAGCCGTACAACTCGGAGAAAGTTTAGACTCATTTTCCTCATAAGAGTATTTAAAAACTTCTGGAAGTTTCTCTTACAGAAGTCCTCCCTTCTCACTGTTCTTATGCCTCCTTACTCCTCACAGGAGCTCTTCCCTTCCCAGTCAAGCTTGGTCACCATTACGTTAAGCACAGTTTGTCTCAGGTGTTTTCAAAGAAACTCAAGAGATATTTAATGGGCTGCTCAGCATACTATGGTCATATACTGTGATCAGTATTTTACCATCAACTAATCAGGCATGAGCAGCATGTGTGTGCTGTGAATACAGGCACTGAAAATGCAGTTTGAAACTTAATTTTGAAGAATTCAAACGTTTGACCTTAAAATATGGTCCTTCTGAGTACCTTTTTCCATGAAAATAACGGCTTACAGAAAGAAACTAAGAAACTTTCATTATTTTAGAATCACTAAGGTTGGAAAACACCTCCAAGACAATGGAGTCCAACCTTTGACCAAACACTACCACATCAACTAATCCCTGGCACCAAGTGCTACATTCAGTCATTTCTTGAACACTCCCAAGGGACGGTGACTCCACTACTACCCTGGGCAGCCCATTCCGATGCTTGACAACACTTTCAGTGAAGAAATTCTTCCTAATGTCCAACCTGAACTTCCCCTGGTTCAGCTTGAGGCAATTTCCTCTTGTCCTGTCACTGACTGCCTGGGAGAAGTGGTACAACCCCACCTTGCTACAATTTTTGTTATCCACTTGAACTTGTACAATCACGTATGGGTAATCTATTTATTTTTAGAACAACTGTAATCTCAGATAAGTGATCTGAATTGCTTCCCAGCACCAGTGATATAAAGACTGAGCTCACTAAAAGGTTAGTATCAGGTGGCAGAGATTGTCGGCTGTGAATTACAATGCTTTATAATGTGCGTGGTTCAGGCTATTTGAATCAGCAGATCGTAAAAATTTTTAAAAAACCAACATCAAGTACAGTGATAATATTTTAAAGCTGTTTACATTTCCTCCATCTTCTTTTTTGGTCTGTTTTATTAAGAGTTTGTTTTTATATTTTTCAATGGGCTTCTGTGTGCAGTTGCAATTTAGACTTTACAGAATGTTTTTATAAACCAGTTGTGACATTTTTGCATGTTTCTCTATTTCCCAATAGTCTTCACATTTTGAAAGAGTTGCTATCAAAGTAAAGCAATGCAGCTTGCTTAGTATCTCCTGTACCTTTTATGCTGAAACAAGTTCTGTTTATGTTTTGAGCTAAGTAACTCTTTGCAAAGGGAATCATATTTTTTGATTAATTTTCTTGTGTGAGTTCCAGCCATGCCAGTTAGTAGATCTGTGCCATTTTTATCACTCCTATCTGGCAAACTCAGGAAAATAACAGTCAAAACTCATGAGTTTTCTGCCATTCACATGAGGGAACCTCATTTGTTAGAAGCATCCTGCTGGATTCTCCTGGGACTGCCTGGGACAGAATCATCACACTGTGATGGGTTGACCTTGACTGGATGCAACGTGCCCACCAAGCCACTCTCTCACTCCCCCTTCTCAGCTGGACAGGGGAGAGAAAATAAGATGGAAAACCACTTGTAAGTTGAAATAAGGCCGTTTGCTAAAGCAAAAGTGAAAGGTTGCACAAGCAAAAAGAAGAAAGAAGATTTTATTCTCTACTTCCCATCAGCAAGTTATGTCCAGCCACTTCCTGGGAAGCAGGACTTCAGTATGGTTAGTAGTTGCTCCAGAAGGCAAACATTTTAAATGATGAATGCCTCCCTTCCTCATCCTTTTCTTACCTTCTATATCTGAACTGACATTGTAAGGGATGGAATATCCCTTTGGTCAGTTTGGGTCAGCTGGCCTGGCTGTGTCCCCTTCCAAGACCTTGCCCACCCCCAGTGTACTGATGGAGAACAGAATGTTGGAGAGACAGCACGGATGCTGGGCCAGTGCTGCCCAGCAGCTGACAAAACACACAAAACAGTGGTGTGTTACCAGCACCTTTCTAGACACCAGTGCAGAGCACAGCACTGTGAGGGGTGCTGTGGGGAAAATTAACTCCATCTCAGCCATACCCAATACACACAGACTCTTACATGGCTCCAGAGGAATAGTCTTTATAAGTACAATGTGTTCCCCCACAAGCATCAGTGAGTTTTTGGAAGTTGTTACTTATTGCTGCAGTATCAATTTACATAAATGTCACTCAGTCTAAAAATTTTTAGTTCCTTCTGTTTCCTTTCTTCTAGCAGAATAAAGATTTTTTTCTTTATTCTTTACTGACATTAATTTCTGGAAAAGATACAGTTTAAAACTTACTGTTATTCAAGGTAGTTATATTACCTTAGTTTATTATGAAAAGAGAGCCCACAGATGCATATACAGCCTTTTCCCTCTACCCTCCCCACTCAGCAGTAATCCAGAATATGTGTGAAAAATGAACCAAATACATAGAATCATAGAATATCTTGAATTTTAAAGTACTCATAATCACCATCAAGTCCAATTACTGCTCCTCACAGGACTACCTGAATCTTAATTCTTATGACTAAGAACATGATCCAGATGCTCCTTGAACTCTGGCAGCTTTGGTGCTATGATCACTTCCTGGGAAGCTTGTTCTGGTGACAAACCGCCCTCTCAGTGAAGGGACATTTCCTAATGTCCAGTGTGAACTTCCCTTGATGCAGCTTCATTCCATTTCCTCATGTTCTGTTGCTGGTCACCAGAGAGGTATCAAGCACCTCCCTCTCTACTGCCTCCTTTGAGCGAGTTCTAGGCTGTGACCCTTCAGCCTTCTCTTCCTCAGGATGAACAAACCAAGTGACTTCAGCTGCTCCTCGTAAGTCTTGCCCTCACAGCCTTTGACCGTCTTGATCTCTTTTCTCTGTACACACTCTGATAGTTTGATGTCCTTTTTATGTTGAGGCACCCAAAACTGCATACCGTACCCAATGTGAGGCCACACCAGTGCAGAGTGAGACAGTCTCCTCCCTCAAATCGCTCGTGTTGCTGTGCCTGATGCATCCCAGGACAATGTGGGCCCTTTTGACTGCCAGGGCACTGCCGACTCATATTCCACTTGCCATTGACCAAGTCCCCCACATNTTTATGTTGAGGCACCCAAAACTGCATACCGTACCCAATGTGAGGCCACACCAGTGCAGAGTGAGACAGTCTCCTCCCTCAAATCGCTCGTGTTGCTGTGCCTGATGCATCCCAGGACACTGTGGGCCCTTTTGACTGCCAGGGCACTGCCGACTCATATTCCACTTGCCATTGACCAAGTCCCCCACATCTCTACCTGCAGGGCTGCTTTCCAACCTCTGGAAGTCCACAGCCCCTCTTAGTCTAGTATCATCAACAAATTTTCTTAGTGTACATTCTGTTCCTGCATCCAGATAATTTATAAAAACACTAGAAGGGCAGCAGCCCTAAAATTGAGCCACCAGCCCCGTTCACTGTAGCTCTTTGAGCCCGACCCATCAGCTAATTGATCACCCAATGTATTACGGACTTGTCTAGAAGTGTGCTGGACACATCCAGAAAGATAAAGTGAGAGACAGTATCAAAACCTTTGCTGAAATAAAACCCCCCACAGCTTCTCTCTTCCCTTGGTCAACCAGATGGATAACCTTGTCATGTAAGGAAATTAAATTGGTTGACCAGGACTTTCCCCTCACAAACCCATGCTGGCTATGACCAAAGAATGCATTGTCTCTCAAGTGTTTTTCAAGAACTCCCAAAACAACTCTCTCCATAATTCTACCAAGCACTGAAGTGAGACTGACAGGACTGAAATTACTTGGGCCCTCCTTACTCTTCCTGAAGATTAGGACATTTCTTAGCTTCCCGTTGACTGGGACCTCTCTAGGCACTCACAAACACTGAAAAATAATGGAGAGGGCCTGCAATAACATCGGCCAGCTATTTCAGTTCTCTGGGATGAATCCCATCAGACCCCATATACTTATGTGCATCCAGCTGGAGCAGCAAGTACTGAACAAGTTTAGTGTCAGCTGGAAGTTTGTCATTTCCCCAGCCATGGTCTTGAAACACAAATCTACGGGGCTCCCAGAGGCCATCACAGGTGTTAAAGACTAAACATGAGATGGGGGGAAAATAATTCATGTAGGATTACACTTCTGTGGAACTTGGTCTCATATTGTTGGAATTACTGAGTATTTTAGCTCACCCGTGTAGGTGTGTAAGCACATATGTGCATGCATGTGCATGTATTGGTCACATATATGTGTCTTAAACACAGAGATACAGAATCACAGAACCATTATATCATCGAATCATGGAACGATAGAATCACAGAATGGTTTGGGTCTGAAGGGACCTTAAGAAACATCTAGGTTCAAGACCCTCCTCCCCCAGTATATGCATATACATGTTTATGTGTATGTACGTGCATGACAGAAACTCAAGGATTTCCCTTTCTCAGCCTTGCACTTTGTTGAGATTTAGCCCAAGAATATTATCTGTAGCCTTAGGGTTGGAGTTGGGTGCTGCAAAGTGGCTGACAAAGGAAAGGAAAAGTTACATAAAAAAAATTATCCTACGATAATTTTTTCCTCTGGGACAGGCCTGACTGGGACCATATTTTTTTGGTTTTAGTGCATACAAAAATTTGAGTTTAAGATAAGTCTTAGCAATTCAAAATAGGAGAGAGTCAAAATCTAGTATACCATTTCGATTGGAGCTACAAAGTCTGCTAAAGGAGGGTAGGTTGCACATAGTACTTTCTCTGATATCTCTTTAGTCTGGGCCAGGCCAGGAGGTCCTTGGCTGAGGGCCAGGATTTGTGTAGGGCTATGGTTAGGGTGAGGATAGGGGAGGCAGAAATAGCTGAGGTGCATCTGTAGTGGGGCTGTAGAGAGTCTGTCAAAGGAAGGCTTAGCTTGTAAAAATAATTTCTCTTGAAAACATTTTCAAACTGATCCTTGGCAAATGCTGAGTGCAGGTTTAAGGTTTAAAACCTGTGACATACATAAGGGCCCTTGGCAATGGCAAGGGCTAGGACCATGCCTGGAGTGTTTATCTTTCGTGTCTGGGAGAGAAAAAGATCAGACCTCCATTTGGGCGTAAAGTGACTAAGGAAGGCTTATGCTGCTGAAAGACCTCCTTTGCCTCAAAAATAGGTCAGGTCTTTGGCAAAGAATCCCCTCCTAGGGGAGGATTTCAGAACGACCAAGGAACTTCAAAAGTATAATTCTTTAAAGGAATGGTCTGACTTTTTTTTATTCCAAGTATTATGTTGATTTATATCTAATGTTACATTATTTTATTTCAGTATGTATATGAGTTCATGCAGAAATAATTCCGTGTTTACAAAATATCCTTTTTTTTTGTTTTTTTTGTTTCAAAGAGTGTGGTTGTAACTCACCAGAGCATACATTACTACTTCTATGATCAGGGCAACTGGAGGACTGTTTTTTTTTTTCCTTTTTCTCTTGTCCCTCGTTCTGAGTCTGAGGGTGGCATGTAGGAATTAAGGTCTAGAATATCTATAAACTGCTTTGTGCTGTACTTGTTCTAGCTTGACTGAGGAACATAAATAATTCACCTCCGACAAATCCATTAATTATATTTGCGGATTAGAATGATTTGTCTCCTTACTGGTTGGTTGTGGAAAGTGTGTTTTCCTGTCCACAAAAGCAGCAACTTTTTCCCTCTTNGGTGCATTTTAAACATATGGTGTTGACTTGAGCACTAAAAAATCCTACTGATAGACCAGACTCTGGAACTATATTTTCCTTTATTCAGAAAAGAAGATTCCAGAGCTGGATTGAAAATTACCTGCATCTCAAAGAATGAATGGAAAGGAATGGGCATATTAATCAGCAAAATCCTAAACAACTCAAATTTATTTTTGTTTTTGAGAGAGGAAAACCAGAAATTTAAGTTTTTTCTTTTACTACTGTTTATTCTGAGCACATTTCAGTGCAGCAGGGAACATCACTGCAAACCAACAAGCAAGTCTGACTTTTCTAAATGTGAGTGACTGGCATTCTGAAAGCTGTGTATGCAGTCTATTCACCCTTTCCAGTAAGTCAAGCCATTCCTTTTATTATCTATAACTACCTAATAGTATTTCTGGTGGAGAAGCTTTTGATACGGTTCAAAATATAAGCACTAACAATTACTACATTTGAGGTATGAGACTGTGGTAGGTTTAACCACGTCAAACCACGACACAGACCATGAACATTTTAACTCTCTAGCACATAGCAAGAAGGAGAAAAGACAGAACTGAATTTCCACAAGATTCGCTCTCATTTTTTTTCTCCTCTCCATGTTGTCATAACTTTATTTAATTCTTCTTGTCCAGAAGGTTAAAAGGGAGAAATATTTGTACCTTGACACTTCTTTTCTGGCACATTTAGGAGTCTGACTTTGTTTTTTATGTTTCTTTGTAGACTGGGTTCCTGAATTGGCCTTCCAAGATGGTTTGCATCTCACAGGATGCCAAATGTTACTGACTAAACAGGTGTGACCGAAATAGTTCTACCCCAAGGCGACACGGCACTGCCTCAGACAAGACACCATGAAACATTACAGAGGGAATTCTGACTCTTGGTCATTTAAATTATTTGGGTTATTCATGTAAATGGATATTTGACTAAGAAGATTGAAATGCCGTCATGTTTCTTCTGTAATGATAGGATAAATGACCTTATTATGACTTGGGTGAGGAACTGTAAGAGAGGAGATCTTTGAAGTCACCCATTCCAACTTTAACCAAATAGACCTCCCTGGTAACAAGTGATTTATTCTCTCTTAAGCACTGTGGGAAAAGCAATGTCACAGCTGCTAGAGTGGAGAGACATCTGTCTTTGGTCAAAGGAACCTTGTCATGCTCACCTTAACCAGCTGCAACACAGGCTGACATGGGCAGTAGGTCTGTTAAACAAGAGAAGGATGGAAAGGACTGGGTAAAAGCTAGATTAGATTATTTACTTGCCCCTTTGAGAAGACTAATGCTGTGATTATAAATGCCCAAGGCACTGGGGTATTTCTGCTGAAATAATCTTGAATTATTAATTGTTTTCCGCTTAGAATTTATTCTGAATTTCTTTCTAACTCTTCCTAAACAGTAAAATTGTCTTTATTTCCAAGCCTGGAACAATAATCTTGTAAAAGATACTACTCTTAGGGGAACTCAGATAAAGTCGCTTGTTTTTCCATCTTAATGAATAGACTCCTTTTTATGATTTCAGAAAATCACTTCTGTAATCATAAACAGTGCCTTATGCCATCAACAAGTCATGGCAGAAAGTTACTTTTTATTGTCCTACTTTTCGGAGAGGAAAACAGGCTCCTGAATACATTTTCACAGAGATGCCATAATGAATTGTACTTGATGATTAAAACTTTGGAGGCAGTTTTGTCATCCAGCATTTGCACATAAGCTAAATCTTAATTAGAAATTTTACTGAATTAGCTATATCAATGCTACAACTGAAGAATATTTAAACAGAGCAGAGAATTCAATGTAATCAGGGAGCAATTCAGAGTGTTTTTACCCAGAAGATCCTACAAATCTCAAGAAGGGCAGGAAGCTGAATTAGCCACCCTCTGAAGCCAGTGAACAAATTCCCTTTGACTTCATTGACTGCTGCAGAGAGCTGAAGGGTGAAACCACAGCACTGGGTTTTGATGACTTAATGAACAAATCAGTCATCAAGAAATATGCTTGTGAGCGATTCTGTTCATTGTAGCTAGTGGTGTATATTTTCTGAGCACAAGCAATAGTTGAGGATTTAGCAGTTTAACACAGTTTAAGTAAAAAGGTCCGTATTTCACAAGCAGGGTGTTTTTAACCAACTCACAGATATTTGTAGCTATAATTCCAACAGACATTTAAGGTAATTGTCATGCGGTTGTAAATGGTTCATTGTATTTGAAATGCGGGTTTACAGAAAGTGACAGATCATTAAACCAAGTCTTTCTCTAGGCATGTCCTCAGTTTCATGCTCAGTCACTATAATTTCTCAAGACTTCTGACTTCTGATCAGAATGCCCCTTCTGCTTGTACACTTCATTGTATCTAATAAACTACATGATAAAACTACATGATTATAATTTGCCCTTGCTAACTTAATCCACCCATATGATGGAACGCACACTGAAAATTACAATTTCTTTGGAAATAAACTCTACAAATATGCTGATAATAAGGAACACTTTTGTGAATTTCATTGTTTAAGAGTAAGTAACACGGCAGCAGCTCTCTGTGGATGCTTACTCAGCAACTTGCACTAGAAGTGATGAGAGTTTCCAGTATTCAAGAGTCAGAATGTTGCAAGATACCATGATTTAGAATTCTTAAAAAACATACCATATCCACCACTTTCACAACAGCTAGGTTCCAATTGCCTGATAAAACCACCCCAGGTGTCTCAAATAAAATACTTACACTTTAAACATATCACTGAGGTTTGTATGGGCTTAGACAGGTGGACCTCTCAGAAGTCAGTGCAGCTTCAGTGTCTATAGATGAAAATTTCAGATATTTCCAGAAGACTTGACATTAAGAATTCTAGTTAACAACCTTGAATAACATAGATACTAATCAAAATTTTATCCTAATATTCCTTTGATGAACTGCATATATCTGAACTTATGATCTTTGTGCCCTCCAGGAAGAAAATTGTTTGAACTTGCAACCCATCTCATCACATCTTCAATTCTGAAAGAGAACCTCAGAACTTTGCTCCAGGAGTGTCTGTCCACTGACTGATGACCATGTGGTTTGACTTGTCCAGATATAAATACCCATGATGCTGAGAGCTAAATTCAGGAGCAAATCATCCCTGTTTTGGCAATAGAAAGAAGGTGAATTTAGAGATTTTCTTTTTCTTAAATAGCTAAAACTAGACTTAACCTCACAGTCTAGCAAGCATTTCTGAGATATAGCACAAGAATAAGATGTCTTACCCCAGACAATGTCTTCTACCATACAATAAACAAACTGGAGAGTTGGACTCGATGATTTTGAGGGTCTTTTCCAACCAAAAGGATTCCATGGCTCTATGAAATAAATAAATAAATAAAAATCAAGTAACTAATTGAAATTTACATGCTACTGGGTGTGTCTAGAACAAATGTAAATTTGGAGTTTGGAAACTCATTTGTTGGCAAGACTTGCCAGTATCTTTGAGTAGCCTACTTTATGCATTTTTTAGGATAGTACTGGTACCTATAATATTTTTTTTTTCATATTCCAGGACACATGAAACAAACCTGTGCAACTGAAACAATGAAATTGCTTGTTCTACAAGATGCTTCACTGAAGTCAATATATATTGTTTACATTCAATAAAAAAAATATTATCCTGAGATAACAGCAAGGTAGTTTTCCTGTCATTTACCTTATTCGAATCAAAAGGAAGTTCTGTGGAGATGGAGACATACTTGGATTGCTTGTGTTACCACAATATACATCATGTTAAACAGTGACATCCAGCTGTTTTACTTCCCTATAGATGCTCAGCTGCTCTCTTCACCATACACATGGAAACCCCAGAAGTTCGGCAGAGTTTCTGGGCAGCTTATAAAGAAATTCAAAGAAGACCATCAAAAGCAACTCACATGTCACCACCCTTATGTTTTTGGCAATAAACAAAAGCAAATACTTTGTTTTAGATAGATATGATAATAGGCATAACATTTTCCAGTAATTTTAGTTGCTAAACCTGAAAAACGTACAAACTCTCGATTGCAAACACTGTAGTTCCTTCCCTGTCTCTGTTTGGATAATGCGGAAACCTATTTACATATTTGCATATTTTTATATTCATGAATCCTTTATTAATTCAGCCACAAAATGATTGGATGATTCGGAAAACATTACATGACATATGAAGAGCTTTCAGAATGCAGAAACACAGTATTGCTTAAGGGCATTCAAGGAATTTATCTGGCTGTTTTCTGAGTCATGAAAATGTACTGTTTTGGTAGGTGGGAGCCGATGCCTTTGATCTGAGAATATATGCTAAGAAATTCACTGCCTGAATCACTGATGAGATGGAATGTTCGGTAATCGAGACCACAAAAATGTAATACCTTCAAAAAGAATATGCTAGCAAATTCTCAACAGCACCTTTGGATCTTTCTTCCTGTACAATTTGAACAACATTTGTATGTGCTGTTCCTGTTGCAGGTGTCTTCCTTCGTGCAGCTGCTTTTCAATACAAAGGCACTACTGGCCTTCAGAAGCAACACACAGTAAAAGCTTTAATTACTTAACATTGCCTGACAAATATTTGGCATTCTCACACTTTCTGTGGGAAGCGTTTGTGTGCACTTAAATCAGTGAATCCATATGAACAAGGCAATAACAATGTCTACTAGAGGGAGGAGCAAAAGAGGAAAAGTTAATGAGCTGTTTTGATATTTATTTGCATGAAATTGCATTGTCCACAGAATGGAAGTAGATGACAGAAACAACTTTTCTTTAACCTCTCATGTAGGTTCTTTCCACAGAGGTTATTTTCTTTTCTGTGTAAATCCAAACGCATGGGTCTCCATATATATCTTAGTTAAAAGCAAACACATGAAGCTCTGCTTGGAATCAGTTGCAGTTGCAAACTCAGTATCTCTGAGTCTGGCCCCAAAATGAAACTCATTACCTGCCTAAAGTAAAACCCATTGCTCACTGCCATTTCAGCAAGCACAGGGATGCAGTAGGTAGGTCTGTGCCTCTGCAGACCTTTTTGTTTTAAAGAGCCTTCCACTGAATGAGCCATTTTGCTGCACTCCTGCTCTTCTGTTTCACTTCTGTGAAACACTTCTGGTTTCTGTGTCTCCAATAGTTGTCTGATTTTCCTTTCTCATTTCAGCTGATAAACATTTTCAGTACAGAGTTTTCATGACCTCACAGCTCAGTCTCTGGCATATCTGCACCTATTACCGACTGTACCTGGATGGGACCTCCCCAGAAAGCCCAGGAGCTGGCACTGTTTTCAGCAGGCTTTGAATCCAGAGCTGGGATGGAATGCAGCATTACTTTTGGTTTGAGTTAAGAATTCAATCAGACCATTCAGATCTTGCCTCAGTTACACGATTTTTATTCAGGTTGCCTCCAAAGTGGCACACAGCTAGCATGGAAATCTCACAGACTTACATATAGCATCTAAAATATTGTGAAATAATTCATCGGCCCTATTTAATGCTGGCTTAAGAATCATAAAAATAAATTTGTTTTTAAAAATTAATAATTTGATTAAACATTGACCTTTTTCTGACTGCTAGATTAATATTTCTGTGAGCTGGATTATTGCTCCTTTTTCTCATTTGAATCCCACAGTCCAGTAATCCCACCTATTGTGCCAGCTTTTAGTTAGAATGTGCCAGTGGAAGAGAGACATGCCAATTACCATTAGTGTTATATTATTAATGTGCACATATGCAGTTATAGATCGTATTTTTGTTTCTATCAAAAAATACCTTTATTTTATGGATTTTCTGATTGCTAAGTCGCAAAATGGGTATATTTTAATTTGCAGTATGGGGGTTTTTTTCCAATTTATATGTAATAAAATTTGTATTTCCCCTTTTCTTGAAAATAAAACTGTTTGCTAAGGAAGAGAAATGTTTCTTTTTCTCTTTTGAAGAAATGTATTGCAACATTACGATAAATGCATATATTCTTTCTATTTTGCTGTGTTGAAAAGATTAAGGTGCTTGAGTCCTAATACTGTAAGATTTTACTGAATAATGAAGGGTATACTCTGCAGGCGAACTCAAGTAGTTAATTTTAAGTATATTGTGCTTTCCATTGTTTTTGTTTCACAGCATGAAAACCAGAAAGGGAGCAAAGTAATTTGATAGAACAAAACAACAGTAGTGGTTTGTATGTCAGTAAACACTTTAACAACAACTGGGGGAATTTCTAATGCAAAACATACTATCAAATTAGTTTTCTGAGAAGAAACTTGATCCTTTTTTGAATTATGTGCTTCTCTTTAAAAATAGAATTTTAATAAAACACATTTATGCAATGTTATGTCTCATTCTCTCATCTGATTAGAAACGGGAATTGTCTTTCAGGCTCATATTTCACTGGGCTGCATCTTGATATCCGTAACTATTATTCTGATTCAAAGCCTCTGGAAACAAGAGAGAAGTTTAATGCTTGCACATCTGATCTCATAGAAGATAGAAGTCAAAAAGCCATCAAGTTTGATGATCTTCCATGACTCATCTTTGAGGGTGAAAACAAACACAGAAGGACCCCTGTATATGTGAGGCAGGTTTATTTAAAAACAATATAATTGGAGCAGAAAGGAAGTATGTGACCATTTTGGTTCTTTTCTTTAAAAAATAAAAATGAAGAAAATATCTTAGGAAAGGAAAGAAAGAGAAGGAAAGGACACAAATAGACAGTGGAAAAGAAAGATATCACCACCCATGGATCCAGCTATAACACTTGATATTTGCAGTTTCAATGTTCATGGTCAGACTGATGGTTGCCGTTTTGATTCATCGGGGGTGGGGGTGGGTGCAGCAGTGTTCTGAGGGTTACAGACATTCAGGCTTACGTGGGAATGCTCCAGAGGGGTTTTACACTGTCTGACACAACCCTGTGGGAATGAATTGAGGGAGCTCTCAGGGGGCTTTGATGGTTTGTGGCCCCTTCTAATGACATGACATGACAGCTGTTTGGCCCTCCTTCTTGTGACTGTGTAGTTGTGCCTTACAGCAAGAGATGAAAGGCTAATAAATGAGTCATCGAATAGATGGAAACAGGACCAAAATTATTATTTCAAAGTGAGTTAACTGAAGGAGGGAACAGAAATATTATTTAGGATACTTTGATGCAGACAGTAGTCAGAAGCAGGACTGTAAAATCTATCCATTCTACAGGAAGTTTGGCAGGGCATGAACACAGACTTGATGAGGAATGTTTGTAGTGAATTTGTTGTTTTTCCCCTATATCTTCTGTTACTAACTCCAGAGTATTTATAAAGATGTTTTGCAGAATATGAATAATTCTCTAGGGGCCGTGCAGCTGTTAAATACTGCATGCATTGATAGTAAAGTGGCTTTCCACAGACTGAATGCAGCTTGAGCTAACTAGCATCCAGTTCACAGAAATGGTAAAACAAATTTTCTGCTTTGGAGTGAAACCTTTGCATTTTGTGTCCAGTGCAAGTTTTGAAATCTTATTTTGAAAAGAAAAGAAAAAATTACATTTTTATCTACACTGACAAAAATTGCAGATGATTCTAGGTTTTTAGGTCTAAGGTGGTAATCTAAGGGGTATAAAAATCAAAGAATGGTGGCAGAAGAGGTAAAAGGGTGCAATTGAGTTAGTGAATTTCTGTAGGTCATTTAAACTTGGCTGTATTGGTATTTTTCAAAAACAAAAATTTCCCCATACCTTAAGTTGTTCTTTATATTCACTGAATCTTTAAATTGCATTCTGATTTCCTGCTTACTTTCAGTTTCATCTAGGGAATGCTCAGATTTGTGCTGTGAAAAATACTTGAATCAGACAAAACACATTTCTTTTCCTTGACAGATGCAGGAATTTAATTATGGAAATATTATAGAATAGTGGCTAGATTCAATCACTTGCAGCTTCATCTGTATGTCTCACTCGAGGTGACATTTTTGTGACAGCTGTCTATTCCACTGCTTGTAAGTATAATAATTTAATTAAAGTTTACGCCATAGGTCTACTAATAACATCATGCCAAATACTAGGAATTTTGCCCAAACATGTACTGCAAGTCAGATTCTTAAGCCATTTTGGCATTTAAACAAACAAACAGACAGTCAACCTATCAAAAAGAGTTTTCAGAATCTTTAAGTGTATGCATAATACACCTAACTTGAATACACAGAAGCTTAAAACTTGTGATTGCATCTTGAATTCATGCTAATAAATGACAGTGCTATTGCATTTATGATAATGTAAAATTAATTGTTCCAGGATTTATTGTCCCTTTGCACTGTTTTTACAGTATGGCAGACAGGCTAAAACAACTGTAGTAGTGTGTAGATGTCCCTCACTTTATTATATTGACAGAGAATCATAGAATGCTTTGGATGGCTTAAGGATCATCTAGTTACACTCACAGACAGACATACACACTATGGGCAAGGGCACCTGCTGCTAGACCAGGCTGCTCAAAGCCTCATCCAGCTTGGCTTTGAACACTCTCAGGGATGGGACAACCACAACTTCTCTGTTGATGGGACAACCACAACCTGTGCCAGTGCCTCATCACTCTCACAGTAAATAATTTCTTCCAAATAACTTATCTAAACCTGCCCTCTTTCAGGGAGGAATGAAGCCATTCCCCTCTTATTCTGTCCCTATGGGCCCTTGGGAAAAGTCCCTTTCCAGCTTTCTCACAGGCCTCCTTTAGGCACTGGAAGATGCTATAAGGTCACTCTGAAGCCTTCTCTTCTCCCAGATGAACAATCCCAGCTCTCTCAGCTTGTATTCATAGGAGAAACATTTTTCAATAAAACATAGCACAGTGCTCAACTTGTTAATCTGAATTTATCTGCTGTTTTATGCATTTCTGTTACTATCAAATTTGGCTGAAAACCTACATCATAGAGGAAACTTAAATGGAAAAAAGTTTACCTATATTTTTCTCTGTGAAATTAGGAAATTATTAGTTTTCATTATATCAAATAATTAATCACAAACCTCAAATAGTTAACTCCAATCCAGATTTTGAATTATTTTCTCATCTGTAACATATTGAGTTTTATTTGAAATGGAGGCCAGGCTAAATATCTAGAGATCAGTGCTTAGGTGATTCACATTCAGTTTCTCGATGAGTCAGAAATATTCCATTCACTGTCAAAAAGCAATCCTAACTCTAATCAGACTTAAGTAGAAAGAGTAGTTGATAATTAAAGAAAAAAAAATGGTTTGCTTTTTTCCAACACAGAATTTGTTCATATTTGAACAAATTATTACCTATGTGTAGTATAAGGTTCAGTAGAAAGCTCCTGCCTGCTTGCTTACTGTTTTTAAAGGATTCGCAACACAAGATTGCAGACTATTTTTCCTGGAAAATCTTTCTCAGGAATTTCATGCCTAAAGGATACAAACCACAGCAAGTCCAAAGAGAATGTATTGTGTCACCCAAAACTGCCCCCAGGACTCGAGGTGAGGCCGCCCCAGTGCAGAGCAGAGCGGGACAATCCCCTCCCTTGCCCGGCTGGTGATGCTGTGCCTGATGCCCCCCAGGACACTCTTGGCCTTCCTGGCTCCAGGGCACTGCTGGCTCATGTTCAACTTGCCACTGACCAGAACTCCCAGGCCCCTTTCTGTGGCACTGCTTTCCAGCATCTCACTCCCCAGCCTGTCTGTACAGCCAGGGCTGGCCCATGCCAGGTGCAGAATCCAGCACTTGTTGAACTTCCCATGGTTGGTGATTGCCCAGCCCTCTATCTGTCGAGGTCTCTCTGCAGGGCCCCCCTGCCCTAGAGGGAGTCAACAGCTCCTTCCAGTTTTGTATCATCTGCACATTTGCTTAGTATCCCTTCCAGTCCTGTGTCCAAGTAATTTATGAAGATGTTGAAGAGCACAGGGCCTAAGTTACTTTGAATATCTTTTTATGGAAATAAATTTTATTTTAAACAAAAAATATAAATAAATACAAAATATGGTCTTATAATCATGCCAATTATTAAATTTTTTCCATGATACTGCTAAGGAACTGTTCACTTAGAAGAAAGTATGACAATTGTTTTGAATATCTCATGAACACTAATACAACCTCTCCCAAAATCAGATATCTGCTCACCAGATTCAATACTGTCCTCTAAACCAGACATACCTTTGTTCATTTTACTTCAATTATTAAGCCTCATTTAAGTAATGCTACATTGGAGTGATGCAAAACTCTATTCTGACCTATTTTCTAGACGTATCTCTGCTGATTAAATAATACCTGCACATGCCTCAGGACAAAGCAAATCACACATGCAGACATTCCTGAATTTCTCTGTTTTCTATGAAGAGATTCTAGATTACCTTTTTTAACTAGGTGGCAACACTCCACAGCAGCCAAAATAGACCTGATGATTTACTCTCGTTCATGCATACCAGTTCTTAAATGAGGTTAATTATTCTATTGAGCAAGTGAATCAACTGAGTTTTTAAACGTGAGACATTTCAACAGAGTATTTGCCACAGTCTGACTTCATTTAACTATGCAGCCTTCAGACCCAGTCCAATACTCTTTTTCTGTCTGTATTATTGAAGTATCTTGAGCATTTCATAAATTAATGAGTCAAGATTAAAGACTAGAGAGTAAACTGAAGCAAATGAGTGATTATTAATATTAAAATGACTGAATGTTCAATGGTCAGAGAGGAAAAGCACAAAGCTGGCAGAATGTTTCCTAAATATTTAGACATTCTAAGTAAAATGTATCTCTTATATTTTAGCTGTTTTTCCTTTGAACCATTCATGAAATGTGAATTTTTTGTGACTTGTAAGTGAAGATAAATTTCAGTTACTATTTCTACAAAATCTATCTTTTTCTAGTAAATTATATTTTTTCCTTTTCATTATCTTCTCTGAAGATCATGAATTCCTGATTAGTCCTAACTGGAATTACCTTTTCCTGGCAAAAGTATTGTAAGAATAGAATAATAGGTCAGCTAATGAGTTCTGCAATGAGAGAAAAGGTGGTGGGCCTAATGGAAGCTGAACAGATGCAGAAAGCTGTTGAGGTCAGACATTGCTGGATAATTCCTTGCAAACTGTGGATGTTGACAAGATGCATCAGACACCAATCAGGTGTAACAGATGCCATAATTGTATTCTTCTTCTACGACACAGGAACATTAGGCCAATATATACCACCATAATACGAATCCATTCTGTGACGGAATTTTATAGTTCAATGTATTCAACTTTGTAATGGAATATATATTTCATAATTTCATGCATAATTAAGTATTACCTGACACAATTTTTTTATCTGGCATATTGAAAGTAAAGAACATCACGAATATTATTTGCATTAAAATATATTTATGATCTTACCATAGAATTGTCTAGGTTGAAAGAGATATTTAAGATCTTCAAGTCCATCTGCAAACCTAATACTGCTATGTTCACCACTAAACCATGTTCCTAAGTGCCACATCTACACATCTTTTAAATACCTCAGGTCACGGTGGCTCCACCACTCCCCTGGGCAGCCTCTTCCAGTGCTTGACAATCCTTTTGGTGAAGAAATTTGTCCTAATATCCAATCTAAACCTCCCCTGGAGCAACTTAAGGCCATTTCCTCTTGTCCTTCTGCTTGTTACCTGGGAGGTTAGACCAGCATCTACCTGGCTACAATCTCTTTTCAGGTAATTGTAGAGAGTGATAAGGTATCCTTGAGCCTCCTTTTTCTCCAGGCTAAAAAACCTCAGGTTCCTCAGCAGCCCCTCACAGGATTTGTGCTCCAGACCCTTCACCAGCTCCGGTGCCCTTCTCTGGACATGCGCCAGCCCCTCAATATCTTTCGTAGTGAGGGGCCCAGAGCTGGACACAGGATTTGAGATGCAGCCTCATCAGTGCCGAGTACAGGGGGACAATCACTGCCCTGGTCCTGCTGGCCACACTGTTGCTGATACAGGCCAAGATGCCATTGGTCTTCTTGGCCACCTAGGCACACTGCTGGCTCATGTTCCACTGGCTGTCAGCCTTGCTGAACCTCATACAATTGGCCTCAGCCCACTGATCCAGCCTCTCCAGACCCCTCTTCAGAGCCTCCTTACTCTTCAGCAGATCAACATTGCCGCCCAACTTAGTGTCATCTGTGAACTGACTCAGGAGGTACTTGATCTCCTTGTCTAGATCACTGGAGATATTGAACAGAACTGGCCCCAACATTGAGCTCTGGAGAATCCCACCAGTGACCGCTGCCAGGTGGATGTAAGCCCTTGAACTACCATTCTCCGAGCCCAGCCACCCAGCCAGTGATTCACCCAGCAAAGAGCCCACCTGCACAAAGCCATGAGCAGCCAGCCACTGTCTCCAGGAGAATGCTGTGTGAAACATTGTCAAAGGCTTTAATGAAGTCCAGGGAGACAACAGCCACAGCCTTTCCCTCATCCACCGAGTCACTTTGTCATAGAAGGAGATTAGGCTGGTCAAGCAGGACCTGCCTTTCATAAACTCATGTTGGTTGGAACTGATGTCCTGGTGGTCCTGCATGTGCCACATGAAGGCACATAAGATGATCTTCTCCATGATCTTCCCCCGCAGAAGATCTGTTCCCCAGATTCTGCTTCCAGGCCTTCAATTATCCAGCATTTGTAATGACATTTTTATGAGGTTGCTAACAATTTATTTTGAAATAGAAAATGATTGCTTACTAGTAACTGAAATAATTCATGATTTACAGAGAAATAGTTAATAATTCAGAGTTTATATGTGTTTGCTTTTATATTTTTTGCCCTCATATATGATAATAATGGTTTGAACACACAGAGCATAGCTGAGAATTTTTTATCTGAGATATAACTATTACAAAATATGAAAGTCTATTCTATCTTTTTTTTAGTCTTACATTGGCTTTGCTCCTCCATTATCCCAATTTCACTTCAGCCTAGTTTGACTGATTTCAAGGGTTAAAACTATTATTTGAAAGCAGAATCAAGACTACTACTTTTCTGCTGCAATCTCAATGAGAAGCAAGCTATATCCAGTTTTCTCTTTCTCTGTATTCACAAGAGATGTACCCCAGCAGGAATGTATTTGAGAGTGATACAGGGTGCCAAGACCCCAATATTGACATTGTACACATTTCAGAAGGTTTTGCTACAGTTGGCCTTGAATACTCCTATGGTCCTGTTTACAGTTTCCTACTGAAAGTTTTAAATTATACTTTAAATATTCAGAATCAGATCTATTCCCCATCAATGTTTACCTCAATAGAGTTTCAAGCCTGTCGATGGCTGTTTTCATGACTTTGCTGCAAGGAAACAGTAGAAAACTTTTAGATACAAGGGAAAATGCAGTCCTATATCTTACCTCAATTTATGAGCTCAGTTGTTAATCCTGATTACTTCTAGTGACTTAAACACTTTCAATGCATTCTTAAATCAGACAAAAATATTTTGCCTCTCCTTTTATTAATTATGTTTGTCAATACATTTATCATTGTACATGTGTCCACATGTGAAATTCCATTCTTTACAGTCATCCTATTTTTGTGCCTAATGTTTTGCACTGAATTTTGTTTTGGAGTGAACCAGCTTGTTGCCTCTGAGATAGGTCAAGGACTGATTCTGTAGAAGGTTTGTTAAGGAACAGTTCACAGCAGAAAGTGTTATAGAGGTATAACTGAATCCCTTTGTCCTGCAAGTTCTAATGATGGGCAAATCAAATATATTTATAAAAATGAATTATTTAGTAAGACAAATGAACATATGAAATATAACAGGCAGAAGATCTTAATCAGAAATACTTACTACACAGTATAAAACTAAAAGGACTACGAGCAGATTACAGCATAACATAAAACAGTGCACTGTATCAAGGTACCTATATTAAAGCTGGCAAAAGAAAGAATATTGGTTAGGAGTTGAAGGTAACTTACCACCAAAATGAAGATAATGTACACAGATTCCTTCATTTACCCCTGGGGAGTGACTGTGAAATAGGCATCCCTATTCACAGGAGAAACTCCACACATTTCCAGAAAAATGTATGGAAGGCTTCTGCTTTGTGGAAGTTTGGTGTGACTTTTATAGCTATAAAGTGAATGGCTGTCAGTCAAAAATTCAGCTTATCTTGTCAAATCTCATTTCAAAAGTAAGATGTTTATTGGCAGCTGGGAGATGCTGGACCAGTCTTAACCCCATGGTGCCAAAATAACTCACTACAATACAGTTTGTACTGCTTGAGTTATTTGATCAGTTAAAAAACAATAGATGAGCTTTTGGGATGCCCTGCTACACTGGGTCTTTGTGCCCTTTGACAGAATAGGCACAGCCCCTGGCTGGAATCCCTACTCTGCTAGAGTGACTTAAGTCACCCTTCAACAAGTTGTTTCCTTTTCATGTGTGATAGGCTCATAGCAATTTCTGACCTCACAATGACTTCAGGAGAATTAATTTGAGGGTGGATGGGGTCTTCTGTCCCTGTAATATGTAGTGACCACTAGTTTTCCATCACACAAGACACAGATTCGTGAAAGAGGCCATCTTCTAGGACCAGGTGTCTGCAGAAGAGCTCCCCAGACCTCCGGGGACGGATCTGTCACAGAAGCCTCATCAAGGTAACAGATGCTGTCCTGACGTGCCACTGCCATAGCAAGGGACCCACGTCTCCCTCTTTAGCTGCTGCATCTCACTCCCCAGCCACCGTGTCATTTCCAGCTGGTGGGGAACAGTGCTGTGACAAAAGGAATGAGAAAGCACATTAATGCCTCTCTCCTGGTGATTGCAAACGGGTCAAATGGCTCCGTGGGTAGATACTGTGGTGCTGAGGGCAACTAGAAATGGACTGATCTTCATTGTTACATTTAACTACATCAGGACACCTACATTTGTAGCATTTGGACTGTATTCCAAGTTCTCAGAAAGAGGCCATTAATTAAGCCAATAAAGGAGAATTTGAATGATTAATTAGTTCACCTAATGCCTTACTGGTATTAATAATGCATTCTTAAGTACTCTCCTGGTTAAAAGCTAGGGACTTGGTAACGAGTAACATATCAGCTGGAGACCATTATTAGGCTCAGATGAAATACTGACTAACATGATGGAGAATACCTCTGACCCTATGCAGGAATGAATTCGATAGGTATTTATTTTTGCTGTTGTTGAGGATTCACATGCATTGGAGGTCAAGATGCATACCCTCATCCAAACCAAGAGAATACAGTGTCTATATGTTCTGCAGGAAAAGGAGGAGGAAGAGGTGAAGGCAAAAAGGATGTTACTGACAGATCAATGCCATGGCCCATCGTACTGCAAGAACACCACGAGTCATTTGCCCGAAGAAGTCAATCAAGTAACCTGAAAAGTAGAGGGTGCTCTGCCTCAAGCAAGTGGCTTGTTTTAAATCTCCTTTAATTTTTTTTCCTGGTTCCTATGTGGAAAATAACTTAATAAAGGGCTCTCTAATAGAGGGCCAAAAAAGAAAGTACAAAATAAAAGTATCAATTCCTGCAACCTATATTTGTTTGTCACACTGAAGGAACTGCTTCATACAGCTATTGCTGTTCAAAGGGTGGCTTTAAAAGTTTAGAAATTTTAAGAGAAAATGCTGGCTAGAAAACCCTTACAGCTTTATTTCTTGGGGTTTTATCTCAGCTCCACACCCTTTCCCCCAAAACTACCCCTCCCCACCCAGTTTGACTTTTAGGCTTTTTCAGCTTTACAGAGTGTTTCTGCAGAGTGATTGGTATTTGTCAGGACAATGGCTTCAGGGTTATGAATTGTAAAGTGGATACTTAGGTACACATTGGAATTGAAAAGCATAATTCTATATGCCAAACCCAGAAAGTAAAGCTGAAGAATGGAGATATTCAGCCCTACATTATCTCCTTTCTCTTACCCTTCTTTTTCCTCCCTTGTCCTGCCTGTCCATACATTCTAGTTTTTGCAGTCACTACAGAGTGGGTTTTTTTTCATTTTATGATAAAACCTCAACAAATAGGCTACAGTGACACAAGTGCACACATTATGTAATCTTACATTTTCAAGAATGGTAATGAGCACTTTTCTCCCACTCATAGTACCAAATTTAGAACATGACTATTATATAGAAAAATCACTTTATTTGTAGCCATTCCCACATCTACAAGTTACACCCTTTTGATTGTCTGCATATTTTCTGTTTATTTACCTCAGAGATGGAACCGTCAGGTGGCATGATTACATGGATGTTGTCCATCTTCTGACAGCTGATTTGAGATTCTCAAATAAAACATTAATGGCTAAAATATCTGCATTCAATAAAACATCTGGGAAAGTGACCTGGTTTCGGCTGAAGCAGAGATAATTTTCTTCATAGTAGATGCTATAGTGTTGTATTTTGGATTTAGGATGAGGGTAATGTTGATAGCACACTGATATTTTCATTGTTCCTGAGCAGGGGTTACCCAAAGTCAAGGACTTTTCAGCTTGCCATGGTGTCCCACTGCTGGAGAGGTTGGGGATGCACAAGAAGCTGGGAGGGGACACAGCCAG
Source organism: Mohoua ochrocephala (assembly GCA_013398855.1). NCBI lineage: Eukaryota > Metazoa > Chordata > Aves > Passeriformes > Acanthizidae > Mohoua > Mohoua ochrocephala. Next base: position 22,427 of record VZTA01022009.1, read on the forward strand.
GACAGCGGACTCCAACAGACCAAAGGGATACTCCGTACCAAATGGCAGTATGTTCAGCATCTAAACCAAGAGGGAAACTGCCTGGGGGGCCACTGCCTGGGAACAGGGTGAACATCAGTCAGTGGGTGGTGAATAACTGCTTTCCACTTGCGACACTTGTTTTTCCCGGGTTTTAGTTCTCTCTCTTTTTGTTATTTTCCTTTTCTTGATTATTGTTGTTGTTATTATCATTTCAATTATTAAACTGCTCAATCTCAACCCACAGGTTTCCTCACTTTTATCTTTCCTATTCTCTCCCCCATCCCATGGGAGGGGAGTGAGCAAAAGGCTGTGTGGGGCTTATAAATGTGCTATAAATGAAACATAATGCAATACAGACAAGAAAGAATAATCTACACTTTCCATAAAAGCTCAGTTTTTAGAAAACTTAGATTATTATAATTCTAAAAGGCATATTAACATCCTGGCAAAATATAGATGAAAACCCACTTTGAAAAAATTGCAAAATATTCTGCAGTTTATCTCAGCCACATCTCTGGAGTTTTTTGTAGTGTGGCATGTGAGAATATCTGGAAAAATTTCTCGATCAGAATTCATATTAAGATGTACTGTGAGGCATTTAGTATTAGAGGTTGATAGTTCTTCTTTTTCAAAAATAAAAAGGCCTTTCAGAGACAATGGTTTTTACAAAATGGTTTTTAATATAACTTTTGGTGAATTTTTTGGCACTCTAACAATCACCCATAATCAAAAAGATTCTGATATTAGTTCCAATAGTCTATCTCTTGTATTTTCCAGCAATCAGGAGAATGGAAGAACTGTATTTTATTTGTTATGATAGAGTCTTCAGCAAAATTTTAATAACATACTGCTATAACTAGACGGTCATAACCAGTTCAGTCTTTGCTACATTGACTAAAATAGTGTCCAAAATGACTGAAAACCACAGAATGAGAAAGAAAAGCAGGCACCAGTTTTGGAGGACCATAAGGTAAGAAGTCTGTACTGTTACATTATATTCTCTGAAAAATGTGAAATCCACATTTGCTCCTAAGTGTTCTGGGTAACTCTCACCACTTAGATCAGAGTAAAACTTCAGTGTAAGTCCAGTTCTCTTTGTACTGGAAAAGTAAATTTTGACATCAGCAAACAGACAAATATAGAGGGTCAAAATCAATTATGCATGTAAGTCAGGTATATTTCAATAGAGACGCCAATACAACTCCATTTGAGCAGTCACAACAAATATGAGTTCTTGACTGAATAAATACAAGTAGAGCTTCTCTTGTTTTCATCAACATACTTCACACATTATTTTTCAGCTCTATGGGGTTCAGCTAATTAAGTTGCCTGTTTTTTATTCTGAAACATTTTCTGATGCACTTTCATAGCTCACATAAACTACTTTATTCTTAGAAAGGAGTGGGATGCATTCATGGTTTCTTTGCTTTGGTTTTTGTACGGTTTATGACGCACAGGGAATTGGAAGTCTGGTTAATCCTTAAATTAACTGCTAAAAAAGAATACTATTGAGATATTTTTAAGTGTTAACCAATTTACCCTTTAATATCTATAAGGTTCTCTCCCCGCTTTCTGTTTCTTTTTTTTTTTCTTTTTTCCTATCCTGTGATTTTTTCTTCTAGTCTGATGTTACTTGCTCCTGTAAAATGGTGAATATGTTTTTAACTGTAGGTATAAAATATCTACAAACTTTTGGAACCACAGCTTCATTTTACAATGTCTTTAATTTGCATTAGGTTATTGACATCTGTTTTCTCTAATGACCTTAAATCATCTTCTTTAACAGTTCGAATTAGTTTATTTAGAGTGATGGAGCATATATATTTGTTTTTCAGTTGGGTAATATGAATTATAACCCACAGGAGGCATATTTTTACTGTTTTGTTAAGAATTTCTTCCCTGACACACTAGATAGTATATACTTGTCTTTGCATTTGGTAACGTAACAGACAATTGGAACCCATGCTACATATAGAAATGAAGGTAATTGATATAATTCAAACAGTGAGGAAGCCACATGTGTGTTTGCAGACAGAACTGGTTGCACAGGGTATCTCCTGATGCTGTGGCTAGTGCTTTGGGTCATTTCCCTTCACTTTTCCACCAACAGAACTCCATTGGAGAAGGCTGCCACATTTGTCAAGCCCGATTTACCACTACTGAAGACGTGTTGGCTGTCACCAGTCATATTCATGTTTTCCATATGCCTCAGCATATTTTTGAGAAGGATCTGCTCTGAATTCTTACTGAATACAGACTCAGCCACCCAATAGTATCAGGGCAATTCAGTTATGGAAAACTGAAACTTGACTTTCACTTAGGTTTCTCATAATCGAACAAACAAAATTACAGCTTAGACAGGATACATAGAAAGGAATGTGAACATGGCAGCATATTTACCCCACAAAGTGAACGTACTGCCCCAGCAGCAAAACCTTTCACAATAAAACTTCAGTACTTCCACACTTCATTATGGTACCTAGACAAACTCTGAAGGATATAATAAAGCAACACCTTCTGCCATTTTCTTCTGGTGAAAAACATTTGCATTTCTAGCCCCTTTACATAACCTGTTGGGCCATTGTGAAAAGGAAAAAAGTGTAGGATGGTCTGGGACTTTTCTCTTCTGTCGAGAGTTTGAAATACATTTAAAATAGTCTTAATATATTTTATTCCTAGTTTGTTTTACTTTTTGGTTTTTTTAGGGGATTTATCAGAGTATTGGGAAGTTGAGGTCATGAATTTTTTTTTCCAGGGATGAAGAAAAGAATTTAGGGCTCCACCAAAAGATCCTTGCTGCCAGCATGAGTTTTTTCCGTGGAGTACACAGGGTTTTGAGTCAAGGAACAGTTCTTGCTTAGCTGGACTTCCAGAGATGCGAGACAATAAAAAGACAAAACAAAACAATAGCAGAATTATGAAGAATCCTTCAGTTTAATTTATTACTGTATTGATATGCACATTTTATATTAATATTTTCATCTTATCTACATTTGAAGCCTTTTGAGAAAGCAATTGTCTTGGACTGCTGCAGGATAATCAAGTAAATAAGCATAACGCAGAGATGTTTCTATACTCTCTGCTTTTCTACCACTTTGAAGTAGTACGCAAATCTATCGCAGTGATAACATTATTCTATTCTGATCACATCTGTTATGAGAAGGAATAAACTGAAATAAATTTTTAGCCTGTGAGGGGACATTTCTAGCTACCAGAGACATCTATCCAGTTCTCTTTTTATTTTTGTATGCAATTTTTTTGTCTAGAGTAGGCAAAAGATTCATTTCTCACACATGCTACTCAATTATTTATACTCAAAACAGCAGTAATCCTTGTCACTCTGGGCTGTTTACTGCTGTTTCTTTGTTATCAAAAATTCAGTGATAACTACTTTACTAACAAAAATCAAAACATTAAAACCCAGTTATAACAGATGAAGCAGTTACGGAGATAAACAAAACAACCAATTTAGATAAATTTAGTACCTGTTTCTTGTAAACAGTGAAACGAATGCTACTAAGATTTAGTTTTCTTTTCCAGGGAAGATTGTCTTCATCTAAAACATCAACACTTTATAAAGTCTGTTACTTTAAGATCTAAGTGAAACACAGAGGATGTTGAAGTAAAAAGCAATGTTCACATTGGCTCGACTACAGGCTCTTAAAAGAAACACAAGTTTAGTTGGAATACATTTCAGCAATATTTAACAGACATATTACTTCTTCCTTATGTGTCATTTAATGCCAGAACTTTTCCATGTGTGCATATTACAGCTAACAGACTTATAGAAAGCATGAACTCTTTTACAAAAGGAAGAGAGGTCAAGCCTCTGTCCTGTTGGTACTGCTGATGGTAGTATTTAGATTCAAAAACTGTTTTAAGTTGGAAGGAACCTTAAAGATCATCGAGTTCCAGCCCCCCTACCATGGGCAAGGACACCTTCCACTAGACCAGCTTGCTCCAAGCCCCATCAAACCAGGTCTTGAGAACTTCCAGGGATGGAAAATTCCTTGTCTGTCCTGGACTGGGGAGCCCAGAACTGGACACAACACTGCAGATGTTGCCTGACTGGGGCTCAGTAGACCTTGATCTGTTCTTGGTGCCCTCCCTAACATGCCCAGGTTACCATTGGCCTGCTGGCTCATGGACAACTTCTTGTCCTGCTAGCCAGAAGCTTTGGGGAGTTGGAGGCTTACAGACACAGTCATTTGTGTCTGTCTGCATTGTCCAAGCTTACAACAGCAAGTTTTTTCTAGGAACAGCAACAGCAAATGTCCCAGAAGTTCTGGACATAGGATTTGAGTATTCTATTAAAAAGTTTACTGACAATACCAAACTGGCATGTGCTGTTAACTCTCCTGAAGGACAAGATGCCTTGTAGGATCTAGACAGATTGGAGCATTGGAACATCATTAATGGGACGAAATTAAACAAGTGCTAAATGCTGGATTCTGCACTTGGGATGGAGCAATTATGACACAAGTATAAATTAGGACAGGAGTGGCTGTAGAGCAGCCCTGCAGGCAGGAATCTGGGGGCGCTGGGTGACAGCAGGCTCCGTGTGAGTCAGCAGTGCCCCAGCAGACAGGAGGGCAAAGCCCATCCTGGGATCACCAAACCCAGCATCGCCAGCTGGTCAAAAGAGGTGATTGTCCCGCTGTGTTCAGAGTTGGTGCAGCCTCACCCTCAGCACTGGGTAGACTTCTGGGCCCCACCATTTAAGAAGGATGTGAACAAGCTTGAATGCATCCAGAGGAGGACAACAGAGCTGGCGAAAGGACTGGAAGGTATCTCCTATGAAGGGAGGCTGAGGACTTGTTCAGTTTGGAGAAAAGGACACTGAGGGGCAACCTCATTGCTCTCAACAGCTTCCTGAGGAGGGTATGGGGAGAGAGAGGTGCTGATTGACACATGATTTACAGGAATCCATTCTACAGAATCAACTGAAGCTCGGGGGAAAATATCTACCAATGAATTGGAATCAGATAGTACACCAGATGCTTTTGTTTGGCTTGCTAAATACTGGATGAGTCCCATTACGCATGATGTAATCTGTTGACATGCATATATAGAAATCCAAATACTGGCATCATATTTACTGAATTTTATTCCTGCTGCACTTTCCCATCACACAAAGCATATATTTTCTGCTCACACTGGAAATTTTCATAGTTAGAGACCATGTTTTTAATCTATACTGCACCAAGAAAGCTTGTCAGTATTTAGACTCTTTGGGACTACAGTATATAAATGTTTTATGTACCACATGCTTGAGGATAAAATGATCTAGCCTTTCTTTTTTGTTAACCTCTCAGCAATATAGCGTATCAGAGCATAAAGGCTGTTGTGCAGAGGCTGACCAGACTGCTACCTAATGCTGCAGGCTACGTGCTCAGTAACACAGTTCCTCCTGATAACGGCTTCCCACAAAATTTTAAATCAAATTCTAACCTGCTGTTTCTGTGGTACTCCAGTATCATACAATATTGATATAATAGTCTATGAGTTCTACCCACTGCCTTACTGAGCAGCCTCATAAAATGCTCATGGTTTGTCCCTTAGTCTGTAACACACAGAGAGACTGAGAAAATTCATCTCTCTGTTGATTTTCATAGAGTAATGTCAAACAAAAATTAGGATCAGTACCATATTTTAACTCACCTGGGGCTTTAATGTATCTTGCAGTCCAAAAAAACCCTTCTCAGTGGGAGTTCTGAGGACAGATAATTAAACTGAAACAAAGCCAAAACCCAAACAGCTTGGGGAGGGAAACTAGAAGCATTATGAGACATTAGCCGATGTGTTGCTTAAAATAACAGGAAACTGGACTAGGCCCAGGCAGTCCTTTGCATTCTAGACTTTCTAGTACATTAGGAAATACAGTACACCTGTATATATTGTCTTTCCAAATTTCTTTTCCTACTGTACTTAAAAAATAACAGCTATATATCCTCCCAAAATCTTTTATATTTAAAATTCTCTTCTACTCCACATCATAAGGAGACCTTTCAAAAATAAACACAAACTTGTCAGAACTAGAAAGAGGAAAGATACAAATACCGATAATAAATAATGAACAAGGAAAACTTGATTGATCTACTGACAGAGAAATAGAAATATTTTTGACAAGTTGACATAACTTCTTGTCTTATTAAAATTGAATTGCATCCCAGATATAAAGAAGTGCAAAAAATCATGGGAAAATTCAGATGAGAGGGATTCTGCAGGTCATTTCAAAGCAAGGTTGGCTTCAAAACTAGATCATTTTGCCATGAGGCTCGTGTAGTTCAGTTCTGGAAGCATCCAGGGATTGTTATCCCAAGGCTTCTGTTAGAAACCTGCTTCAGGACTTCACCATTCTCCTGGTGGAAAGCTGCATCCCTATGCCTGGCTGCAATTTTCCTTCCTGCAAGCTGTGACCTCTTGTTGCAACATGTGAGCAGCATCTTACCATGTCCTCTCCCCCTGCATGTCCAGGAAGAGTCTGATTCTTGCGGCTGTATAATCTCCCTTCATACAGTGGAAAATGGTAGAGAGAGATTCGTTTGCTGCAGGAGGTGCTGGTCTATGACCAACCCAGTCAGAAAGGCACTCAGACTCTGTGAAGTACCATTAAACTGTTATTTTGGAGTTGAAGAGAGAATAGCATGGATAATCTTTAGATAATTTAGATAATTCCTTTAGATACTGGGTATCTAAAGAATACCCTGAATTTGTTCTATAACTGCTCGGCGTACCAACCCATCGTCAAAATAAGGTTTCAGTCTTTCAGAAATGTTGTGCATAAAAAAAAGACTAAGTTTGGGAGTTTCACACTTATTTTCTCATTCTGAGGTTTTGGGTCTAATTTTTTTTAATTCAGTGAGTCAGTATTTTTCATAAACAAAAAATCTTTCTATTTTCTTCAGGTCAGAAAGCTTTATAGTCTGAAGGGAGTAAAGGTAAACTGACATGTTTTTATATTTATCATAGCACTAATGTTAGAAAATGTCCAACAATTTTGTCATTAAAACCCTACCAAGAAAAAAGAAATATAAACTATTGCAGGGACTTCTTGTTTTGTCATTATATGTGCCTACTATTTACTCTCTTTATCTTACATCAATGTAGAACATTAAATGTTGTTAAACAAGTGAAATTCCGCCTTGGCTTCAGTTAGGTTTTTGAGACTCTCTCAATGCCTAGGATTTCACAAGGAATTTCTGGAAGCTTAAGTTCATTCATTTTGTGTCTGTCGATTTTTATTTTTCTTCTTTTTTTACCATTCAATATTAATGTACAAAGAGCAAAATAAAGTGATCAGTTACCCACAGGAGATTTGTGACCCTTTGGAATTTAAGGTCCTTGACAATCCATAAATTCTACCCCAGAATTACTTCACTGAAATCTTTTTCATGAAAGGTGGATATTGTATAAAATCAAACTAGGGGCAAAAGTCTTCTCTTGCCTTACTTTCCAGTACAGTTTGTTGTAAGATTAGCTCTTTTACAGCAGCTCCACTACTCAGTTTTCACAAATACAGCATGATTTAAACTACCTACCATTCATATTTCAGCTGTCCTGAGTGTGTCCCCTCCCAGCTCCTTGTGCAGCCCCAAACTGTTCACTCTTGGGGTGGGGTGAGGAGCAGAAAAGTCCTTGATGCCATATAAGCACTGCTCAGCAGTAACTAAAGCATTGCTGTGTTATTAACACTATTTTCTGAACAAACCCAAAACACAGCCTCATACCAACATACAAGAAAATTAACTCTATCCCAGCCAAAACTAGCACAATATATCATTGAGAATCTGGCCCCCAGAGAACAAGATATGAGTGTGCAGCCAGGAAGCCTATGAGGTTAATCTTGGCTCTACATTTCCTTAACTTTTTATCAATTCACTTTGTAGGAAAATATTTTGCAAGGGTTGTTAAAGATTACAGAGAGGAACACAATAGGATTTAAATGCACCTAGACACCTAAATCCAATTAACCTTTATTTCAACTGCCTTTAGGTTTTCCTGAAAATTCTAACCCAAGAAAATTCTCCAACTAGAAATAATACAGCAACACATGCAAACTTTGACAGAGAAAAATAAAATTAAAGTAGAAAACTTCTTTTTATCACGTAAAACATAATGGCTTAAAGCTTACATTTTTGTTTTTACTTTTTCTATAGAAAAACATCTGTTCGTTTTGCGTCTACTGCTATCCCTGCCTTTTTATTCTTCTTCTATGCTGCAGTTATTACCAATCATCCAGAATCATTGCTCATGTTGAAATACTTACATAGCCTTTACATATTAAATATATGAACCTAAATCCCTATTTCTTTTCTGATATGGTCTTCCTATTGCTGTGAATCACAGAGCAGCCACCCACGACATCAGTCTGCAACCTAGCACTGCAAATCTGTAAAAACAGTATTCCTAATAACATGACTCCTTCCTGAGTTTCAAAAAAAA
>VZTA01022018.1:0-53573 GCA_013398855.1 Mohoua ochrocephala
TACAATTACTGCAGAATGGTATTTGAGGCGCCAAAACGTTCCTTCACGTGGATGGTGCAAAACATATGAAAACCTTGAAATTGTTTTGAAGAGAACCAGAGAGCAGAAAGCTCTTCTCTTTTCCATAGCTAAAGTGTCATAAATAAACAGCTTCCTGACACCTGTTTCTTGTGTCAAATCTCCCTTTCTGCATCAGACTAAAAGAAGATGAGAATTATAAACTGAAAGAGACAAGAAAGCATCTCTGCTTCCAAATGGTACACTGCTGGTTTCTGTAGGCATTAATACCATTAATGTTCTAATAGAGGAAATCAAAGGTGGTATAGCCTCTACTGCCCCCTGAAAGATCCAGGAAGTGACAAGTGACTTTAGCAGTTGCTTGGTTTATTAAAAAATCACATTAAATGCATGGTGAGATCTGGAACCAACAATCAATTCCAGAGGAATTTCCAGAAAGTCGTAGAGTGCAGACAGTTTCACTTCTACAGTCCAAGGTTATGTTCTCATGGCAGAGCTGCTTTATTAAACTCTGTCTAGAGCTGCAACCTAGAAAAAGGCTTCATTACAAAGGACAATTTTTTTCAGCTGTACTCCCATTGTTATTGGGAAATCTACTGGCAACACAATGCCAAATTGTGTTGAAAAATGCTGAATGAAGAGAAAGCCTTAGCATCTATTTTTTTAATAGAAGTTGAAGAAACAGAATCCTTCAAGACAAAGGAAGAATATGGACTGGGTTTTTGGAGTTGGTAAATACACACAAGTGAGGAATCTACTGAACTCTAGGATGTTCAGAACTGTCAAAAACCACAACGGAACATAAACAGTATGGATTTGTACAGGCTGATTTGCACTTCAGGGTACTAAAAAACGTTCTTTAGCAGGAGGAATACATGATAGAAGAAAGTGATCATATGTAAATTTCTTGAGGCTGAAGACTTCAGTCTTCACTCTGTAAATTTTAATAAACCACAATGCTACCTGCTCTACAACAAATCCACAGCAGGACTTAAGAAAACAGCCCCTGAACAGTTAGAAAAACCTCTACATAATTCCTCAGCAACACTAATATTTTGGACTAGTTTAGTCTGAAGATTTTGAAACATTTTTTGCTCCAAAAACCATCCAGCTGGTGTCAAACTCCTTCATTTNNNNTTCATTTCTTCATGAATTCACATCATACAGATAGGAGTTGCAACAGCCAATTTTGCTTCGATCTTTTTATACTCATTAAATACCTGATGAAGGCCAAAATGTCCCTTCCATTCATTGAAAACCACAACTATGGGAAAGAACCCCATATTTAACACTTATGGTGCAAGGCCATTTTCTTCTAGGAATTTTCAGGCTGAAAAGAAGCCTCAGGGTAACAATAAAATTAAACTGCCTCCAAATATAGAGGAAGAGAGAATAGAAAGAGAGAATGAAAACAATATGTTACTTGATGCCAGTTGCTTCAGCTTCATTCACATCATCGAACCTTCATCTATTTGCCATCATTGTACTTCTGCAACAAGTCTCTTTTAATGGAAATGCAGCTTTAAAACAAGCTTCAGAGAATATCAGGTGACAATCCCAGAGACTGCCAACTCTACAAGTTTCCCTGATTATGCTTCTTGCCTGCTTGAGCCTTTCTGACATGTGGCATACCATGCTACAAAATCTGTAATTCAAAACAAAACAAAACCCCTTACACCAAAATAAACCTACCAGAGTTTACAAATATCTGTCTTCATTAGGGACCAATACAAATGGCACTTGGGGATATGGTTTAGGGGAGATTATAGTGGTGCTAGGCTGATGGACTAGGAAGGCCTTTTTCAGCCTTCATGATTCTGTGAACCTGTGACTCTGTTTAATGGAGGCAATGAGGAAGAACAAAACTGGAATCGGCAAACTTGGGGATTATTTTGGGTTTTATTTTGCATTCAGGAATTTGTCTAGTAATGGTAGTTGCTTTATTGCCCCACATAAACAGATGCGAACCATCATAATGCTCACAGAAATTACTCATGGTCATATTCATCTAACTTCAATTATCAAATGGCAAGTTATGATGTAAAGCATGAAAATACAGAGTCTGTTTTATATCTAGCATTAAGGAAGAGAAAGAAATACCAGAAGCATATTTCTGTACTGTACTGATTTAGCAATTAATTTATTAAATAGAAATTCCATGTAAAAAATATTTAAGATATTTAGTCATATCAATAAAGTTGGAACACAACGTAAGTTAAACATCAGTCTGTTATTCAGTGAACACCACTGTAGGCATAACTTGGACAAATTCTGTATCATTTTTAAAATAAATAAACTTCAACTCATTTTTTATACTTATTTATTCAAATAGATCGTCCTCCAATGCTCGTTACATAAAATTTCAGAAGTAGCAGTTAATACCATTTATCTACAATTTCTGAATGACTAAATCCATAGGCAAGCAGCAACTAGCACAGCTTTATGCCTGAAATCATTTGACTGGGTTCACTTCAGCTGTCACTGGGGATACGGCCAGAATACAAATTCTCTTTAACACAAACTACTTGTATGAGCTTTTCCTATAAGAAATTCCTTCATTTCCTTTATGGAAATTTAGAATTCAGGATGTGTAGTAGTACAGTGGTGTAAAAAAAAAAAAGCACTTATGAATAAATAGGAGATTTCCAATGAAATCCTGACTGCCAAAAATACTGGCAAAGAAATTATACATTCACTTGATGTCAGTGGGTTCTTCTGTATATTTCTTTGGACATCAGAGATCTTTCAAATCCGCTAAAGTATATATAAAGGCACTTTATAAATGCACATTGTAAAACACAAAAGCATGTGCAGTTATAAAAGTCACAAAGGATGGCTGTACCATATAAAGACTGTGTCTGAGATAAATGAAGATAGAGTCTAAGTCAATGAAAACCATTAAAATACAGTGTTCCATTAAATTTTGTCTTTATTGCATAATATGAAAAGAAAAGAGAAATTCCAACATTTTAATTACAAGCACTTTTTTGTATTTATAAGAAACTAGAAAAAATAAGTTTCAGGCATTCTGATTATCCTCACAAAAGATGTAAAATTTTTCTTGCTTCATCAACTCTGGCTTAACACAGCCAAAGAGAAAAAAAAATTGAAATTATAGTTTGATAATAATGTGAACTATGTCAGATGCATTTTCCAGGCCAGAAGTATGTGAATGTTTGTATTTCTTCCCTTATATGCTTCAGGAATTTCAAGATAAGACAGTAACACAACATGTCATCACTGAGAGTATTGATCAGAATTAATTTCTGCATAGTCCAATAATGAGGGCAAAAATGTTCTCAGTCTTTCATATGCAGTTATTGAAAGTCTGATATCATCACCTACCTTTAAAACACTACTGCACATTCTAGGGTGAAGCTCAAAGGAACTTTGGAAAGTCTTGTCCCTTCTACTGACCCCACTTAAAACCCCATTCTAGGGAAGGACAGAGGTGCAGCAAACAGCATGGAACTGGGTCAGTCTGCAGGATATCCAACTGTAGATATTTTAGGAGTATCAGCACCTGTCATAAGCAAAAAAAATTCTTCCATCTTAAACAGAGAACACTAACAGGTGGCAGATAATTGGGTGCATGCGTGTAGGAGGACTGAATGTCAAAAACTCAGGCCTTGAACTTTCAAGTAGTTTGCTATTTGCAGCCACAAGTACAGTCTGATTGTAAATCTTGCTAACCTCTGGTATAGAAGTGGCACGTCTCAAATATTCCAATTTTTAGAAACATAAGACAAAAACACAAATTAGAATGCTGATCACACACTGTGCTTAAACTGGGAAGCCTGGGGCCTTGGGGTTGTGGAAAGAAAAGGAGGACAGAAAAAAAGGGAATTGGAGAGAAGGTGGGAAAGCTTTCGGCTGGAGGAAAGATGCTGGAAGTGAGAGAAGATCCAGATCAGGTAGCTGGATGGAGACTATTGCTATGATCACCCAGGGTCCTTGGCTAACAATGTGCAGGATGAGTAAGTACAAGCAGCACAGGAACAGTGCAACTTTCTGCCCAGCCCTCCTGGAACTGCAGTAATCTCTGTGCAAGGGAAGTGTGATTTACTGCACATATCCCTGTTGGGGATCTCTGTTGAGGAGACAGAGATGCATGGGGCAATGTGAGTGAGATAAAGAAGTAGGGGAATTACTGGTCTAGTCAGTTCTTAAACAAAACAACAAATCAACTACAGGTTATTTATAGCATCTCACTTGTGCAAGCACTTAAAAACTTAGGCATCATATATATTTTATAATTATAGTATCAGTACTATATCTGCATATCACTTGCAGGTAAAAATCCAGGTGTCTTTTTAAAATCCAGTAATTTTAACCACACAAAGCATAGACGCTGATGTGAAATACAAATGGACATAACCAGAATTTTTAAACGATGGATTTTAAACAATGGAGAAAGAAAACACTAAGATTTTTCTGCCTTACAAACTAGAGGATACTACTAAAGTATGTATTGAATAATATTTTAGTCACGTACTGCAGTAACCATTTTCTACTTACCAGATTTTCCTCTATGTACATATTTCAACATGAAACAAGGCAGCAACAACAGAACTTTGGAGAAAAATTCAGTTCTGAGTCTTGTCAGGATTCTGCTCAAGTACAGTGATTGTTGGTCTGCCCTCCTGCTCCTGATTTGCAGATTTTCACAGCTGTAGGAGCTTAGAAGTGCATAGGAATCTGCAGTGTATCGCCAGAATATATTGAGAGCCTTCTGGAAAGAACTGGCACAGGCTGTCTGAGATCATGGTTAAAAAAGATATTTTTATTTCCAGTGTTTCTGGCTACTTGGAGAGTAGAACTGTCCACTTTCTGCTACAACAATCAAGTCATTGCTTTCAAGCCTGTCAATTATGGGAATTCAAAAAATCTCTGCCTAAATGACTCATGCTTCTGCACAATCTTCAGGGAGTTACATCTGCGTCTCAGATCTCCACTTTCTCTTGCTGCTGCATCCCTGCAGACACTCCAAAAACTCTCCAAATAGAAGTAACAGAGAAACTGGTACTAATTTATTTCCTCTGGGGAATATTTTAACTGGATGAGCCTGGGGACAAAAGGTGCACCAGCTAAGAGCCCTGGTAGATACCAGGCTGTTCATTTCACCTTTTATTCTGATCAGTTACCGTGCCCTCACTCCACTCAAACATCAGCAAATTTAACAGGGAGGCATGACCACAGACCCATCAGGTGTTGTGACAGGTGTTGCTCAGACCCATGTGCAAAAGGCTATCTGACCACCTGTAGATGCTTGCATGACTAGGCCTTGTGCTCCGTCAAAATAAAGAGTTCCTTGAAAAACATAACAAATACTACATCCAAAACCACAGAAACAAGTATTGCTCAAAAACATAACTTAAAGAACAAAGACAAAAGATTTAAATACAGTTCCAAAGTTGCCACATGGGTAATACCATACAAGCTTTCAGTGATAAGATCCTCATTTAAGTCCTAAAAGAGGCTTTCACTTTCATTGCATATCACAATTTGTGAAATCCAGGTTATATTAAACATGTAATATAATTTGAGTGACCCTTTCACTGCAATTAAAGGAACTTTCGCATAGTTTTTAGAGATAAGATTAATTATCTTTTCAAGGTCAGATATTCCAGAAAGGCAACTATTTGGTCCTTAAGGCTTCCCTGATGGTGTCTCTGCATGAGAGGTGCATGCCAGCTAAGGGAGAGTGTTGATGCATCCAGGAGAAATCACACTGCGCTGTGACTCCATGCTCTTGACAGATGACCGCCACGTAATTTAGAGAGCCAACAGTGATGCATCATGTGGTTAGAATAAACTGGAAATTCATTCTGCCCTCCATAAAGCTTATATAAATGTAAATTACCTTTTGGGTGGGGGTTTTTTTGTTTGTTTTTTTTTTTCCTGGACAACCACCTGAATCCATTAGCAGTCTGCAGTAGCATTTCAGCGTAACAAAATTTTTGGCTATTGGTACACACTACCTAGGTCAAATCCATCTCATATTTCCTGCAGCACCCATACAGAGCTAACTACAACCTCTGTTTGTACCTATCAAGTTGCTTCATCAAATGGAAATTCAGTTCATCTCTAAGGCCTGCAGTTTGTCACACACAAAATATTAGTGGAGTGTCAGGAATATTCGGGCATCTTTGACCCCCACATTCAGTAATCAGTCTCTCTCAAACACAAATTGTTTGAGAAAATTTACAACAGAAGAAAAAACAAAAAGGGCAAATATTCATAGAGTATCTCATAAGCTTTGTCGAGTTAAAGATAAGCAGGAAAGGCAGACCCATTGCTGGGTATCAATTATAAATATTTGTTTAGTCTTCATTTCCCTGATTACTATGTAACCCAGAAAACAACAGCAGAAATTTGCAGCAGTTTCATTTCTACTACCTAAGCTTCTTCTGCTGACACTTTTAATCAGTACAATTAGCAATCTATCATGCACACGGAATGAATACTTCTTTACCTATCTGGAGGGCAATAATTAGCCTTGTAAAAGTGATGCAATTACCATTGCTTTCTTTAAACTGAGCACCACTACCGACATATGTGAATGCTTACAAAGACTCACACCAAAAATTCTTCTAGAACCTGAAATACATACCAGAAAGGAAGTTACCAAAACTACATGTCTATTCTATATCACTAGCTGACCAGTAAGATAAGCTTCTGTGACACTGGAAAATTTGGTCCATTAAGGGGAGGAAAGAGATCATATACACACGAGGAGTGGTGTAAAGACCATCAGCAGGATGTCTCACTGAGTACTAACGATCTCTCCAAATGAATATTAATATGTTCAATCCACCACATGTCATCTTGTATTACATGTCCCACATTTTTCAATTATTATCTTATTAATATTAACATAAAAAATTTATGTGCTCATATTATCCATCTGTGCCTAAAGCCAAAATCTTACCTACCACACAATGCAATGTACAGCCATGTGCTCAGGCACCAGGATTTTCTCCTATTCATCAAGTCCACGGACCAGTGATTTTGGGCACCCAGCCAGCTATGCACAGCATTCACACATGACTTGTGTGCCCATAGCAGTCTAAAGACTGCTGGTGCTTTGTGGGGACATACCGAAGCAGGGAGGGTAAACAACACAGAAAAATATGTATGAGGGACTTTGAAAATTCCCTACTATGTCAATGCTACTGGCAGTAAGATTTTCACCAAATGTGGGTGGTTTTCACCAAAGGGAAAATTTGGGGAAAGTCATTCAAACTCGTCATGCCAAATGACAATTTTCTCCCACTGAATGAAACAAATGAAGGAATTTCAGGAAAAAAGATTAAACCTGAGAAAACCTGAAAGAACTGACACACAATCAAATCTAAACATGAAATCAAAAGGAATGAAAAAACGCTGAAATTACCACTATCATTTGGTCAAGATGAAGAAAAAAGAGGAAGAGCTTTATCGTGATACAGCTACATTAATATTTAAGAGTATTTTCTGTTACCATTCTTTACCTAAGCACCTTATAATAATTTGGAACCATGCTGCCTGATTTAAGTGTTATAAATAATAGTGTATACCTTCATTTTTCATCAATTTAGTTCAAGTAAAATATTTTTTCAGAGAATGGATAATAGCGAAGAATTGGTCCCAAAAAGAGCATGGAGAGTTTATAGTTTTTAAGGCCTTAGGAGCCCTTAACTATATCCCCATCATTGTATCAAGCAGGTAACCTAGTGGGACCTTGCTGGAGCTGCACAGGCCAGATAAAAGCTGATACAGCAGGGGACAGGAAAAGCAAAAGTGACTTGAGGAAGGTTTGGGACACTCTAGAACTCCGTAAATATTGGAGATCTCCTTCACTCCAAGTGCTATGGGAACAGAACACAGGTAGTGAAGCAGTAAGGAGTCCACAAACCATTGCAGGGGGTTAAATCACACAGGGTGACCACACCTATTAGGGAACACATGCTTTGTCTTCTGGAAGTCTGCACGTCCTATTCAGATTGAGAGACAGAATATTATGAATTAATTATCGAACCATCAACAACAAGAAGACTAACTTCCTGCAAATTGTATTTCTACAGCACCTTCCCCTTTTTAGTTTCTACTGGTTTCCCATGATTTAGAACAGAAAAGTGAATACTTGCATATAAAGAGAAATCATGACAATTTCTCACATTCATGACAAATAAACAAACAAACAAATAAACAAAACCCACCATGTGAAGCTAAGGTAAGGTGTCACACGTGACTACGAAAAGCTGATCCTGAACTCTTGCATGGCATCAAACTTTTACAGCTACTTGCCCAAACAACATCTCAGGAAACAAGCTGTAAAAAATGAAATCTATTCTCTGCCACAATAAAACCAAGAAAGCAAATATTTTGCCTCATATGTGAAAGTATTTTTTTCTTTCTTTCTTTTTTTTTAAATTCTTATGAACTATCATTCCTGTGGGAGTTAGTGGAGAAAAGAGAGAAAGAGGAAAACCAAGGCTTACTTTTGCGAAAATTTCTAAAAGAGAAATATAATTTAAAAAATTAAGTGATATAAACCTCAGGATTTGGGACTCAGGTATTCTTAAAACAACCAAAAAACAAACAAACAAAAAACCAAAAAAAATCATTCCTTTTACCTACCTTTCCTAATATTGTTTCTATTTTCTCTTTATCTCATTATACTGTTCCACAAGTTTTTAATAAATCATCTAACCTTTTCATGAAAATGAATTAATTTTCCATTTATGCTTTCCTTATTGTCTTCCTTTCCAATTTAACTAATGCTGACACATTACTTCATTGCTTTCCTTTTCTTTTGGGAGCTATGTTTTTTTCTCAGCCTTACATCTTTCACTGTATCATGAAGGCACATGGCTTTTTTCCTGTTTCTTTCTTTCTGTTCACTTGGAGATGTGATCAGTCATGCCTTAACCAGTGTGCTTTTTAAGACTGTTCAGTTGTGTTTCATTTTGGCAGAATTTTCTTACTCATTTTTCACATACTAACTAAATTTCTCAATGCATTTCAAATTTGCTTTCCCAAATTCTAAAAATCCTGTGTGGCTACATGCAGTCAGAGCTATATACAAGAAGGCTGCTAACCTTGACATTAACTGCCCTAATTTCATACCATTGCAGTTAACTCAGATTATTTTTTGATAATTTTTATTAACCTTTCTGTCATTTACATTTTTTTGGAATCAGATTTTCTTATGGCATTTAAACCTCCCAAAGTACTGTACCTTATCAAAACAAATGCTCAGTCATACTACAGCTACTCAATCATACTACATGTGTTGAAAACATGATATAAACAAATCAATTCATGCAAATGTATTTTGACAAAAATAGCCATTAAGTAAGTATGCAAATAAAGGAGAGCATTTTATATATATATATATGATGAACAAATGGGAATTTGCTTTCTATTTCACAAATTATTTTTTGCAGAGTTTTTGTGTTATTATTCAAATAGCACCATTGTTATGCTTGGCACTTTACAGATGTCTTCAAAAATGAGGTCACTGCCTTGAAGAGCTTATAATTAACCCCCCTGTGAATTGTATACGAAGTAATTGAGGATAGTATCTCTGTCTGCCTGTGAACTATACAGACAACATTATTCAGGGTTACGTATTACATATTTGTATTACTTTGGGTTCCAGTTTGCATGTTATCTAACATGAAAATAAAAACAAGCGCATGGTGGAAGATTTAAGAAACAATTCTAGCCAGATAACTGTTTTCTCATTTGCTTTTTCATAGATGGAAGCAAAGTGAATGGGTTACCAAGACAACCATTTCATAAAATCAGATTGTCAAAATCTGTTAGGAAACAAGTAGTCTATAATATGAGCCTTTGGCTAAATGAAATCATCTGATATGATGGAACTGTAAAATTACCTTATAATTTCAATTAAAACAAGTTGCACCCATTCAGTCTTGAATGCTGACCACTATCACAGTCTGCAACTGCCATCCTTCAAATAAACAGTCAAAGTCTAGGGAGCAGATCTACTGATGCTTTTCCCTTCCCTGTTCTTCAACAACCATTTTCTTTGTGCTGACCACCATAACCGAAAGAATACTTTTGCAAAGCTAGCAGAAAAAGGTTAACATTTTCCCAGCCAAAAAGCTGTACTAAAGAGATTGTTTAGTATTCACAATATCACTTCTATCCTTCTTTGCCCTGTCTAGGCAACTAGGGAGTTAGATCCTGTGTATATAAACCAAAGAGAAGAGTGTGAGAAGAATAAAGGCTTTGAAATTTCCATTTATTTTTGTCACTCCATTTTTGCTTCTTTTTTTCGAGTTCTCTCATCTAAAAGCAGCATAAATTTTTCACTTGCCAATACCAGAAACTTGCAATCAGTATTAGTATCAAATTAATGATGTAGTGAGAACATCACAAACAATCTCCCAGGGAGGGTATGCCATTTTTTGTGACACTAGTCCTGTGTATTTACCTCTCTACAACTGAAAGGAAAAATAATACTAATAATACTAATAATAATAATAATAATAATAACAACAACAACAACAACAATAAAAGCTAAATTTTATTTCTGTTTGTTTATATGTGGAATATATGCATTTTGCACATATGTAAAGAGCATTTTGTATATTAAAACACAGAAATATACACACAGGTCTTTAAAATTGTGTGCTGCTTATTTCACAATGCTTTTCCTATAAAATATATTTAAGCTTAACTAAAGCTTCTGAAATGCTCTGATTTTTCTCTTGGTAGGTTTCTAGAATCTCTGGAAAACACTAAGAGCTCCAGATGGAAGAATTTTTTGAAAAGCTTGATTCAAGAGACTTCTGAATTTTGGCAGATAAACGCTGCATATGTTGTGTGGAGGTGATCTCCTGTGGGGGACAGGAAGATGATCTCTTAATGCACATTCACCAACTGTCATAAGGCTGAAAAGAATATGCACGTATTGTGTAAAGATACTTATCAAAATTTCAAACCCCTGTTTTTCAGTGCAAAAGATAAAATAAATCTCAAAAGTGAACTGTCATGTTCTTCAGGGGATGAATTAAACATGCTGTTAAGTGTATACACCATTGGGAATAAAAAGTGGTCCTTTTTAACCCATATTTATATAACTCTCTTTAAAAAATGAGACTTCCAGCAGCAGGTTTTATTGAGGGAAAAACAAAAAACCAACTCTGAACATGCCAGCATTACATACAACAATCCAGCTGACATTTTCAGACTAAACAGAGGTACAATTCTAAACTAAAATAACCAGACTAAAGTAAATTATTAACTAAGACAAAAAAGTTAATTCTGTTTAAACAGTGGCAGTACACTAACCTCTCCACTTAAAAGGTTTACTGATTCAGGTGCTTTAAAAAGATTTTCTGATCTGTGGCCTAAATATGTGGAAAAAAACACAGAAAGAAAATGAATTCATCATTTCCCATGGGACTTTTCTACTGCAAAAAACCACAGAGCTTCTGCTGGGACAAAAATAGGTTTAGAACTAATTCAATTGTGCCACTTTTTGTTGACCATATACATAAAGCTCCCTCTTTATCCAGTAGGTGAAATCTTTATATCAGACAGCAGTGGCATAGCCCATAGGACTGTTTTGGAGAATATTAATATATGTGGTTTTCCTTAGAAACCAATGAACTCTCTTAGAGGGTGTGGGACAAGAAGGATCCTTATTGCAAGTGGGGATCTCAGCGCTCACAAGACCTAACTCTCACTACTGTTCTGTAAATTCTTTAATTGCAATCATCAAGTTCTCCCCCGTTCTGCACAGCCACACACAAGACGGGCAAATAGCTTTTGAAATGCGAAAATCATTAACATTTAACAGTGACAACCACACCTTACAAATGGCTTTGAAGAAATGGCTCATAGCCCTTGGAGAGACTAAACACTCACACCTCCCTCAGGCCATTAAGAGAGGCCTGTACCATGTCATTCTTCCTTAGCCAGACGAATTCCGTTCACAACACAGAGCCTGGACTTACAACAGTTGCAGAGTTCTTACACAGCAACCAAGGGCCCGTGAACTGATCTCCAGAGAGAGACAGGAACTCACCAAGGCAAACAGCCTCAGTATTTTCATTGCATATCACAATTTTTTGGAATGTAAAGCAGGCAGCAAATGCTTTCACATCAATTGCTGTTCTTAAAGAATAGATCCAAAATTTCTATGTCACAAATCATATGAATTACTCCTGATAAACAGACATGATTCATGCACATACTGTATCACCTACGAGTGTGAAGGGCACAGAAAATGGAAAAATACATACCTGTCAGAAAAAATGCCCCTAAGTTTCTTTGAAGCAAATGTAAAGAAAGAAGTCTCGTGGGGAAGATTCCTGGACTGTACATATGGAAAATCAATTATTCAAGTTTTGCATGGTGTCTTAGATTATTTTTCACAGATCACAAAGAGAAGATTATTGTTGTAATAATAAATGGAATTATTTAACAAAATATTCCCCAAACTTAGAATAAGCATTTTTCTAGAAATTAATTTTATGTTGAGAAACAATAGACGGCACCTTGATGAAAGTGGTTGAGGTTTAGTAGCACCTTTGGTATCTTATTAAAACTCATTATAAAATAAGTCAGCATCTCTTGATGAGGAAACATGAAACATGTCAGGTTTTGAAAAGAGAACATGCCCGTAACTGGCAGTGATACCAGATTTATAAGGTTATGAGGAAGATCCAATGGAAGAGATGAGCCATTTACTCCAGAAGAGATCTAAAAGCTACACATTTAAAAACTTCCAAGCAGCTTTTAAAAATGTTAAACAGGCCCAGCTGTTGTCTCGGTTCCCAAGAGGGTCAGGACAGCTCAGGGAGATCCATCATGATCCACAACTTGTGACTGTAAAAAAACCACATGTCCCAAAAGACAAACCTTGGGAAACACTTCTCTAATGGCTGCAAGGCAGTATATAACCATTCAATAAGGAGCTGTGCTGTCCAAAATGTTTTACTAAAAACTTTAACATTCTAGTCTTTTACTCCCTAGTATGGAAAAAGTGCCTGCTATGAGGGGCATTGTCTATACAGGATGAATAAAATAATCTGGAAAACATACTTGAACAACAAGTTATCTTTTTGCATAGCCTCATTTTAATATCTATAAGGAAAAAGAATTATCACCAAAAAAATAACAAAAAATAAAAATTATTTGCATAAAATCATTTGACAACCAGGCATATGACAACTTTATTAAATAGACCAGAATAGGCATTTTTCACTGAATCTTAACTGTCTATTCAACATGAATACTAAAGCATAGTATTTAACTACACTAATCCCATATAGCTATGGCTCAAATGATATTTTCTGAGTGGGAACAGAGCATTTTAAAAGATTCAAAGAAAATAAGCATATTTTCCTTAAACAGAAAATACCAAGATTATTTTTTAAAAGGCAAATGTCTTTTGTTAAATCATTTAACAACAAAATTTTGTTGCTAAGCAGTTAATTTCTAATGTATTTTGAACAATTAATACAATTTGAACAATTTAATACAATTTTTAATAAACATTTAATTATGTCCCAATTACAGATTATTTTAAAATTATGAAAAGAGAAACTGAAATAAACCCTTTCACTCAGAAGCCATTTGATTGGAACATTGACACATTTTTAAACACAAAATTCTGGATTGTTTGCCCAAAAATCAAAGCAAGCAAACATTCTATTTATTCAAGATTATTTTTATGAATGTCTTTGTTTAATTCAGGCCAGAGACCCTATTGTAGAGGCTATACAACTTATTGTTGGCACCACAAAATGTACAAACATCTCAGAAACAAGGTGAGGAAACTTTCCCTCCTTATGCAAGTTTTATACAAAGCTAATGAAAAAATCTCTCTGGAGCCACCCTATCATTTCCCTCCTCTAATGTCTACTTCTACTCTCCATAGTAAAAACGCCTTTGCAAAAGCAGTTCATAAGATCTTGTTTGAAAGGAACTATAAAATTGTGAAGAATGTGCAGAAAATTAGTGACATTCATTAAAAAAAAAACCCCAAAAACATTAGTTTGATTTGATTGGACAGTCCTGCCTATGTTATTTAGGATACTGTTAGAAATAGGAGAAAAAAGCAACAGTTCTTAAAATGGACATTTACAGATGGCTTGGTCCTACACTTATTTGTCCTTTGTATTGTCATCTATTTCTTTTGTTTACAAGGCCGTGCTAAGGCCATTTATCTCTGCAAGAGCAGACCATTTACTTTGGTTATAGTTTCTGGGGACTAGGAAGAAGAGAGCATTGCAGTTAACATCCCTGCCACTAAATATCTTCAACAGACACCAAAATAAACCTGGTAACAGCAAGTATATTTTAAAAAGTATGGTCTTGGAAAGACTCTTGAACAGGTTTGGGTTTTCTTCTGCAGTCAGCCAGACTATATCCCAAGTATAATGCACTGTGCAATCTTACAAGAAATAGTAATATTCATGAAAAAGTAGTAAAAATTATGTGTCTTAGGAAAGTTTGGGAATTACAGGTTACTGACTACAGATTATTTATAATTTAATGCCAAAAATAAATTTTAAGAACAGTAAATAAACTTACTAAAATATTAAATTGCATAGTGATTTATAGAAGCTTCTCTTATACAATCAATTTCATCAAATTGATATCTAATAAAATTCATATCTAAATCAATATTTTGGAGACGACTTTCAACAGAAAATAGAGTTAAGTAAAACTCTTTGTACCCAAAGGTACAAAAGGTTGAGTAAAAACTCTTTGAATCAAATTTATGATATTTTGATGGTCCCAAATTTTGTGTATTGTACTTCTGGAAGCATTGGACTGTAAGATTCACAAACATATGCACTACTACTTTTGTGCCTGGTTATACTGGGATTTTATATTAACATGATTGTCTTGAGATTTTAGCTTACTATATAGTGTTGAAACCCACAGCAGAGGGAGGCTCTTTTACTTAGAAGAAAACAGAAATTAGTCTTCAAGCCACCTTCAAAATAAAGTACAAAACTACCACATATTAGATATAGTCTGATCTGCTAAATTCTGGCAAAAGTTTATTTTTCAATAATGATCACATTTTAGTTCAGAAAGAAACTGTTCCACATGAGTTGAAAATGCAGCCTTCATTAGGCAATTACCACAGCCTTAGGCTCCTGGTGTGTTATCTAGCAGTGATCTTCTCTTTTTTTTTTTTTTTTTAACCTAGAAGATGATGGTTTAGTGATATAAGATGTTATAGAATGGCCCGGGTTGGAAGATCATCTTAGATATCATTGAGTTCCAAACCCTCTGCCATGAGCAGAGATACCTTCCACTAGACCTGGTTGCTCAAAGCCCAATCCAACCTGGCTTTCAACACTTCCAGGGATGGGACATCCACAACTTCTCTGGGCAACCTCTTCCAGTGTCTCACCACTATCACAGTAAAGAATTCCTTACAAACATCTAATCTAAACCTACTCTCTTTCAGATTGAATCCATTCCCTCTTGTCCTGTCGCTACATGCACTTGTAAAAAGTCCCTCTCTAGCTTTCTTTTAGGCTCCTGTCAGGAACTGGAAGGCCACAATTAGGTCACCTCGAAGTCTTCTCTTCTCCAGCCTGAACAATCTCAGTTCTCACAGCCTTTCCTCACAGGACAGGTGCTCCATCTCCAGTTATCTTGGTGGCCTCCTCTAGGCTCGCTCCAACAGAGCCATGTCCTTCCAGTGCTGGGACCCCAGAGCTGGATGCAGCCCTACAGGTGGGGTCTCACCAGAGCAGAGCAGAGGGGCAGAATCCCCTCCCTGGCCCTGCTGGCTGCGCTGCTTCAGATGCAGCCCAGGACACGTTTGGCTTTCTGGGCTGCAAGTGCACATGGCCGGGTCATGTCCAGCCTCTCTTGTCCACCAGCATCCCCAAATCCTTTTCACAGGGCTGCTCTCAATCTGTTCATCCCCCAGTCTGTGTTGATACCAGGGCTTACCCCAACCCAGGTGCAGCACATTCCCTGTACTCCATGTGCCTTAGCATAGATTCTAGGAGGATCTGTTCCATCATCTTCCCAGGCACAGAGGTGAGGCTGACAGGTCAGTAATTCCCAGAGCCCCCCTTTCTACCCTTTTTAGAGATGAGTACAATGTTTCCCTTTTTCCAGCCATCTGGGACTTCACCTGACTGCCATGACTTTTCAAACAACATGAAGAGTGGCTTGGCAATTATATCAGTCAATTCTCTCAGGACTCTGGGATGCATCTCATCGGGTCCTATAGACAGATACGGTCAGGTTCCTCAGGTGGGCATGAACCTGATTTTTACTTACAGTAGGAAACTCTTTGCTCCCTCAGTCCTCAGAGAGACACAGACAGTGATGGCTTCCCATACACCAACAAGCACTAAATTCTGAACTATTGTGCATTTTAGGAACAATTTACACACTTATAAAAACAAATAAAAGTTTCTCATTCAAGAGGGGATATTTGAGTTTCAATAAAGCACTGAACAGTTTCCCTTGCAAAATTCAAGCTTAAAATAATTTAAAAGCTAACCTTAAAAGCAGCAAGAAGTGCATTTAAGTACTTGTTTCAAAAGATTTAAAAAATGTTAAGGTTATATGACAGTCTTAGAATACAAACGTAAATCTGGGCATCATTGTGTATAACTTGATGCATTCCTGTGTATTTACCTAAAGTAAGAATATACTCTTTTTATTCTCTAAAGTTTTTTTTTACTTTCCATGGTCAAATATTTAGTTGTCTTAAGTAATACTACACAAGAATTTATTTTTTTTTTAATTAGCCACACCATATTGTGCAAGTTGACATATAAAAGAAGTGAGAAAATTGTGTCACGTCTTCTTCATGTAGCTCATACAAAGTAAGTATTTATCATGACATTTGGCATGCAAAACAGTGACTTGGCTGGTTAGGAATATAAAGGAGGTAAATCCAGATGGGGAAAAAATAGAATGACTTGGACTAATTAGCACAGTTCAGAAAACTTCACCAATTTGGATTGGCTCCAAAAAAAAGACAGATGTGAAAAATGTCTCTTCAATGCCTTAGTTTAGTTTGTTTATAGCTTACTCAGGTACAGATGCTGGAAACATTACAAGAATAAGGTTTAAAAAATAATAAAGAAGTGTTTTTGAATAAATTATCTTCTCTGTTATACTACAGACAGACTTTCCTTCAAGGCTGAAGATTTAAGTTACCTTTTCTTCCTCATGCATTTCACTCTGGAAAGCTTTGAAGTGGGCATCTTAGTAGTACATCTAGAAGAATATTCTAGAAGAATAGTGCTACTATTCAGTTGCAATTTGGTGTTTTCACACTTAGATGAGAATTACACTGTAACATCTAGAGTCCTAGTATGGTACAGAAACCACAGCTGAGTTAGTTACTGCAATGTGCAGCTCTCTTTGGGAAAGGTAAATGCAGACTTTTGTCCTCCTCACAATATATTTAGACCTATGTTTTCCACATACAGATAATTATTGCCAGGGGCAGAGACTTTACCACACACTTCATTCTAGTCACTCAGTTACCTCTGCCACACCATTCAACCAGGATACAACTGCTCTTTGTTAATACAATATTTATAAAATCATAGAATCATATAAAAGCTGATTCCAGCAAAGAACTGCCGGTGAGTACTATCTTTTTTAGAAGTAGCACCCAGACTACCAAAAATATTGCTTAAAAATGTTTTCTAATGTGTCTAAAAGAGCTGTCCAAGCACATAACAGAAAAATAGCCAAGATGGAGTTGTGTAGCACCAGTAGTGCTTGTACAGTAGAACTTGCAGAGACAATTAATCTTTCTAGGTCTCAGAAGAATCACTGTAAGGATTATTGTCATGAAGAGAATGTGAAGAGGTGGGTCTTAAAGTATAAGCCTTAAATGCAAATTGGTTTTGTGTTGAATGTGCTGCTGCCCATATGAAGCTGAAATATATGCAAAATAGTAGCTTTATCACATGCTAATGCAGACAGAATACCAGACATTCCAATGCACAAGACCTGCCTAGTACTTGACTTTACAGTTCAAACAAAATAGACAGGATTTAAGTGGATTATATCACAAGTACTTTGTGCACATGGAATGCCTTCAAAACCTTCCTAGCGTGAAGCCAGTTTTAGGTAAAAAATATTCCATTTTACTAGTAAGCCCTGAAAAGTCAATCCAGATAAAGATATTCAATAATTTATCATGCCAGACATTTCAAATACCAACAAATTTAGCATGCACACACTGAGAAGCTTTGTGTTAGTTCTGAATTTTTTAATAAGGGCAAAGTCACATACCTACAAATGTGATATAAAGCATTTGAAAGTGTTAAGTACATCTCTGTATGCTATAAATAACTACTACATATTCTTAACCACAACTAATATAAAAGCAAAGCACCAGTGCTCTATCAATAGATTGAATAACCAGCTGTCTCCTAGTCAGAAGATGAAATACATATCTTAACACAAGTATGCACACTGATTGTCTGATAATTGTGATTAAAAAGGCATGCTGATAGGCTCACCACCAAACGTTTCACAATGTTGTTATACCTAGAATATTTCTAGGGGGAAGACAGTGAATAAACAGAAGTTAATTGTGAAAGAAAAGGGTTAGGTACCTACAAGAGTAATTAACATAACATTATTTTGCACCTATGAATCGCCTCTGCCTCACATCCAGCATATGTGTATTCTTCTTCTTCTTCATCAAATAATTTCTTCCAGCTTACTTGTAGGACAAACACTTCTGTTTTTCTGTGATTGTAACACTTGATACACCTGCTGAGCAGAGGAGTGATGACTGGCTACATGCAGCAGAGCATGGTACAGTCAAGGCTATCACAGTCTGACATATGACTCTGTGTCTGGTTAGACATCTTCCTGACACCTCAAGGCTCAGAGACCTGTATTCTTCTTCAGTATATGCAAATTGCTAAGTGAAAATAAGACTGACATATTTTTCAAATCTTGCTTGCCTAGACTGTTCACTTTAGCTTTCACATTTAAAATTATGGCAGAATGTAACTCTCCAGGTAGGAGGAATGCATAGTAGGGTGTACAAGAGTCTCAGATGACTGCACTCACTGCCCGAGTACACTGCAGACTGCAGAGGGTCTCCCTAATCTCCCTAATCATGGAGAGCCACTAACCACATCATGCCATTCCAACACATATGCATCCCTAGAAAACAAGGTACCTCCTTTTGTTGGCCAGTTTGATTCAGCACAACTTTGTTCCCAAGATAAATAAATTCAACAATTACACTAATAGAATTAAATATTCAAGTGAAACTTTAGAAATCCACCAGAAATCCAGGTATTGAAGTATGGTATAGAAGACTCTTAATGGTGAAGACTGTATAAAAAGAAAAAGCAACTTAGACAACTGTATTTGATTCTTGACTCTGTGTAAGTACAAATCACTGGTGTTGCCACCACATGAAGCAGTTTTGTACTGGTACGGACAAAAAAGGTTATAAGTTTAAAAAAAATCAAACCAAACTTCTTAGGAAAAAATTCAAACATGGAAGTCAGTAGGACATCTCTCTATCAATCACCCTGCAACAACGTCCATTTAGCTGTCAATTCATCTATAACAATTCTGTACTGCAAGCACATTTACAGAAATTTAAATTTGATCATATACAATGAGAAGAAAGGAAAACTAAATATTAAAAAAAACCAACATTACAGATAAAGAATAAATTAGGGGACAACCAGTTTGACCAAAGTATTTTTGAGTAGAAAACCAGCTTTTTTGGCTGTACAGGCCAAATAAAAAGTTAATGGACTTGTCTTTAACCTTGCATAGCTTTTGCATACCCAAAAATGAATGGAAGCAAAATGCTCTTTTGCCTCATTTTTGTTGTACAATTTAGAAAAAATAAAAAGCAAAATACCTCATTAAGCCACAGATTTTCATCTAAACTCCTCAAAAAAACCAGTTACCAATATCTCTATTAGCCTGCATCAGAGTGATTTAAGTCTGTCCACAGCTTTGCAGTGTGGCAAAGATTAAGGTTTTTTGGCTGCTGGCTTTTTTAAGTCAATAAAGACAGACAAATCAAGGCCCCCTCATGGCACGATTCTCATCAGACTAATAGACTGGGTTAAGGAACAGGTTTGAGGCTTCGATGCTCTGATGGAGCAGAGATTAAATCAATTAGGAAAGTGCAAGGATGGACACGGCAGGAAGTATGTTTTCCTGCATTAGCTTCTCCTATCAGTTAACACAGGCAAGCAAGCACACTGAACCGAGTGCACAAGCAGTGCTATGCTGCAATAACCAAGGGCAAGAAAATAAAACCGAAATTTGTTTCAAATTAACAAAAGAAACCCCACCAAAAACCCCTAAGTTTTCCCCACTGCTCTAAGTACTAAGTTCCCAGGAAACTTCCTTCTCTCAGTTCTGCCCAATATAAAAAAGGAGAGTAAGCAAAACACCACTGCAATACTAAAGCTATAATACTAAATCTGCAGTACAAATCTATCAGTAAAGAAATTAAAACTGAAAATTGCTTAGCAGTTTCTGAAAAGCAGGGATATATTACCATAACTTCTTTGATTATCATTAGTAGTTTTTTGTTTGTTTAAAAGGATGACTTTTCAGCAGACTTTACTGAACCCTCTTCTATGTACATAGAGGAAATCCTAATACCAGCATCACGCACACAAAAGAAAAACACGGAGATACATATATATATGTAATATGCTCATACCATTCTTTTTGAAAGGGTAAAAAAATTCTAAGTCTTCTTTGTTACCACAAAATTTCTATCTTTTGTTTTTCTATCTCAAAATTATACCGTAAACACTATAAAGCTGATTTAATAATGCAAACCCAAACCAGTTTAAAAATGTGTGAAGATTACAAAGATGTAAACAAGAAATAAGAGAGGACAATCAGTCTTTATTTCCAACTATCGGATAAAGTCTACAGCAGGCAACTGGTTCTTGTAGCATGCTCATATCAGAAAATTCAAATAATGCAAGAACAAAGTCAGAAGCATAACCCAATGAAGAATTGCAAAAAAGAGCAATTCAATTAATGATAACAACAAAAGTTAAACAGCATATCCAAAAATACAGGTGAGTCTCAAATATTTTTTATTATGCAGCTTCATTTGAGACACTGTCTTCGCACAGCTGGCTTAGAAATTCACAATTTCTGGCCATACAGCCCAGCAGCCAAAAAAGGGACACAATCCCCTTCAAGCATATACTCTGTAGTTATGATTCAACTTAGACAATTAAATGTTAGGTAGATTGAGAATTGATAACTAATTTGATTTAATATTGTTCCTGCTGGGTTAGGCTAAGACCATAGGATCCTAGAATGGCTTGGATTGGAAGGGATCATCTAAATATCATCTAGTTCAAGGCCCTCTACCATGGGTAGGGACATCTTTCACTAGATCAGGTTGCTCAGAGTCCCATCCAGCCTGGCCTTTAACACTTCCAGAGATGAGGCATCCTCAGCCTCTCTGGGCAACATGTTCCAGTGCCTCACCCCTCTAATAGTAAAGAATTTTCTCCTAATATTTAATCTAAACCTACTCTTATTCAGCTTAAAGCCATTCCTCCTAGTTCTAGCGCTACATGCCCTTCTAAAAGTCCATCTCCAGCTTTCTTGTAGGCTCCCTTCAGCTACTGGAAGGCTGCTATAAGATCTCCCCAAAGCCTTCTCTTCTTCAGGTTCAACCACCCCAGACTTGCCTCATAGGAAAGTAGCTCCAGCATTCTGATCAACTTTGTGGCTTTCCTCTGCACTTGTTCCACCAGGTCCAAATTTTTCTTGTGTTGGGGGACCCAGAGCTGGACAGTTTTTCAGATGGGGTCTCATGATAGCAGAGTAGAGGGCCAGACTCACGCCCCTTGACTTGCTGGCCAAAATTCTTTTGATGCATCCCAGGATGTAGTTTGCTTTCTGGGCTGCAGGTGCACATTGCCAAGACATGTTGAAATTTTCACCCATGAGATATTGATATCTACCTTCAGCATATTAAATAAGTCATTCTACTCTTGGAAAAGCTTCTGTGCCATTTTAATCATGGGGGTCTTTTACTAGAAAACTAAGCGTCTTCAGTTTAATTAACTTAGGGTGCTTCATATTTTTTTGGACACAGAGTAAAATGAAGGTATATTTTAAATATTAATAGGTCAAATACCATTTTACTTGATCAGTGCAGCTGAAGTACTCTATTTAGGCAGAAGATTAATTCCGACCACCTGGGAGAGGGCACCCCTAGACGTACCTACAGACTGGGGAACGAGAGACTGGAGAGCAGCACTGTGAGAGGGACCTGGGTATCCTGGCTGACAGAAAGTTGGATATGAGCCAGCAGTGCTCTGGCAGCCAGGAGGGCCAACTGTATCCTGGGGTGAATTAAGCAAAATATCACCAGCCAGTGAAGGGAGGGGATTGTCCAACTCTGCTCTGCACTGGTGCACCTCACCTTGAGTATTGTGCGCAGCTTTGAGGGCAGATCCGAACACAATCTACAGCTTCCTAACGAGAGGAAATGGAGGGGCAGATACTGATCTCTTCCCTCTGGTGACCACAGATGGGACCTGGGGGAACATTATGAAGCTGTGTCAGGGAAGGTTTAGGTTGGAGGAAAAGGTTCCTCACCCAGAGGGTGGTTGGGCACTGGAACAGGCTCCCCAGGGAAGTGCTCACAGCGCCAGCCTGACAGAATTCAAGAAGTGTTTGGACAATGCTCTCAAGCACAAGGTGTGATTCTTGGGGCTGTCCTGTGCAGACCAGGAGTTGACTTCAATGATCCTTGTGGATCACTTCCACTTCATGAAATTCTATGATTCCATGAAAAATCATATACAGTGGTATGAACTCGAGTGACAAGAATCATACTAGAAAAATATATGTAAACAAATAAATATCTCTTCCATCAGAAAACAATTAAGTGTAGCTGCAATAACAAAAAACAGGCATTTAAGATATTCCTCCTCTTTCATGTTGGTTTACTTCTTTTGTAAGCTCAGTATGAATTATTATGGTTGTTACCTAAGCCATTTTCTTCAGGATTTTTTCCCTGCTCTGTGTAATACCGGTTACTGGAAATGTATTACAAAGTGATCTGGAATGCACTCATAAAAAAACACTAGCTAGACAATGAGACAACAGACAAGAAAAATTTAAAATTCATATAACTTTGTTACTCTATCACATTTCATAGGATAATTCAAGCACTTTTTATGAATATTTCATTTACTAATGACATATAAATAAAACAATTTCAGACATGGAAGATATCAGAACAAAGAATTTCATTGCTTCCTTTGTGATGTCTCACTCATTACATAAGCTTCATTTTCCCCCCAGCACATTCATCCTAAATTATCTTCCATTAACTACTATGAGCTAGCACTTTTTCTTTCAAATAGCTCAATGGAAAAAATAACATATAAAATTCTAAAATATCTAATATTTGCATAGAAATATGTCAGCTACGTGCTTTATCTTCATCTTTCACACTTCATTTGCAACAACATTTAATATTTAAGCTGCCTAGGCAAAAGGTTCCTTTTATTCATAGAATCCAATAGATTGTAAGTGTTTTATTCATATATACAAACTGTATACCCATTAAGATCTTTAATTTAGTGTTCCATGTATCCTAATGCTGTAGAAAAGGCAGAGAACAAGTGTGTGTGCTAAACTGAAACACTCTTTGAAGATTTAAAAGGACCATCAACCTCAGAATCTCAGCAACTGGGAGTATCAGCTGAATTTTTAGAATGATTTTTGCATTCTTATATTGCATTTCCAGCTCTGGGGCTCCCAGCATAAGAAGGATGGGCACTTGCTGGAGCAAGTCCAGAGGAGAGCCATGAAGATGAAGTAGTTCTCTCCTACAGAGTCAGGCTGAGACAGTTTTTCAGGCTGGAGAAGGCTCTAGGGAGGCTTTTAGCAGCTTTCCAGTACCTAAAAGGGGCTGACAAGACAGCTGGAGAGGGACGTTGTACAAGGACATGTAGTGATGAACAAGGGAGAATGGCTTTAAACTGAAGGAGGGTGGGTTTATACTAGATGTAAGGAAGAAATTCTTTACTTTGAGAGTGCTGAGTCACATACAATCTGTTCCAAAGAGGTTGCCCAGAAAAGCTGTGGATGTCCCATCCCTGGAAGTGTTGAAGGCCAGGTTGGATGAAATTTTAAGCAACCTGATCTAAAGGGAAGTGTCCCTCCCCATGCTGGGCGTGGCAGGGCTGGAACTAGATCATATTTAAAGGTTGCTTCCAAATCAAACCATTATATGATTTTTTAAAAAATAAAAACAAGGACACCCTTACTATGATGCAAAGTGGCTACTGCTCCTATATTAAGATTGGAAGGTTTTTTCCATTCAGGTGCCTAGACTTACACATAGTAAGCTACAAGTCCAAAATGACCTTGGCATCATATCTCTTTTGCAGAATATGAAATTTTCCTGTAAGATGCACAGTTTTCCTAGTTGGGGCAAGGGCAAGAATTACAAGTGAAAGGACAAGAATTACAAGAAAGGCAGCTGTGATAGTCCCGCACAATAGGCAAACCTTCAAATTCTTATTTCAATAATTTATTTAGTGACAGCGTATTTAAAATATGCATGCAAACACTAGACTTCCTCATCATGTTCTCTTTACTGTTCTTTTTTTTCCCCCCTTCCTCTCTCTTTTCTACTCAATCTATAATTATTTTCAGGTACAGCCAACAGTTTCAGCAGAGATAGAATGGCCCCATTTTAACCTGACATACAGCTCAATTGTTAGAATATACTCAGGGACATAGGAAATGTGGGTGAGAAGGGACTTGATCCCAAGCATATGCTGTAACCATTAACTTAGCACTCTTCATCTCTGATGCATTTTCAGATCACACTTCTCAGGATGAAACCTGGAAGTCAGCACAAGCAAAGCAACACTCTTCACGTAGATGAACTGCACAAAGATGTGAAACCCACTAAGCCAGTTACTGGCAGCTCCAGTTCCAGGATGTCTCTAATGCAACTTAAGGTATTTTGGTACATACACATTTTAGAAGCCACCAGGATTAGGCAAAACGTCATGAGGTTTAGTGAGGATCAGATTAAAATGCACATACCTAAACTCTAATTCCCTTTTGGATGAGTCCTAAGTCTTCCACTCTTTTTATACAGACAACTGCAAGAGATTCGGGCTGGGAACCTGAAAATATAGCGTTACTGTCCATCACAGCCTACATGAAACTACTGCCACAGGAAGCCTCCCTGCCAATCCAATCCAAAGCTGAGTTGTGGGAGGTTCTCTGGGGACAAGCACCTAAGAAACTTTGGAGGAGGGGGAAGGGAGAAAAATGAAAGCCCACGAAAAAACAAACCACAAAACCAAACACCATGGTGAGAAGATTTTAGATTGGTACTAGATAGTTTTTATTCCCACAATTTCTTTTGCAAGGAGTAGAGCATTTTTCTTCATTTTAAAGCATGGATACGCTTTAAGACAAGCCTCTTTGGAAGTTCATGATGTAAACACTTTATGCAAACCCTTGACAAGGATTGCTGAATATTTTGTGGCATGAAATGTCAAAACGCACAGCTAACGTATCTGTGGATTCAGGTTGCATACGTGTTGAAATAAAGGCATTCATATTTTGTTCTGCATATGAACGCTGACAAAGTTATGCTCAGATCCCAGCATTTCTACTGCAGAAATATACCACAATAAGAATTGTGCTTCATTCCATTCCATTCCATTCCATTCCATTCCATTCCATTCCATTCCATTCATGTTTATTGACTTCAGCTTTTATTCCACCCCACTACTGAAGAGAAATGAAGGAGAAGGAAGAGTCCCCAAAGAAACTTTAAAATAAAAGAGAGCAGCAGGATATGTTACAATAACATTGCCTACTATGCAAACAAGAAACATGGAGAGAGATGCTTTAGTGGCACTCCATTAACTCTGCAACATCTTTATTTGCAGAAAATTGTAAATATTCTCTGTGATGCTTCAATCCATTAGGCTATGTGCTATGTCCCTAAGAATGAAGTAAAAGTCCTATCCAGCACTTTCAAAACCACCAATCAAACAAAGATAATTGGAAAAGATACTGGAAGAAGCCCCACCTTGTTGGAGCCCAGTAAAAGGATCTTCTCCCCATCTCTGTACACTAATTTACATAAATGTTTTGCCTTTCACTTCTAGTAGGCTACTCAAAAGACATGACAGCGAAGCCAAGAAAGAGGCCCACATTTCATCTTGAGTTACAAGAAAAATATTTAATCAAAATAATTTCAAAATAAAAATGCATTTCTACTCTTTCTGGAAAATTATATGTTATTTTAGTTATGCAGTAAATCACTTGTCAAAAATCAAAGTTATAGGATTTTTATGCTTATTTCATTTGGGGGATCTGGGCATTTTTGTGCAGGGGGAAGTTATTTTTCCTTAACGTCTTAAAGATATCCTCATCCCTGACACACTTTGCTGTCTGGAAGTTGGCACCAGCTTCCTGTATTCTCACTGCAGTCCATCTGTTAAAAAAGATATCCAATGAGTATTTAAGATATACTTTGCTACAGGTACTAGCTGTCTCCGTATACACAGTCTAAAGGAGAAAAGGGAATCACTGAAGGTGAACAAAATTTAATTCCTGTGTCTTTTGACAATCCAAAGTTCATTTTGGAAAATATGTAACACTTTGAAAATAACAGTGCTACAAATGGGAAATAAAAGCAGAGAAAGCTGTGAGATTTAAGACTGTGCCATATGTCCTCCACTGTCTTGTGCACCCACTTGAAAATAAACTCCTTAAGTACAGCCTCTAGAAATCGGAGTCCCCCGTGCCAGTGACTGGAGTTGTGGCCATTTTATTTACTGTCCCTGGCTTTTTTTTGCAGCTCTGTCTCTCACATTCTTTAGCATGTTCCAATGAAATATGAAGCATTTATTCGTGAACTTGAGGAGATTTAAAGCCCTGCAGAGGCAAATAATTTAAGACCTGACTATAGATCAGTGGGTTCTGTGCAGTTTTATCAATTTCTGTAAAAGCAGCACAGAAAGAGTTAGAATCACAGGACTGCTTGGGTTGAACTGAACAGCAATATGTCAAGCTATTTTGCTCAGAAGAGAAACAAACAGCAGGAAAGTATTAAAGAAATAGACTACAAGAAACTGGAAACTTCCTAAAGGAAAAAAAGGGGACAATTCTTCTATAAAAATAGTTCTAAAAAGCTGAAAAAATTTTTCACATTATTTCCTGTTTATCAAGGAACAAGCAGTATTTTCAAAAGCCATGGAGTTTCTCCAAACTTGAACTGAAAATGAATGAAAAGGAAAATTTTCTCTGTTCTTTTCACCAAGAACAAAATATAGACTTGCTACGGTATGTATGCCAGCCTTTAAAAATGCTTATGTATTGTTGGTTTTACTTAACTTTCTTATGAAAAACATACCTTCAATTTGGCAATATAATTAGGTAATAAAGTTGAAAGGTTAAAATAGGCAACTACTTTAGAAACTGTAATAACATTTTTTTAAAAATTGAAAACCTACTGTCCTTCTCCCGTTTTTTTTAATTAGGAGTTGTATAATAATAAATATTAATTTTTTTAGTTCTGTTCAAAGGTTGGTTTAGTTAAACTGTGCAGGGAAAGAGTTAAGTCAGACAAGGGTGGTTTGATAGAAAAGGAGAAAAGAGAAGGATAAGCTACAAAGAATATTGGGAGAACCAAGACTTGTTAACTCCACACTTTTTTCCCTTTTGCTTAACATCCATGGAGGGCATAACAAGGCATTGCACCAGGTCATGAATCAGTGTTCACCTAGCCTCAGTTTTAAACTTGAATAACTTTTATAACTAATTTGCCCACCTTCTTCTTCCAGCTATTTTGAGTTGGAGCCTGCCTACTTCTTATTTGTCCAGTGTGCCATTTTTTATTAGAGCATTGACTTAGAAATACCTTCAAAACCTTTCTGAGATTCCCAGGTAGTTTGAATTTTGTTTGTGTATAAGGCACTTTCCAAACCGTATTTTTTCTGGTACTTGTGAAACACCTGCAGGCCCAAAACATGACGTATGAAATATTTACCATGCAAGGTGAGTTTACTCTCCAGAAGCAGTGACTTCTATCGATCAGCCAAGGATCTGATGCACACGAGTTGTGAAGGTGACAAAAGCTACATGCTATTTCAGGTCCAGATGTGCAGCATTATAACACTGGAATTCTCAGGGGTTTTTTTAAATAGCTGAAACCTCTGTGAAAGATACAGTTAAGCCTGGCTCCCTATGTTAGCTTAGCACGAATGGCAAAACAGAGCTGGCTGTTGCTACTGTTCCCATTACTATGGCTGCTTTTGGGAGAATACTACTTGTAGGAATTCCTACCTGAATATAGTTTTTTAGAAAAAAAAGCTCTGTAGCTAGAGAACATGACAGGCCCTCAGCTCTGTACAACTCTTTCATTTTACAAAAATAGATGGTTTTGCCAAAGTCCATACCTCTTCCAGTCATCAGCTACTCGACTGAAGCAAATGAACACATAGTCCATGGAGAAATGTCAGTAACAAAGCTGTTTCCTCCAGATGCAGGACTTTCATTGATGCTGTGACATGGTCAATGGGAAAGATTTTTATCTCTCTGCAATTACAAAATTCCTTCCTTTTCCCTTCACATCACTTTTCTTCCAGTTTTAGTGGTAACATACTCGTGGTCAGTGTCAACTGTAGAAATCAGTTGATTACATCAACAATTACTATGAACGTGTAGATGTTTAGACTCAAGTTTTCTCTGTGTACAGACTAGTTTCCAAAAAACTGTTGTAAATTCAATTATCGCAGATGTTTTTTGAATGTTAGCATACATAAGGATTCCAGCACACAGAATTCTGCTTCTTTATAGATTCATGGAACAAAGCACTTTATCAGTTGCTTTTCTATAGGGAGCTGTGGAAGAGGGGAGGAGAGAATAGCAAACCATAGCAAGATCTAAAGCAGTTATGAAATATTTATCTTTCTTCTGTTATACATTAGAACAACTGGGTCTGACTGATGTATAATGTATTCAATCCCACCAAACTAATATCCAAAGACTCTAGAATGAAGCAATAACATAGAGTCAATTGCTGTGCGTTGCTTCATTTTATTTGTAAGTTTGCATTTCTGTCCCTCCCACCACCACTCTAAGACAATAGACACATTAAAAAAGAGGGAAGAATCCGCTGCCTGTTTCAGCATCCAAGGGATTTTTCCTCCCTGCCCTCCAGCAAGACCCCGTGAGAGCAGCAGGCTGGGAGCCTGCTCTGCGCATGATTCCTGGACCACTGCCGTTGCCTTGCCAACGCAAAGGCAGAACTCGGGGCTTACATCGGGCATTTCAATGCAGTGACCCACTTACTGTCTGTCAACAAATTCACTGGGACAATAGTGAGTGTAACACATTACAGAGATTAAATCCCAGGGACTGAACTACAAAGATGTCTGGAAAAAAAAATCTTTGTCAGTTTGAAAAGCCAGAACACTATAAACAGAGTTAACGGTAATATGTTTTAATCCTCCAATGTATTTGTTGCTTTAAAGGAGAAATTTCTATCATGATAATCTGTATTCGTTATTTGTGTATTTATTTTTTTAACTAGGTTCACAAAACTAAGTCAATATTGCCATAAGAGTAATGGGAATGAAATAGCTTTTGTATATTGCATTCTTGGCTAGAGTTAAGCAGAATTAAGACCTGAAAACCTTCTTTCAAGCCATAAGAATGTAATGGTTAATTTAGAACATATTTGTACAGATGGTCATCGTAGGAGCAAATCGTTACAAAAACCCCCACAGTGATTTCTGCAAGACAGTTAGATCATGGATTTATATTTAAAAATTAACTATGTGCAGGCTAGTTACAGGTTTCCCCTTCTATTCTTCCCCTTTACAAATACGTTAATGCAGGCATGCTCAAAATCTTCCTTCTTCCTTCATTTCCCAGTTTCCTTCTGTTCTTTTCATTCTCTGCAAATAGATTATTCAAACATAAATAATTTGCTTAAAGAGACTGGCAACTACCAAGAGAACTAAATATACATAATGGCATATTACCAAATGCAAAAAATATATGTTTAATATATGGTTACCTACATTCTTCAGTTTCTTAGCAATATTACCCTGTCACTTTAAATGAAAGTCAGCAATTTTTTTTAAATGCATGTGTCACCAGTTACCAAATGGAATTATCTGAGGAACCATGCAGTGAGCAAAAAATAGCTGCAGCCTTCTGCAGTATCTGTAGAACAGGCTATTTTTTAATCCAACCAAGGTTTATTTATATGTTTACTTCTAATATTTATATATTTCTATTAGTTGCCTGGCTATCTGAACCCACATTGCAGCAATTAGATATTACCAAAATTCTTGGTTTGGATTGTTTCTCCATCACCTACCTCTGGCAGAAAAACCTTTCTGATTAACACCTAAGAGTGGGTATTGCTTCACATTCTGAAACTGATATTTCCAAACCTATGTGGCTTGCAAACACCCATAGTTTCTGTAAAACATTTTTCAAAAACTATTTCAGGCGGTGTGGGGGAATGCAAATGTTCCTTATGCCTGCAGGAGATTACTGATACCAGACAAACTTAAAGGTGAAAACTTTATTCTAGAAAATTCAGCATCAGTGAGTGGTAAAAATTGCAATTCTAGATCATATCTAATATCCCTGCAGTATCGTCTAATAGTTCAGCTAGTTTAGAGATATGGTGAACCACACACCACCCTTTTACTTCCAGCCACCTTTCCCATGCACGTCCTTTATATTCCACGCTACTGACCACTAAGTCCTTCCTCTGGGCTCTTCCAGCTTTATTTCTTTCCACAAAACTAAATCCCTAATCTGTCATATCGTTAAAAGGCTCCCTGGGCCCATGCTACCGTGCCATGCAAAAGTGAAATAGGGGCTCTCCTTTCTATCTCCCAGGAGGGTCGTCTTTGTTTATAATCGTGTCTTATTCCACACACAGTTGAATTCATGTCTGCATTTGCTGTTGAAAATATCAGAATATTATAAAACCACGTAAGTTAAATTTTTTAGACAATACGTATTTTATCAAATCCATAAGGTCTCATTCTTCACAGATACTACATACCAGTAACAGAGATACACAGCTGTGTTGATTTTCTCTTTCCACTCTTTCCCCCTCTTCCTTACACTCGACTTCTCTCAGATGTAGGAACTTGCGTTATTATGCCAATATTTTCCAATGTAAAACACTGTTTTTATTTACTAATTTCTCAAAATCAATTATTAAGGATGCATTTGGCTATGCATGGTGTCCCTCCAGGCTGCAATCTCTAAAGTTACAGCCAAAATACCTCCCACTATTCCATAGAGTGAAGTTAAAGGAAAATGTATTAATTTGCCCTTGGGGGTGGGAAATCTAGCAAGCTTTTCTTTGAACAACTTTAAGATTTCTTTTAGGATTTACAGGAGGGACTTGGAAATGGCAATGTGACAGGCATAATCTCAGAGGTATGCTCATTGAAACATTCCTAAAAATTCCTTCAGACTTGTTCCATGAAATCTGTGATACACACACATACACGCAGAGATCTGCTGTGTCTGTAGAATGAATGCTGTCAGGAATGCAGTCCGGGTCTGCTGGGCTCTCCTGGCTCAGCAGACCTGGACTGCCTCTCCTGCATCTCTGCAAAACAGGACATAGAAAGAATCATCCTGAACCGACTGCATCTTATGGAAAACCTATGGGGCCCTTGTGAAGAGGGAATATCTGCTGGTTTATCAAATGCTCACCACAATTTCCAGTTCCTGGCAACTCTGTAAGAATTTGTACAGCCCAGTCTGCTGTTCTTGATTGCAGGACATAGACATACGAATCTTCCAGTTCCCCTCTTCTGCCCACACCAAGTAATCCGCTTTGCATCTACCAGACACTAAAAGGTACCTAAGATTCTTCTCAACACATCCTTAAATGAGAGTCATTGTGAGAGAATGATTTCAGCATTCTTGCCTCCCTGGAAGTGAAGCTTTCCAAATGCTGTCAATGCCAAGTTGGAAGAAAGTACTACTTCAACTTTCTCTCCGCTTTTCAAATCACATCTGGAAGGGGAAAATCCGACTCTGCTGTGTGCTGTTAAGTAGTCCTCCCTTCCACAAATCTGGCCTTTCCTCCTAGTCATCAGCTTAGGGAAAACTCGCAGCAGACCTCAGTCCAGTGCTCCCCATCTCCATGAGAAACCACTACAAAACACATTCAATGATAACAAATGATTCCTGACACTATGCTGCATTTCCCAAAGCCAAAGACTGAGGGCAGCAAAAATGAGAGAATTCAATCTTTTCTATTAGAGGAACATTCTATGATTCACTGCACATGATGCACTTGGCTTTTGGCAAGTATCACCAAAGAGCAGCCTTAGCAGTGGTCTATGCTAAAGTTGCTGCTCAAAGCAAAGCAATGTTTTTATACAATGTTTTTATCAAAATTGCATCAAAATTTTATCAAAATGTGCACATCCTATGCAGCACTGCAACCTAGATACTAGGTGATACTAGATAGCTAGAGAACCATGACTGTGACAAGGATCAACTC
Organism: Mohoua ochrocephala; assembly: GCA_013398855.1. NCBI lineage: Eukaryota > Metazoa > Chordata > Aves > Passeriformes > Acanthizidae > Mohoua > Mohoua ochrocephala. Next base: position 32,567 of record VZTA01022018.1, read on the forward strand.
CCAGCTGACCCTGAAATGGTGCAGGATCTGCTTCTCCAGCTGGATCCCTGCAAATCTAAGGAGTCTGATGGGATTCATTCCAGAATCCTGGCAGAGCTGGCTGATGTCATCACAAAACCTCTCTGGACGATTTTGAACAGTCTTGGGAACACAGAGAAGTCCCAGCTGACTGGAAACTGGCAAACATTGTCCCAGTTTTCAAGAAGGGTGAGAAAAAAAACCCCACTACAGGCCTGTCAGTCTCACTTCAGGGCCTGGTAAAGTTAGGGAGAGGATCATTCTGGTAAGTATTGAAAAACACCTGAAAGACAACGCAGTCACTGGTCACAGCCAGCACAGCTTCATGAGGGGGAAGTCCTGCTTATCAAACCTGTTTTCCTTTTATGACAAGGTAACCCACTCAGCTGATCAAGGGAAGCCAGTTAATGTGATCATTTTGTATTTCAGTAAAGCTTTTGATACTGTCCCTCACAGGATCCTTCTGGACAAAATGTCCAGCTCACAGCTGGATAAACACAACATCCGATGGGTGAGCAACTGGCTTAGGGGTCAGGCGCAAAGGGTTACAGTGAGTGGGGTGACATCAGACTGGCAACCTGTCACTCGTGGGGTTCTGCAGGGCTCCATCCTCAACCCTGTGCTCTTCAACATCTTCATAAATGACTTGGATGCAGGACTAGAAGGGATAATGAGCAAGTCCAGAGATGATAGAAAACTGGGAGGAGCTGCTGACTCCCTTGAAGGCAGGGAGGCCCTGCAGAGAGGCTTTGGTAATGTAGAAGGCTGCATGATCACCAACCACAGGAAGTCCAACAAGGGAAAGTGCCGGATTCTGCACCTGGGATGGGGCAGCCCTGTTTGTACAGCACAGACTGGGGAATGAGACACTGGAAAGCGGTGCTCTAGAAAGAAACCGAGGGGTCTTGGTTGATGACAAGTTGAATCTGAGTCATTGTGCCCTGGCAGCCAGGAGGGCCAACCATGTCCTGGGGTGCATCAGGAACAACCTTGCCAGGTGGGCACGGGAATGAGCTCCCCAGGGAAGTGGTCGCAGCACCAAGCCTGACAGAGCTCAAGAAACATTTGGTCAAGGCTCTCAGGCACATGGTGTGGCTCTTGGGGCTGTCCTGTGCAAGGCGATGAGTTGGGCTTGATGATCCTTGAGGGTCCCTTCCAACTCAGCTTATTCTGTGATTCTGTGATACAGGGCTACGAGTATATGGGAATTCTGCAGCTAGAAGCAGGCATAGCATTTTCTGTCTGTTTTCTGCTGTTGCCGGGGGGAGTTGATGCAGTCCTCGAGGCTTCCTCTCTGGCTAAAGTCTCAGTGCCAATGCCGCCCCCGACAGCTTTGCACAGATCCAATATAACTGCTACAGAAACGCCTTCTAGCTGAAAAGGGATTTTGGTTTTCTTCTCTCAGCTTCTTACTTCAATAGCAAGTAGCAGGAGTAAAATATTACGTAGGTATGATATCACATTCCCTAAACACAGAAAAAAGATGGAGACCCTCCTGTCCTAACAACTCTCTCTGTACATTAAACACTTCCAACCTGTATAGTTACCTAATTTTCCAGCTGCTGGCAATTCCAGCAGCTATCCACCCTCTCACTCCATGTAAGACCATGCAGTCTTGTCAGTGACCCACAGAGTGTACCTACACTCCATTATCCAGCTCCTGCAAGTGCAGATCTTCACTGAATAATGACCTAACACTACACACTAAGCCTCTAGCCACCCACTGCATCCTACTACACCCCTAGATACAGAGACTCCAATTACACATCCTGATTAGCCCTGTTATTACCTGCTTTAGGAGCTAGGAAATCCATTATTCAAATGAAAGGAACTGCTAAAGGACAGCTAGCCTTACTATCATAGAATAGTTAAATGTATAGGACTACATTAATTGTACTCAACTGTAAAGGCTTGAAAAGCAGGCCTCCACGTGACACTTAAAACACATTTAGGATCTTTTTGTGTTGCCTTTGTGTAGGTGTTTGTGTTTTGTTTGTTTGTTTTCTTTCTTGTTTGTTTTTTAACCAGTCTTCTATTCTTTCACTTTTTAATTTTTGTTCCAGAGCTTTCAGAATGCATCCACTTCACATTTTCAAGATGTCTCATTTTTTTACGACATTAAGACTGATATTTTCATTTAATCATTATTACTTAGTCCTTGGAAATTTTGAAAACCTAAGCAGACATGCCACAAACTTCAGGCAACAGACACCTTATGTACTGCATAGCTGTTCAAAATTCCCTCATGCTGAAAGTCTTCTTCATTCTTTTGTTGTTCTTTCATTCTCCAGTGGTAATGAATAATGGCAATCATTCACTTCTTCCAGACTAGTTCTCCCTCAGATCTACCTGGCTTTGCTGAACAGTGGAGCATGAGAAAGCTGCAATCACTTTCCATTTTCCTCTTTCCTAATTTCTCTTGGTGAGGAATACCAACATACAACTGTGCTCTACCCCTGCTGCTAGCACAGGAAACTTTATGGGTCTGTTTTACTTCATGACTCTGAGCTACAATGTTGCTCCACAACAAAGGCAAATGTTCTACAAAATGCATTTTTTTCCTCAAAATATATTCTTGAAGGTCTGTTCATCATAATTTATGGGAATTTGTTCCACAGAACTGAGAAAACCAAACTATTTTTCAAAATGCTACATACTCTGCTTTTCTAACGAATACAGTATAGTTATATTAAAAAAATAAAATAGTTATTGCACAGCTAGTACAACCTACTATAAGTCCAAGACTGCAAGCTTGTATTACATTCATTTTCTAAGCATCTTTTGGTACTACTCCACCTGTCTCTAATCGGGACTCAGAAAAGCACTGTCTCATGACTAAACCAAGCCAAAATACATTTACTGCCTTTTCCACCAGTACATTTCTCTCCCACAAATAGCAGTGTTTACTTATGGGCAAGGAGTTTGCTATGCATTCATTCTGCTTTTGGCTGGGGTAGAATTAATTTTCTTCTCAGTGGCTGGTGTGGGGCTGTGTTTTGGATTTGTGCTGAACACAGGGCTGATAATACAGAGATGTTTTTGTTATTGCTGAGCAGAGCTTCCACAGAGCCAAGTCCTTTTCTTCCTTTCATACTGCCACGCTGGGGAGGAGACTGGGGGTGCCTGGGAAGTTGAGAGGGGACACAGCCAGGACAGGTGACCTAAAGTGACCAAAGGGATACTCCAGATCATATGGCATCATGCTTAGTATATAAAGTGGGGGTAAGAAAGAGGAAGGGGGGGATGTTTGGAATTACGGTGTTTGTCTTCCCAAGTCACTGCTATGCATGATAGGGCCCTGCTCTCCTGGAGATGGCTGAAGACCTGCCTGCCCATGGGAAGTAGTAAATTAATTTCTTGGTTTGTTTTCCTTGTGTGCTCAGCTTTTGCTTTCCTGATTACGTCTTTATCCCAACCCACGAGTTCTCTGGCTTTTACTTTCCCTGATCCCACTGGTGGGGGAGTGAGTGAGCAGCTGTGTGGGGCTTGGCTGCTGGCTGGGATCAAAACACAACAGCATGTCACAATATAAAGAAAGCACTACACTTATTAATAGAAATTTTAAAAAAACCCAAAGCAACAAGCTAAAAAACCCTTTCAAACATCTCAAGAAATTGCTGTAAGATTAGATAGAATTTTGAAGAGAAAAACCTTTTTCCAAAATGTTTGAATTAATAAATGCAATTTCATAGGTTAATATCAAATTTGTAAAAAATTAATGCAAATCTTTTCTTTGAATACTACTTGCTTGAAAAAAAAAGACTGGAAGTAATTGGAAATATGCTTCCATGGACTGACCTAGTATTATCATTAATCCTCTCTAGCAAGCTAACTGTACTACTAAAATTTCTGACTGGATGTTGAAGATAAAGTTCCATCCACTTTTTCCCAACCCACATACTAGACAGTCTATACTTCAGGAAACTTAATATTCTACACTTCATCTGGTTAAATTGCAATAAGTCCTTCCTGCCTACTTTTATATCTAGGGAAGCCTATAATAGTTTGACATTGCTTTCAGTCATTCTAAATGCAACATTTGTTGTCTGAGGGCAGAACTGCTCTTCGATGTTATTCAACGCATTAGTGGCAAACACTAGGTCCATCATGTGCTTTGACATTAAAACTAAAATACCAAAGGCTGAGGAATACTCTTATTTATCACAGAAGAAAAATTTTAAAAAGAAAGAAAATAAAACCAACCTAGGATTTCAAATTTTTTGGAAGCATGTAAATGAAAACAAGGACAGGGCCCATGCATGCTGAAAGCGTCACCAGCATTGTCAGAGCCTCCACACAATCCATATCCTATTGATGAAATATATAATAAATGTAATTTTAAGGATAACTTTTTCATTGAAGCCAATAAGGCCAGAAATTCGCTTTTGAAATGAAACTGCTGAGATTTTGTTCATATCACACGATTTTTGGAGCTGCTGCTTAAGAGGACTTCGAACTTGCAACAAACCAAGGGACATGCAGAAGACTGGTTATTTCAACAACCAATCTAACTGTACATCTTGTTAACAGACAGCAGTGTTAAAGAAAGACCTATAAACAACATTTAAACAAGATGGCTTGAATAGCAGAAATAAATCTTGTTATGACAGTGCAGAGCTCACCACAGTGTATTCTTCCCACTCAGACAAATTAGATGGCAGTGCCTACAGTTTTGGGGAGAGACTGGATGTGACACGATGGGACCACATCCCATGCACCATGGAGGAAGATGCTCAGAGACTCTCTTTGCATGGGCTGTATAGCAAATATATTCAAAGAAAACAGATACATTTAAGAAACAGTATTTTGAGTATATTTCTATTAAGAGTTAGGCCTGTTAATTTTCAGCCTGAAATTTTCTTTATATTTGGGGTTATATGCCATCATGTGCTGATAAAATAGACTCTATATTTTTTGCTGCCAAAGACAGAATAAATTTTTTCATAATTTCAGTAGCTGGAAATGTTGTAATCTCCTTACTAAAGAAAAATAGCCACTCATCAGAAGAAAATGCATTTTTTTTTAAAACAAACAAGCAAGCACAGGCTAATTTGTCTCTGTTGGGTATCACTTCTGTAAAATGAGTAAAAAGAGGCACTAATCTCTAGTAGAGACATATCCATCCTGAACTTTCCATATCACATGTTATAATCACTAAGAAATTCAGGTTTTTTGAAGGGAATGAAGTTAACAACTTTCCGAACTGTTCCTTCCTTTGGCATGCTGTACAGACATCCACCATATGTATATCACAGCACTCTGCCTTAGATTATGTCACTGCTAAAAATCAAAGGTCTGTCACTCTTCATCTTAACAACACATATGCCACATGCATAATGAATGCAACTCCTTTAGTTTTGCTCATTTAAATAAAATGTTTGATTAGAAATTAAGGTGAGACAGGAAAGAATCTTCAATTACACTGTAGTTCACCTTTAATAGCAAAGAACATTCAATGCCTGCTACTTATTTATTTATTTACAAATTAGTAAGTATTCCCTGGCATACTTCACCTTCCTTTAATATCTAGAGGACTCAACTGAGATTGCATTGTAGAATTGTAAAGACTACCACCTATTAAAGCAATAAACAAGTCATAGAACGAGTGGAAGAAATGAAACTTTATGTATGTCCTATATGGCTTCTCACAAATGGGAAATCAAGACACAGTGTATCACAGCGAGATTTTTCAGGGTCGCAAATAATTTTGTAGTAATTCCTGCAAATCAAACTGAAAAAAGTAAATAATACAGATAATGTGTTTCAGATATTTCATATCTCAATCCAGAACCGCAGATGACGTCTCAGTAATTTTCACAAAACATTATCCGTGAAGGAGTAACTTACAAATTACTGGCTGAAAGAAGGGCTTACTTCTTAATCCAATACTATAACTTTTAATACCTTCACTATTTCATAACAATTTCATTCCTCAGAATTACCAAGCATGATGGAAATTATTGCTATGACATATTTTCTTTTTGTAATTGTGTACTTTTACTGAGGATTATAAAATCATAGAATATCCAGAGTTGGAAGGGACCCACAAGGATCATCAAAGTCCACCTTCTGTCCCTGCACAGCACCATCCCCATGAGTCACACCACATGCCCAGGAGCATTGTCCAAAAGCTTCTTGAACTCTGTCAGGCTTGGTGCTGTGACCGCTGCCCCGCACAGCCTGTTCCAGAGCCCAGCCACCCTCTGGGTGAAGAACTTCCTCCTAACATCTAACCTAAACCTCCCTATACACAGAGAATTTATGTTTGTACCTACTGAAGATGCACACTGCTGAAACGGCCTCGAGGTCTTTGATTTGATTTTTTTGGGGTTTCTTTTTCCCATTACCCCATTTGTTGAAAGGCAGTTGTTGGTATTCTGTAAAGTTAGTACACTAAAGCAATTGTTTTGATAACCAGTTCATCCAAGAAAGTGTTCTGCCTCACAGAGCCAGGGACATGGAGTATATTCATTAAGAAATTTATTTCATTTTCCCTAGAGGTTTGCTTTCACCCACATTAAAATTTTCATGCTTCTGTTGCAGGAGTTTCATAACCCAGCTTCACAAACTGAACACTATCATCTTAGTACTGCTTTCTTTAAATGCTAAAATAGATTAAGATGACTAGGGAGAGTTCACTAACATAAATATAATCTTATTAATTTTGTCTGCATACTCCACCTTTCATTTACAAAAAGTGAGACAGTCTCCCAAGTAGGTACTGAATACAAATCAGCCAACTTTTTGCTTTCAGTGTCCATTACCATTACAGTTGCAAGTGTCCTGGCTAACTACCCCTCTTATTAGCTCAAATATAACAAAAAACTGAACAAAAGCCCTTTGTTCTGTGAGGAATACAGCTGACTGATCTAATATTTTTCCTCCTATGTCCTTTTGAAAAAAATATTGAAAATACTTTAAATTATGTGATTTTTGAAATTTGCTTTCTCTCAAATCCAATTAGAAAGCTCAAAAATAGCACGGTATTGTTGCTTGCTTTACCATCATTAGGTGGCAATTAAAGTTGCAAGACAGCAATTGGAAGATTTTGCTAGAGGTTTTTTGTATTAATAGATACTGAAAGACTGTGTACTAAATACAAAATCATTAAAATATACAGCATTTCCAGTGTTCTCTGTTTTGATAAAATATTATGTCTTTGTGAACTGGATTTAGAATTAGGAGTTTTGCTGGCCATAACCTATATAGATAAACCAAATCACTTGTGGTCTTCAGCACATTAACTGTACTAATAGGTGGCCACTATCAGGAATACAAATGCACGATAAACTAAAGAGAAGGAAAATAAAGAGCAACTAAGCATGCAGAATGATGTTCTGGGCCAAAGAAGCTGAACTGATAAACCTTGAACCAATGTCAGAAGCACAGAGACTACTGGGGTGCACCGTTGGCAGTCTGCCCCACAGAATCCTTTATTCTTCTACAGAGAAGGAGGGTGGATTCCATTCATTTTCAAGCTGTGCAGCTCACCAACATGGAAACACAAGAGTGAAAGGGAGATAACGAGCTAAAAGACGGTATTTCACTAGATGATAGCTCAGAATAAATTAAAGCATAGCTGGTAGCAACAAAATGAAAAAGGCCTGCACTTCTGCACTACCCTGATACTGAGGAACCTAAGAAGCTTAATTTAAAGTTCTGTTTCCTATACATTTGTCCTTAAATAAGAATAGTATCGAAATAGCAGAAAACAATATTTTAAAGTTTAAGGAAACTGTCCTCAGGCGTTACATTTTTACAGTATGAAAAACCTCCAGAACTACCGACTGCTGAGAGGTTTTCTTTAATGATATGGCTATTATTACTTTGAATATTCATACCTATTTTTGAACATCCATGTACTGCTAATAAGCACTATCTGCTGAATACATCTGTAGGCTGAGTAACTGAGATACAGAGCACTTATTAATTACACCACTGCCATTGAGGATGTAAAAAGGCTTTACTGGTACCAGCTCTAAATACATCTTAGAGAACCATCTCCATAAGATGCATGAAAAAATTTCCGAAATGTCAGACATTAGGGCAGATGTTTGCCCTCTACATCTATATAAAGGCCCAATTCTCCATCTTTGGAATACTTTATATTTACAACAGCTTTGTTGGATTGTACAAGAAATACAGGACCGGATAACAGAAATTTGGATGTTTTATTCAATAAAGTAATAAATTTGGATACTGATATGAGTATTTGTCAAACATTATGTCATAGAGAAACCTAGTTTCAGTTTTAATGCAAACGATTGCCTGTTATGAAATGAGAGCACACTGAATTAGTCATTTCCATTAAATCTATGAAGTAGAATTGCCTAGCAACCAAGAAAATTAATTCAGAGATTAAAATAAACACTGTGACACTGACAGAGCAACTGCTATTCTACCCCAATAATCACAAAGACACTTAGAAAAGAGGTGTTTTCTTAATTCTTCTTAACAAAGGTAAAACAAACAATTTCATAAAATGAGTCATAATGGACAAAGAATAAAAACAAAGAGTCAAAGCAACTGCATAAAGCAAATGCAAATAATTACCCTCTTTTTACATAACATCATTAAAATGAAAAATATTGAAAGTTTTTCATATTCATATTCATTTATTCAATGGTGAATAAATTGTTGCGGAAGTTTCTAACATGTTTTTCTACTTCTAAGGAGAAATTTATTTCATTATATTTATTCTATGCAAGTATTCTGTATTTTAGTACTTACTAGTTTAATTTATTATAGAATTTATGACCATACTTACCTGAAAAAATTCTGCATCATTACTTCCCACTTTTACCCCTAACCAAATTATTTCTAATTATACTTCTGCAGAGAAGCTTTTAAATTATACAGTTTATCACACTGAGATTGTTATAGAAAAAAAACACCAAAACGTTAACAGAATAAGGACAGTGAAGATGACTGCAATAATTTAGTTTAATGACTGTACCTATTGCTTGTTACATCTGGGCCATTGTGTAATTCATTGTCCCTGAAGGACCACAAAAAGCCAAGTAAAATTATCCCTTTAGAAATAAAACAACCACATTCTGTAACAACATTGAAGTCTATCACCTTGGCAGGATATTAGATTAGAGGAATGATTACAGATCAGTGATTCTGGAGTGGCAGTACTTTCATACCTCTAGTAGGAGACAGTCCATCTTCCCAGCTTGAGGTACAGAGTTAGTATGGAGTTAAAAAAAAAAAAGATCAGGAGCGATTAAGGCAAGAATAACACAAAGGAGAAAAAAATATATCCCAGAGGATATGACAAGACTTAGAAACTGCAGCAGCTACATCAAATCTAGTTGTCTCTACATTAAAAGATAACAATAAAAATAAAACAGTATGAAGAATAAATCAAGACAGACAAGCAGGAATAACTGTGTATTAGAAGGTAACTCCCCAGGCAGGGACATAGCTACTCTTCTATCAGGAAAGTGTATTTCAGCTCTTTAGGTGTGTATAATATTCACAAAAGACACCCGCAACCAGCTACAGGCTCTTGAAAGTCTTGAAATCTTACAATATTACAATCACTAGGTCCAGTTCAGAGGGGTCCGAACTGGATTTTAAAAGTTCATACTGTCAACAATTATATCATAAAGTACATGTATTCATCTCCTAGAAGGGGATATGACAGGTAATGAAGGAAGGATATCTGCTGGAAGGACAGACAATACAGATGGTACAGAGATGTAACAGATCAAAATGAAAAAAATATTAACAGCAAAAGTCCCCATTAGATAAACACAGCCATAAAGCAGATAAGAGAGCCCAAATGTCCTTAACAGGTTCCCCTGTGTCTTAAATATTTGATGAATGTACCAGATGGGGAGGGGGGAGAAAAATATCTTGTCTGAACCACAAGCATAAACACAGCTGACCTAAAAGACCCACCCACCACTAGGTTATAATTACCCCAGTGTTTTCACCAGTGAACAATGTTCATAAATCTAAAATAATTTGGAGAGATTGAAAGATATCATCTTTGAGAAATGGTAGCCTCCATATGCTGTTGAACAGCTGAAATTAATTTTCATTTTCTGGCCTATGTGCCACATGTCATGGCTGTGGTTGAAACATGCATGTTTTACTGAATTCTTAGGATAGTCACAGTGATGAGCATCCTTTTTATCAATTTTATCTATATTAATAAAATGGTATAAAAATAGAAAATACACAAACCCTAAACATAGCTGAAAATAGTATCTTCTTTCCCTTTAAAAATTTTAACAGCACAGTTCATATGGTAAAAATCTCAGAAAAAAATGCACAATGCTCAGACTAGACATTGTCAGAGTCCAGAACCTTCTAATAAAAGAAAACCTTGTAATAGATACTCAGCTCAGAAGGATTTACTAAATCTACTCCAGTCTAGCCCAAAAATACAGGCAAATAACCAACATGCTGCTCCAGACCTACATTCAAAGACCAAAGGTCTCATCTATAGTTTGTTACAAGAGGACAGCAAGAAGGAAAACACCAGTGTTAGTGTTGCTCTAGAAGAAAGAATTTCATTAAAGTAAACTCCCAGATAATCTTAGAAAGCAGACCATGACCATGTTGCAGAAAAAAAAGGCAAAAAGAAGGTCACCAGTAGCCTGCCTTGGGAAAAATTCCATCTGCACAGCAAATTTGATGATCATCTTGGCTTAAGTACGTGAACAAGACACACCAGCAAAATTGTTCAATACCACTAGAAGGTCCAGCATACCCTGCCTGGGAGTAAATCCAAATTCCACTAATTCAAAAGAAAACCACAAACAAAAATCTTAAAAATAAAATGGCATCTAAGAAGAATTATATTTTTTTAGAAACTGCAGACAGCCACAGGAGACCCCAAGCATATTAATCACTGTAATACCATGCAATACAAACAAAAAAACCCCTCAGCTGATAAACAAACTCCATTCAACCTTCCTTCCAGTCTCCTCTCAAACCCTTTTAAATTGCATCATCACATCTTCTCACAGATATCCTGCCAAAAACCTGACAGCAACATGCAAATTACTCCATGGCATTGTTAGGTCTTAATCTTAGACGTTCATGCGCTTCCTTTTTGCTTACATGGGTATAAAACCAATGGGATTACTCACCGTGCATGACATCAAAGATGAATACTTAAGTCTTTGCAAGATCAGAGCTTTGGTCATTGATTTTTCAGATTTTCAAATTACTGATGTCTATAATTTTTGGAAGTGATCAAGGGCCATATATGCACTTACAAGCAAATCCTAGTATTTTCTACAACATCGGTGGGCAGCGTGAATAAAAGAGGTCCTTAATGCTCTATCAGAACTCTGAATTTTCCAGCAAAAGGAAAGCATTAGATAGCAAATATAAGTCAAGACTAAAGGATAGACACCTTTTGTGACTCAGAGAAGCAGATGTCAAGCTGATCATGAACACCTGGAAAACAAGTTTGAGACACTGTTTCATTTTAATCTAGTTCAGCCATCTAGTTAAGTTACATGGCAATAAGGCGCCTGACTACCACGAGAACTGCAAAGAGAACCTGCAGGTGTTTACAAGGAACTGCAACCTGCTACTAAGAGGAAAGCTCAGGGAAATCATGCTTATGTTTATTTATAATGTCAAAAGTGTATGTTGGTCAGAAGCAGTGGTCAGCCTGCCAGTTAAAAATTAGAAGGCTGAGAAATTCTCCGTTGACAATCGTGCTGCTGTATTGAAGCACAAAAACAAATAGAAAAAGCATTTTATATATCTAACATACTCAGACTATTTCAAAATAAAGTAAATCACTATATTTGTGTCAATCAGATAGAAATGTAAATTCCTTTTCTATGTAAGACTGGTTTATCAACAAGTCATGAACAAAGGCAAACCATTTTAAGCAGGAAGCATTTCACACTAAAGCTGCTCAGTTTAAAAATCAATAATACAACGTTCAATAATATAATTGAATACCTTTATGACCAACACAGTGGCTAGTAGTCAATGGTCCCTTTCTCAAGGCAATTTCAGACATTTACTTTCATCCTCAGTTATGCATATTGAGTTACTATTTACAATGACTCATCAACCCACTACCCCCATAAGTTCAAGTACCTGTTCTTTATTGGTTATCATATTTTTGAAAAACACTATCCTTTTAGAGTTTACAAGTTCTTTCACAACATACGAAGAATTCAAAACATTATTTTATTTTACTATCATCGTCATTATCAGTAAAAATTAGAATCATTTCATGGATGTCTGCTCAGTTAAGGTTTTTTCACAATGGACTAATCCAGCAGTCAGAGAGGCTGAATCTGGGCTCACTGCACCCAGAAGCAGCTACTGCTACTGCCTCTTCTACTGCAGCTGCCTGACCTGTTAACACTGTACTCAGGTAGGGCACGGAAGAATTTGTCTGGTCCGAGTGACAGCAGCACCTTTGTCTCAGCTGTTCCCCGCCTCCTCCATTGCAAAGGGAGCAAATCAAACATAAGGATCACAGAGAACAGATCCCAACTCCAAGTTGCATCATGAATATGGTAAATAAACTATGCAGAAAAATGTAGCTGGAAATAAATTTTCATCACAGAGGTTGGTAAAAAGCAGATCAGTAAAGAGCAAGGAGTTGCAGAATATTTATCACTTAGTACATGTGACAAGAGGACATAATATGGTATTTAACTGGCAAAATGCAAGGATTAATTTACTTGAAAGGTTAAGGTAACTTTACCTTCTCTATTGCCATTCAGTTAGAAGGAAAACAATCCTCAGCTGAATGACTTCACTGTTAGTTAGGTAACTCACAAACGTTCCCACAGCATTCAAGTTACTGACAGTGACTTTCACTGTCTCAGAGCAGAAAATTTTTTGAAGGTTGTTTGGTGTGAGATGAGTCATAGAACGGTAAAAGAGACTGGGAGCAAACAATGTGCCAGATGGAAGTAGAACACAACAGGATGTACGTATTAGCTTTCTTCTGGAGAGATGAGAATCAGAGCTTTGTGCCATCCAAGCATGGGGATAAGTCCTTTGTTTGGTCAGGTTTCCTCATCTCACCCTGCGATACTAATCAAAACCATGACATCAGAAGATCAGGATCTACTCCTGTATCAAAATCCACAAACTGAAATTCTTAGCTATGATCAAACGTCCTCACCTGAGAACTGCAAAGATATACCCCAAGCTCTTCCCATGGTTGTTTTCTAAAGGCTTTTAAATCGATTCAAAGTTATGCCAGGTGCTTACTATTGCATGTATCTTAACAGAGTAAGAGATGATTTGGTGGGAAAGCAGGGGGTGGGAGGCTTTGATGAACTACATAAAGAAAGCTAAGCTGATTCACCAGTAGTAGAGGGTGCCACTACACTGTGGAGCCTCCCACACTGGCTACATCACCTTGCTAAGCAAGGGGGTGCAGTACCAGCTTCCTTCACCAGAGAAACTAGGCCAACAGGTCAATTTTAGAGATAAAAGAGAGGTATCTCTCTTCCGTGAATGTGAAGTGATATACTTTCCTTTTCCAACCAAAAGAGTCTTTCCTATCTCTCATCACTTTAAGATAAAACCAGACTTACCCTCCCTCTTCCCTCACCTATAGCCTCAAATAGCTAGAAACTGCCCACAGTTACAATATCACCATAGCAATATTACAGTATTATTAGTAGCCATGAACATAGCTGCTGTTTTACTTAGGGGAAAAAATGTGCTTAAATTAAATGTTCACTGTTTTAAAAAGATAATTCAAATTTATGCTTCTATTAACTTCTTGTGTAAAACGCAAATGTTCTTTCAACTCTGATATTGTCTTCCACCATAGTTTAGTGGTGGGCTTGGCAGTGCTAGGTTTATGGTTGGTCCTGCTGACCTCAGAGATCTGTTTCAACATAAATGATCATATGATTCCCCTATTTCCATATCAGTTTCTTACTTCTGAAGCCCTCCAAAGGTATTTCAAATTCCACTGCTTATTCCTTTCTTCTTCTTCACATTGCCTCTCTTGAACCTCTATCAGCACAATCATCAATCATCTCTACTTTTTTCCCATTGTGCCTTAGTGCAGAGCATTCCCTGTCTAATCACTTAGCTATGCTACTACACACTCTTCCTTCAAATTCCTCCTTAATGTCCAATTCTCCTTGCATAAAATCATTATTCTGCAACCTGAGAAGTAGGATGTGACCAGCTACAACTTAATTATTAAACATGCTGCACTTGTCATCTTCTATTTACATGTTCCCAGAAGAAATTAAAAAATGTTGTAGAGTTTCATTTCCATGTCTTCCAGGAGTTAAAAAGAAAGTAAAGAAAGTGCTTGCACGGAAAAGTGAAAAGCAGGACAACAATCAAAAAGAGCTACTTATTTTTTTTTTTTAGGAGGAATAAAAATAAAATGCAGTCTTGGGGTACAAATAGGAAGATATTGACAAGTGAGGGGAAAACAAATATTTTTGCCTTAAGTTTTTTTTTAATTCTGGCAGTAGTATCTTTCTGCAAAGCTCATATACCAAAAGTGAAGCAAATGCATTTTTGTTGGTCCAGTTTTATACCAGAACCTCAGCAAATGCACTGTTCCCCTCCTGCCACAAAAGACTGAATTTTATTAAAGTTGATACTGAATTTCTTTTGATATTCCTTTGCTGTATACTTGCATTGTTATCACTACTGGGGAAAAAAATGAAACTTTCACTATGTGAAACAAATAAAAAAGTCCTCAGGAACTGTCCAAGTGCAAATGTCAGGTGCATTATAAGTGTAAAAAGAAGAGTAATGCTTGCACTTAGTAGCTGTATTTCAGCAATTGTTATTTGGAAAAATGTTGTTCCAGATGGCTGTAGTATAAATTTTGGGAGGAGTACTGAACTCCTCCATGATAACTAGTAAGAAGGAGAGGAAAATTTTAGAGGGGAAAAAAAAATAAAATTCAGCCTTCTTGAGACTAATGGGTTGAAGCATGAGAATTACCATGGACAAACTAAGAGAATACTTAAGCCATTTTTTTGCATCAGTGCTGTTCCTTCATGAGGCCCTAGAGCACACGCACACAATAGTTCTCAGTTTTGTTAATTCCTACCTGGTGTACATCTTTGACCCTCTCAATTTTGATGCTCTGACTTCAATCCCTCTGTAGCTGAGAAAAAGACAAGACTTACTCCTCATTCCTTTCACAGTGGAACTGAAGCCTCTGTAACTCCCCACTCCCACAAGAGAAAGATTTGTGACAACACATCAATGCGGGACTTGCTGCCTTTCTCAGAAAGCAGCCATGTGATAAGATGTTAGCAGGTATTATGCATTTTAGTTGCTTGAATTGGCTGAAAATTCTTCTGAAATAGAATTGCCAAACAGAATATAAACTGACAAAGTATTTCATATACGATCAACATTCACCTTTGCCTTTTTTACATTCTGTTTTTCAATGGCTGGCTGGTGCCTATATTCTTCATGGGTTTTACAAAACCATTTGCAGTGTCTACAATCTGAGACAGAACAGCCCAAAAATGTGGTGGTTTTTTTTATTCTTTTGTACTCAGTCCTCTATATAAAATTACCAGGAGGAAGTAGCATACTCTCACTTAGGTATATAGGGAGAATTAATAAGTAAAAACTGTTGTATCAAGAAAGCAAACATCATTGTTATGTAAGGCCAGTACCATTTCCTCCATTCTTCCATCTTGACTTTTAGTGCAGTGGCAGGCTACTTAAAACAGGTTACAAAGTCGCATTGCCAAATTGTTTAAGGTACTTATCAGAAATGAATGCACAGTCACAACCTAAAACGAAAAGACTTTAGATATTAGGTATAACAATCTCTCAATCCTTCTCCATAAGAAGCCTAAGCACTCAGCTGAATCAAATTTAGTTTTCCTGTATCTACAGTATTGCATAGTCCTTCTTAATTTCTTATTTTTTTCAGAGTAACTAGAAACCCAGGGTAGCCCTTTTTCCCCAAAGGTGAGACTTTACTTTCACAAAGTGTAAAAAAAGCTTTTTATAAATTTATATTCCTATTTTGATATAGTATTTTTCAAGAATTAGTGTAAATTAATAATTTAAAACACATTCAACACTTTTTTCCTAAGCATTTACATCTCCTATGAAAAATCTTTTTAATATAGCTTATTTATGAAATTGACATCCAAGTGTCAAAATTACCATGAAGACTTAAATTTTCACACATTGAATTGAGGATTCCATCTGCCTTGGGGCAGTTGGAATGCTTTTTGCCCTGAAAGAGTGTATATAAAATCATAATTAAGTCCTATTAATGCTGGATTTTCATGCCTAGGACTAGTATAATGTTAAGCCTGTAAGAAATACAAAGTTTTCTACTATTAACAGAGACATTTAAATGTTAAATGTTAAATAAGTAAGCAAGACTAAATTTATTTACATCATTATCTATGAATAAAAGCCTAATGTATTGAATAATAATATATTCAAATTACAGCTCTACAACTCAGTGCTCCTAATGTAAGAATATTAAGTAAGGTAGCCTGTAGTTACTACATAAAGGAGAATAACTCTTACAGTGTTAGAACAATTAACTTCAAATTCATATTGACTGTTACTGCATTTTTCTTTAATAAACCATATTGATTAACTACTCAGGAGTATTAAGCAGGAAATACAGTGACACAGTTTGCCAGATGCTAAAGTTTATTTCCATATTTAGCATTGATTACGAAGGAAATTTATTTACTCTGTTAGTGACTTTGTAACTGTTAAGTGAGTATTTTATCTGATGCTCTTATTATAACACACACACCTTTAAGAACAGGAAACAATAAACATGATGAAAGGTAAGACCATTCTACTCTGAAGCAACTTGCAAAAATCCAATCTGAACACAAGCTTGGGAACTAAGCCTACTAAATTGAAAAGATATTCCCAAAGCAAATAGAGATTGACCTCTGCCCACCATGTTTTCTTTAAGAATCAAGCACTACAAATCCAGATTTGGTATGAAGAATATCAGCCAGCAAATGTCTGCTACTTCCTACTTATAAGGCCAAATTTAAAAACCATTTCCAAGTTACTTCTGAATACTAACAACATAGAAAGGATCTAACTAAAGAAGATGCAAGCACAGCTCTCACTCAGTGTGGCATTTACATTAAGGGACAAAAAATAACTCCTCTGCTTTATTTACAAGTATTGTCACCCAACAAAATCAAAGTGCAAAATACTGAGATTTCCTCATTCTTATTTTAACCAAATTTGTAACAATAGTCAAAAGAGAAGGATAATTCTTCTCTCTTAGAGGCAAATCAGAAGATTTAGAGGACTAACTTACAAAGGATGCCAGCAGTGTTTGGACTCTTTGGCTGTCGGTATTTCTTAATATGAAAAAAACCACATCATTTTCATCTACTCTGTACTATCCTACTAAGTCAGTCTGCCATTTTCCAAAAAGTACGGAAGTAAGAGGAAACAATTTAGCATCTCATGGCTGAAGAAGCCGAGGCCATGTGTACATTTTACTGACAGCATCCTAGCCTCCTCATGATTTTCTTCCAAAACTCTGCTTACAGCTGTCCTTTACTGGTATGATGTGGAACAAATGAAAAAGCACTAATAGGCAGAAGATCCACTTATATCACTAATGCGGGCCAAATACGAAGTCATAATTTCCTGGCACTCAATAATTTCTAGTCACAATAATACTACACATCTTTTTGCTATCCTACTGGTGAACTTTTAACTGTGTTAGGTATACTACAGCCAAGAGACCTTAAGTAACATTTGTATCTTCCTCATGTTTGCTGCTGTACAAACACGTGATACTCCATTGATTTCCAAGAGTTTATTTTATAAAGGAATTCAAACTGCAAAATGAAGTTATGAGTGAATCATTTAAAAAAAGAAAATTCATCTTCAATTTAGTGCAAGTGGTATAAGTATGACTTACTGTGCTCCAGAACATTTATTTTTTTCTGAAACAGATTGTAGTGAGAACCTCTCACTCCCCTGTATCAAGTTCCTTACAGTGCAAAAAATTTCAGCGCCTGCCCTCTGAAAAGTTCTTTATTGGGATGAATAACTGGGGCTGGGGACATCATTGCAATCTTAGTGCTTTCACAGAGGGAAGACCTGAAATGCAGGAACTGGACATATACATTTTTCCACATCACAAAGCTATCAGTGTGACGTCGTTGTCTTTCAAACGCTGGCAGCTGAGACCTACCACTGCCACATGCAATTTATGCATGAGGTTTTCGAAATTGGCATGCATCCCTAAAGACATCAGTGAAACTTCTGCTTCTAAGTGGACCTGATATTTTTTGAAAAATAAACCAGCCAAATAAATTGCAGGCTTTAGTTATCCTGGGTTTTCAAGACAGCAAATTTGCAATCTAATGTCTTAGTATGTTAGAGGTCTAGGCTGTAGCAGAATGTCAGCGTTACGGAAATTGTGAACAAGTTGATATTTCTGAGATGTTATGACTTTTTACTTTGTTAGAATATATTTTAGTGTTAATTTACTTTACATTTGAGACAGACTTCCTACACACCTTCAATTCTTGGACAGCTAGAGATGTCTGCATAGCAAATACCTTTGAAACCTCCTCCCTAACCTGTACTCACTTCCTAGCAAAGGGAATGTGATATCAAGGGGGGGAAAAAGGGAGTGGAGGAGGCACAACAAGTCTTCTAGTACTTTAAAACAGGAAAAGTATGAATAGAAATTATTCTTGGGTTCAATGTTTACAGCTTTACACATGAAAACTGCTGGACAACAGCCTTATCTCATTTTACCCTGTTAAGAGTAGTGATGCCAATACGAAAACACACTTTCCGAGGCCAATAGAAAGAAAATGGGGAGGGGAGAAGATGTCCCTTACTCTGAAGTAAGTTTCTAGCAATTCATTACTTTCAGAGAAAAAAAAATGGAATCTATTTCCCTGCTTACAATTTTTCAAGATACAGACATAAAGAAATCATAAATGTTAAACATTAAATTGTTGGGAGACCGTGGCAGAAGGTCATTATTTGGAACCACTATGTTAAGAATTATGTTTGCACTTAATTATATCTCATTTCATAAAATTCTCAGAAATAACAAGACTTCCAAATCTGCTAGAGCTATCTTCATCGTGTTTATGAAATGCATCAATATGAAGTTATTCACTTCCATCATGGCTGCTAGCAAGACGTAATGCTTTTCAGTGGGAGGTTCAAAGCATCTGCTATGAAAAGCACAGGAGTTGATAAGCAGTGACAATTTATACTCTCATTGATTTTGTATAAATCAGAAAAGAAAAAGAAAGAAACATTTTTATTTGAGATGGCAGGAGGATGAAAAATAGTATACATGAATTACGATTACTGTTGCTGAAACACCTTCAATTAGCAAAAATGGTCTGGATGACCTGGAACTATACTGTGGATATCAATTAAATACCTAGTAGATAGATCACACTAAATGAAAGCAAAAAACCCCAGGAAATATGAAAGAGAACTATCATGTCATACTAGTACTGGTCAATGTTTTTCAAGTGCAAAGTGCAAAACATAAGGAGATCCATGATTTCATAATCATCCCTATACTTCCCTATCATGCAATCGAGCACCCCCAAAAATTCAAAACCCAAAATATTTTTTAATTTTCCTCTTGAATTGCAAATGTTTTTCAAATTCTAAATACATTTTAAAAGTTGTCATAATCCAACAAGGGAACACGACATCTTGAAATGACAAGTTCACAGGTATGGTCACAGAAACTAAGCAGCATCCCCTTTCACAGCAATAAGGAAAAATACATATGATTTCTGAGCTCTTAACATTCTCCTGCCACTGTCTCTGATGACAGCTGGGTACCACTAAAGGGAAAAAAGGCTGAACACATGGCATTGTAAATGGGGGTGGGGGGTAAGTAGTGTTAGCTGTTGTAATCACACTATTAATCACACCATTTTGAGTGGCTATTGGTCATTCAACTGCTTATCATATGAACAATGAGGACACAGTTCATCAATAACAACACATTCTTTCAAGATACAAAAATTATTCACTTTTTTCTCTGATTTTTTTTTTCTCTTTCTAATAAGAATTTAGGGATTTTGAATTTCATGCTGTTTCTTCAGGCAATATAATTTGGTAACAATGACGTATTTTGATTCATTGGTCAAACAGTTCAATTCACTTGTTTCAAGAAGCAAAAGAATGCACTTCAGAATTTTTAAAAAAGCACGTCTTCAATTTCTAAGTGTCAAGCACCCTAAATAATTTGAATCATACATTAAAAGTATTGATTTTGCCTTCCTGAAAAAAACCACACCGAACCAAAACAAAACAGAAAAACTGACCTGTCTTGTACTTTCCTATTCTGTCATTTACAAATAATAAAATTCAACTGAAGAAACTGCTGTAATCACCAACCAGATACTAATCTATTTATCTATAAACATAAGTGTGTGTACACACGGAGCACATATATCCTCTTTTAATGTTCTCATGGCCATCCACTGTGCATCTAGATCAAGTCAAGACCATAAACAATTCAAAGCTGCATTCTGTCTAAATGGGTCACTTATAATGAGAAAGCACGACATTTACATGTAGGAAGCAGATTGATCAGGGAGCAGAAAAACAGAATATGGCATCAGTGCAGAAAAATATGCCTTTACAGGCAATTTATGCTAAATTATTTGGCAACTTCCTATACCCTCCTCAAAAATGGAAGTGAATTCAAAAAATGTAAAATGAAAAGAATAAAAATTTAACACAGCAAATATTCACTAGGATTACCTTTTGTGTTTGCAGTAAAGAAAAATGAAAAAAAACCTTGGGTTCCTTTCACTACTGTTATGTCACTTGTACAGAATAACACTTAAGTGAAAAGACTGAAAACACTGTGTCTCCCAGAGATCCACACATTAATTAATAGTCCACAATCGCTTTAATTTGGACCTTTAAGTGCTAACATTCAGTTATTTTCAACCAGAAGCCGTGGAACAGAAATGCTCTGAGCATGCTGTGTACATCTTGCTGAAGCAGTTTCAGCTGCAGCCTGCAAAAT
>VZTA01022021.1:2331-25540 GCA_013398855.1 Mohoua ochrocephala
TCACTGCTGGGTGTCAATAGCCTGCTGCTTAAAGCATAACAGCTGGGAAACAGGGACAGAACAAGCTGGAGCCAACTACTTGCAGAAGTCTCCTTTACCTGTGAATTTATTTTGTGACTAGAGTTACTACGACAGTGGTGACTGAGCTTAAACTACTGAAAGGTTTTAGTCACTTTTAGATAAGCACTAAAATGGTTGAGTCACCATCTCTGGAAGTGTTAAAAACCCATGTGGATAGGGCACTTGAAGATATATATGGTTTAGTGGTGAATATGGAGGCGGTGTTAGGTTGATGGTTGGACATGATGAACTCAGATGTCTTTTCCAGCCTCACTGATTCTACAATTCTAAGGCTCAGGCACTGGGATGGTTAGATTTGAGGCGAAGACCCCTATCAGATTTAGGTTCAGAGTGAGCAGCTTCAAAATCCCCCAATTTCAACTTCAAATGACAGCAGGGTCTGGTGATCAGATGACCTAGTATCATTTCTAGAACTTCTTAGGAACTAAGTGTTCTTATAATTTTGACTCCCCAGATAGCCAAAACTAAAGGACCTAGTACTGTTCTGACAGTTTCAGGGAAAACAGGAAATACTCTTCCACGCCACAAAAGAAAAAATGATCAGTGTGTTCAATGCAATTAACCGGAATATGGGAAGAAGACAAGAGCACATGGCCTCAAGTTTGCAAGGGGAGGTTTAGATTAAATATTAGGAAAAATTTCTCCCCTGAAAAGGTTGTCAGTCATTGGAACAGGCTGTCCAAGGAAGATATGGAGTCTCCCTCCCCAAAGTTGTTTAAAAGACATGTTGATGTAGCACTTGGGGACATGAGTTAGTGGTGAGTTTGGCAGTGCTGGGTTATCAGTTGGACTTGATAATCTTAAATGTCTTTTGCAACCTGAAAGATTCTGTTTCTACGGTTCTACGAATCTGTTCTGTTCCTGTATCAAGACCATCTCTATGGTGTTTTAACAGTTTGTGAAGATGAAATGATCTTGGAAGGGTCCTGACTTGAAGTTAAATGTTTTTTTTACCTTACAATTGTGCATTACTTGCTAAAAAGTATATATATTTGTAACATATGGATACATGTAAATGTGTGCATGTGTGTGTCTTGAATGTTAAGTATTACAACCTTAAGTGGATGGAGTATCTTTGCTGTCCTAGTGGGATACAGGATGGATAACAAAGGTGGACAGTCATATTATAAGACAGATGTTTTGATACTCTTAGGTATACCTGGACCAGTTTTTTCCCTTTGGGTGTATATATCAGTAATCCTTTGTTTAGGTCCAGGAATGGAGGCTCACTGACCTCACTACAGACAAATATATAATTTGTTTTATAGTGTAATGTATTGTGATTGAAATAAAAATGTGTATCCCATGGATAACAGCTCAGAAAATCTCCTGTATAAATCCATGATATAAAAAGATGGTGACTTTCTAAAAGCTCTTAGGATCAGAGACACAAGAAGAGCCTTCGGTTCTGTTGTGTTGTCTTAGTTTAACACTCATTAAATGTTTCACAATACTATGATCTCCTCATAGCAAATATAATTAAACTTCCTTTCCTCCAGCACTAAAAAGGACGTCATTATTACTTTCTACTTCCACAACAGTGCAAGAGAAACGAACTTTCTGAGATTGCAAGTCTTTACCCAATTTCATTTTTTTTTCCCTTTTTATTTTTTTGGTAGGATGGACCTATTTCTTTGCTTGGAAAATAAGATGTTCTCTGCTTCTGGGACATTGGTGAAAATCGGTAATTAAGGTAAAAGAAATAACTTCAGATTTCCTACAATTTTCCAGTCTTGCAGTCTCTCGTGGCTTGAAAAGTGATGCCTGAAATTCCCTTTCTGTGGTTCTTCTTTATTTATATTTCATTTAGAAACTCAAGTTACTTTGTTGCATTTTTAATGACATAAAGACTTGGTTGTTACAGCAGCTTATTTAGCTAAACCGGTACCTGTGGGCTTTTTTGGTTTGTTGTTAGAGATGCCATCACAGATTTAAATTTTACCGGCCTGCGGGAATAGATTGCCTTTCTAAAGAAAACAACCCTCTTTCTAAAGTAATTCACCCTGCAGGAATTTTAAGGCCTGAGGATCTAAATCTGGTTTTGGAACACTCTATAGTTAGCATAAAATTTGAAAAACAGCTTTATAAACTAGGACCCTTCACTCCCACTCAAAGAAAATAAGACTTACGGGATTTGCAAGCTGTTGATCCTTTCACCCCTAAACAACTAATTTAAGAACTGATCTCTAGGTCGCATCATTTTCCACTGAGGTTCATTTTCTACTATAGCTTGGATTTGAATAGGTAATGTTGATGTATTGAGACAAAATTGCACACTTCTTTCTAGAGGCATAGATTAACAAACATAAAGTTGTAGCATTTTAAAGGAGTGGAGTACACAAAAGCTAACACAAGCCAGCAGGAGCAGATCTGGCTATCTCTTGTAGGGACTTTTTCAAATCCTTGCTCCAAAGCAGCATTGTGAATCAAATCAAATGATTAAATCAAAGATAAACACAGGAATGATGGGAGGCCAGCAATCAGAAACAGGTGGATTTACCAACCTCTTACGCTCTGTGCGATGGGACTACCACCAGCAGGTACAGCATGGAGTTAGTCTGGCAGCCTGCTCAGTTTTCTGTGTAACTCATCACATCTGTAGCTCGCAGTGCACTGGTTGGAGAAAAGGGATGTAGGAGCGTTGTTTTCTTTAGATCATTCACTTATTTGCTAATCAGAAAAACAGTTGTTTTTTAGGCAACTATATAACTGAAATACTGCTTAGATGGCCCAAAGAAACTTTTTAAGGATTGCACATACACAAAATAACAAAAATATCTGTGATGTTTACTGAACTAAATACAGATATGGAGGTATGTAAGATGTGACCAACTCTTGACAGATTATTTCTGTCACATAATAGACTTGTCTGTTTTCTAGCAAATCTTATAGACTTAATCTTTTTACAGTTGAATTAATGAGAGATGAGTTTTGCTGGCTGCTGTTGTCTGGGATCACCTTCTCTGCATGGTGTTGGCATGGTTAACATTGTTACATTAGTGTCCAGTCACAACTTCATTGAGGGTTTGGCTGCAGGATAAAGCAATGATGCTTTTGTGATAGTTTGGTTAAGAAGTCTGTCATCATTGTTCAATTATAATCTATAAGGAAAATACCTAAGGTTACATATATGTAAATATGTTTATATATGAGCAACACTGCACACCCTCTATGCAGTCTATAGGTTGCAATTGGCATTAAAATGATGGTTGAACCCATTCTTTATAGAAAGTTTCAGATGATCAGTTTCTTTTTTATTTAGTTGCAAATTAAATCCTCGGTGGTGTAGTGCCCAGAAATGCCCTAGTCATGCCCTTTGAAATCTCTATGAGAGCAGCTAAAACCGTTCAGCAAAGGCCACGTTTTATCCTAAAAATATTCAAAAAAAATCAAGAAATATTTTCCGAGTTAAACCAAAACTGCAGTTTCTTTACCCACTGTCATCAAGAATGTATTTTGCTGACATATTATGTTCATGTATTTAATTGTGTTGGTCACATTTCATTAGGTCT
Organism: Mohoua ochrocephala; assembly: GCA_013398855.1. Lineage (NCBI taxonomy): Eukaryota > Metazoa > Chordata > Aves > Passeriformes > Acanthizidae > Mohoua > Mohoua ochrocephala. The sequence continues at coordinate 5,925 of VZTA01022021.1, forward strand.
TGAAGTGTAAGTTAACTTGATTGATGCAAATTGACAGATTATATCCAAGTTCTAACCCAAGCCTCCTGATAGTTGTTAGCAGATGCTGAGGATCTTTTGCCCTTACTCTACCTCAAAACATATGTCTGCATTTCGGATGATGTTTTTATATTCCTGTGTGAGAAAACAAACTATCGTTTCTTGCTGAACTAGATCCACAGCACCGAATTATCAGTTCTTAGCAGCCTTGTGATATCTGGTAATTGACATGTAATGTGTGAAACTGGAAATGTGGGTTTGAGTGTAAATATATCAAAGCATCATTCTGACTGAATTCTAAGTTCTTTATATAACCTTGACACCAGTTTACACCTATCAGCTTATAGGACATCTATTACTAAAATTAAACACAAACTTATATCCACTGCTTCTAAAACGTATCACTTTATTTCTTTCAAGTAGCATAAAAGTAACTTCTGACTGTTTCTGTTGGCAGAAGTTTGAGTGGGAAACTGCTATTAAGAAAAAGAGAGAAGACCCATAGAGTTTTCAAACTCAAATTTAGCAGGACCTAGAGTGAAAAAATCTGAAAAGCACAAGAATAGAACAACATGTGATTTTAACTGTAGGTTAAAAATTGGAACAATTTTTGCAAAAAACAATCCCCTCGTTTTTAGCTGTGGGAGCTAGTGAAACATCAGATTTTTAGGAGGCTGCTTTCAAAGAGTGGTTAGAAAGTAATCTCTTGTAAAATGGATGTAACCTCTGGGGTTTGAGCATAGTCCCTGCCTGCCCACCTGAAAGAGCATGCAGCAGAATCATGCAAACTTCAGCTGATTATTTTCCTGAACCCAGAACTTAAGTTAGACTTTCCTTAAGAAATAAATAGCTGTTGAATATGGAACAGAATCAGAACTATGGAACTAAAATAAAACATGATTCCTAAAATAAAAGCAATTTCAGGCTTTAAATGAAACCTTATTTTATTCTGGCAGAGACTATTCAGAGAATTTCTGGTGATTAGAAGGCATTCAGCAACGAATGGAAGGAATGTATTCAAGCCTCAATATGTTTTATTGCCTGGCTTCTAAAGACCGTGAATCCCAACCATAATGGTGAATGATGGCACTCTCTGGTTTTTGTTACAGAAAGGCAAGCACAGCCTTTATCACATGGATCCCACTCAGATGTCAGTGAATATAGTATACATGTAGACATATAACCTGATTTTTTTTCAGTTGAATCATCGAATGAAGCCTACTTGTAGCATTAAACATCTAGTCTGTTTGAGACTGTTTGATGGAAAATACACATAATTTTGTGAAAATATGTTGTGAAAATAAAGTCATAAACTCCTGTCCGTTAAAGGAACATGAGTCTCTCTGTCATCTTCCTTCTTGAGATAAGAGAAACAAAAAATAAGAAAAAAGAATTAAGTAACAACACCAAAAATGTGCTTTCTCATTGAACAGAAGCAAATAATTCAGGTACTGTCAGAGAAACAGAAGTGTCCTCTTCTGTGAATGTGTTGTTGAAATATATCTGTCACTGGATGCCATCTGGTCCATCACAAAACAAACCATGTTGCATTTCAGAGGTATCTTTTCATAGCTCTTCCTAAGAACGTGGCTGCTGACAGAATGGGACAATGTGCAGGAGAGAAGGAACATATGGGAAGCACAGATTATTCAAGGATACCTTTCTCCAAAGATCATGTCCTGTAGTTCCCTGAGTTACATCACCCTGAAATACAGCCAGTTTGATATCTGGAGTCCAGTGACAACAAAAGCCACGTCTTCACAGTGTCTTCTGACTTAGGCAAAGTTTAATTTCAACTATAAAACAAGAGAAGAACTTGCTAGATGATGCTGGGAGTCTCCTCTGAATGTACTCCCCGTGTTAGGGCCAGCAACATTTGTGGTCCTTGGACTCTGTGAAATAAAGCAACTGCTTTTTCAAAGCTTTTCCAAAGAGGAATGGGCAGGGTATGGCATCACGGTCCTTCCCACCCTGGTCTACAGTGGTGACCGTGGATACTGACAACGATGTGATGACTTAGTGTAGATGGAACTGGTTTTGATGAGAAAATACACCTTATCTGAAACCTAGAAACTCAGAAAAAAATCTTATTTATTTTAGCTTCCAATTAATTTAGATATTAAAAGAGGCAACATCATTTTCTTGGAATTAAAATGTATAAAGTAATGAGCAAAACATAAGTAAAATAAGTTGTTTTGGCAAAAGAAGGCCTTTTAATTGAAATTGAAGTACTCTCAGCATTCTTTCTGTAACAATTTATTTCTGGTCAGAATTAAGAAAAATTACAACAAATCTCTTTGAGCAGAATTTGTTCCATATTCAACTCCATTCCACAATAAATCTGAAAGTCTAGATTTTCTTTTCCTGTCTTGATCAAATTGTGTCTCTCGCCAGTTAAAGAGGCAACAAGGGCACCCTAGAAGATGACCAGTTTTGGAGAACTGGTTTCTGCATGACTGGAAACCAGACTTCACCCAATCATTTTGAACATGGAGCAACGAGGTCTAGTGGAAAGTGTCCCTGTCCATGGCATGGGGATTGCAACTAGAAGGCTCCTTTCAGCTCAAACCTTTACAGGATTCTATGATATTGTAAGAAGAAACTTGTCTTCCTTGGACTCTTTCTGAAGTGACCAGATTGTGAGTTCAAGCCTTCAGAGTTCTGAGATATCTGACTCTATGCCAGACAGTCATTTCAGAAAAACATTGAGGCAGACAATCCAGCCAATGCCTTGTTCAGCAATCCTTCAAGCAGAGCATTATGAGAGAGTCTAAGTTATCTCTGTTTCTTCTGAATAAGGAGGGACTACTGAGATGCAGTGGGGGAGATGGCTTGTCCAAATAGGACAAGCAAAAGGTTTGAAGCTTTATGACAGATGGGTTTTTTTAGGGAGGGAGTTTATCTGGGGTTTTTTTCTTTTTTTTTTTTTTCACTTTTGTCTTTTTTTTAATCTAGTTTTGTTGGCTTTTATCAGAAATTATGACTACAGTGATCACAGGGCAATGAATTAGCTGCAGTACTTTTAAAACAAAACTAAACCAAGACATTGCCTCAGAAAAACAACATTGTTTATGAGTGGTGTGATAAAACCAGAGATCATGTCATAGCACCTAACACATCACAATTACAGCTGACTGGTTTGTTTATCAGCCCCATAATAGGCCTATCATTATTTCTTTCACTACTAAACATCTCCATTCTGATTTTCTGGCAGAATCTAGAACTGGACTTTGTGACCTGGTTAGTACTTTCTAGCTTTCTACACTCATTATATAGCAGTGGCATAATAAACCATGTATGTATATATACACACATACATATATAAAAACCCGTCTGAGTTATGAAAATTGATATTTTGTAGTAGATACATCTCAGCTAATATATCAAACCATAGCATATGTGCAATGTCATTGTCTACCTTGAGTTTTGTATGAAATTTTGTGTAGACGAGACACATGATTTTATTATACCATGATGTGATGTATTCCCATTTCTTCCGTTGTTGCATATACAATTCAAAAGCCTTCTTAATACACTTTCTCCAGGAATTTTTGTTGTGTTTTCTTTTGATAGTCTTTGCTCATACCCTGTTTGTTTCTAATGACATCTTTAGACATAATTTTTTTCTACTTGAGTAGATACGGAGAATCACAGTATCAGATCAATATCTGGAACCAAATTTGTTATTTGCATGCTCCCCCCCAAAATAAATTTAAAATAACAAGAGAAAGAACTGAATAAAACAGATCTTTTGTCACATTTCTGCTTTTTCAAGTCGATAAAGTTCATGAAAAAAGGTATTTTGAGACAGATCCTGAGGTGAGGATGTAAAATCAGCTATTTCCAGTGCTTATACATCATATTTTCCTGACAAGAAATTGGATATTTTTGTGATGTGGTTTCGTTATATGGTTGTTGGGCAAATAATATCAATTTTTGTGCCTGCATTCCAGCAGCATACTACTCTAACAGGTATTTAATGGATATTGCTACTTCTGCTTGGCAAATGAAGCTCTGATTTGATAGAATTTCAATTTTGGTAAAAAGTTATAAAAGAGTACTGAATCTTCTGCTATGATGGAGAAAATGTTTAAAGGTGGCTAATGTTATTGCGGCTGGATAGAAAATCAGGTTTCTAAACTCTTTATTTTCTTGTGTCTGTGTGATGTGACAGGAGAAGGTGATGACTGCTGTTAAAGGGAGACATCAGTTACAGTGCTGTTCATAAATGTAGTTTGTTCGGCAATAATGTCTTCTCTCTCTACTTTTTCCCTTCTTCAAAGGACAGCATCTTCATGACTTTTTGATTTTCAAATTTCTTTATTCCTTAAAGTACTTATATGATGACAAAGAGGTCCTATAACATCACTCTGACAGGAGGAGTATTTCAGGGGGGCTTGCTTACTCCAAAGCAAGATACTCCAAAGGGATCTTCAAGATAGCTAGAAGTACAAGCTCAGCTTGAAAGTGGACTCAAATATTTAAAATAATGCAGTTTTTTCACTTTATTCCTATGAAAATTTTAGCTGGAAACCTTGGCTACAATAATTAAAAGAGCAGGGGAATCTCCAGTGAGCTTTCTCCCTCAGTTTATTTCTTTGTTTTGCATTTTGTTGGAGTATTTCTATTAAAACCTCATTATGTCATTACTTTGTCAAAACTGCTTGCTCAAACTGCATCATGAGTTTGTTCCACTGCGCATGCATGCCGATGTGCTGTACATTGGCCCACACTGGATGCTCACTGCTGCTGGAGATGTACTTAGTTTTCAAACAAAAATCCCACAATCTGCAAATCTGAGCTTCTATTAAATAACCATTGTAAATTATTTACACAGGTGATATAATCCATTTGAGTGAGCTGGTGCATAACTTCATAGGGTTTTTGTATTCATCTAGTAAAAATAGTTTTCAGGATTTTATAACTATATTTTTTGGTTTCTGAATTTCTTAGACAAATGTCTGCTTGAATAGCTCTACCTTAATTTTGGCTTCTTCAGTTTTTGTCAAAGGAAGGGTTAAAAAATTGTTTCATTATTTATAATTAACAAAGATTATACATCACACACTCTTTTCTTTATTTCCCAAAATGTGTAAATAAGTCATATTGTTATATATTCTCTTTATATAATATATACAATAGCAATACTTGACAGGGAAGAATTTGGACACCCTGGCCAAATCACATTCTGTCAAGTGACTTCCAGGCAGTGCTGGGAAGCGAGCACAGCAATGATTCCCGGGATGCATCTTGGATGCAGGAGGCTGGCTAGGTTTGCTGGCAGTGCAGAGGGCTGTTTCATGCTAGCTGGCCTCTACCCGAGGCTGGTGCTGGGCACACTCAGGTCACATTCAGGTATGGATGTTCATGGCCCTGGGTTCATGCTTGCTGCCTGCTGCATTGGCACATAGCAGAGACCTTTGGGGCTAACCAGCACATGCCCTCAGAGGTCTGGGTTACAATTTCTCTGATTAGCCTGTTCACTAAGGTAGAGGCGCAACCTCATTACCTTCTGAACACCCTGTTTTGAATTGCTTTGTCAGCTATTTCGGAAGGACACCCATTTTAGGACCTGCCACAGCTACGGCAAAAATTTCCTTACTGTGATCAGACCAAGATTTATTGCTCCATAGAAATGAAAAAAAAAAAAAAAAATATTGAGCCCAAAAAACCTGAATGAACAACTAGTTTCATGAATAAAACATGAACTTACATTAAAACTTCTCCTTAGTTGTTCCAACATTTTGCCAGGCTTCTAAAGCCACCTTGTAGGTTTTGTTATTTGCTCAAGGGACAGCGTGCTCTAAAGAGTTCTTTTCTGTTTTCCCTTTTCCCTTTTCTGTGTGACAACTATTACATCTATCAAGAAAAATTGCTTAGAAGAGTTTGTTTCCTCTGTAGCACAAGATTCTTTCCCCTCCTGATGCAGCTGTCCATCATTCCCTGTAACCAGGTAACGGGAGGTCACATGAGACTGGATGACTCTGCCACTTCCCCTACTTCTCCAAAATTACTTGAGTATTATTCCTATTGTGTATTTATTACATTTCATTAGAATATTTTTGCCTCAAGGTTTCAGTCTTCCCTCTTTTGCTTACAGCTTTATCAGCCCAAGTGATATGTATTTTTTATGAGCTCTGTGTTATGAGAAATAATGCATAATGTATAATGTAAAACCTTCTAGGACTCATGCTTACCTCACTACAAGTTTTGCATGCTGTCTACATATAACATGAAAATGTTATTAAACATTCTTCAGTGAAGGAAATTGAAAAAATATACGCTCCCTATTTGATAATTTGAAGGAACTTTGCCACAAAAATAAATTTAATATGATGTCAAAATTCGTGTAATTAACCCATTCATAATTAAAAGTGCAAATCCAGTTTAGCGACCTACTGCAAAGCAAAACCACTGTGCAATTATGCTGCAATTACAAGTTAATTACATGGATATAACAGTATCTGAATTTTACTTATACTACCTTTTTTCAAATTATAGTAATTAACCTTGCACCTTCTAGGTTTTACCTTGCAGAACAATAGCACACATGACCTGGCTGAGTGCAATTTTTCTGCTCTTACCTTTACTTCTTATGAAAACCTTACATAAAAAGCTGACATAGGATCATTCACTAGCCAATTTAAATTCAGAATTCTTTCAAGAAAATTTGTAAACATTGCTTAACTGGAAAAATATAAATATATAATACATGTATATTTATTTATAATTTTAAAATTTGGCCATAAAATATTAAGACATCAGATCCTGTGTTAAGAAGCTTTCTATTGCTGACGTTTTCTCATTTTTGGATTAAAAACCAAGGCTTGTTTTCATCTTTCCTAACTCTAGATACCTACAATGGATAAATTGCATTTCCTTTTTCATTTTCTGTAGAGGGAAAAAACTTGACCAGATAAAGTGATGTGTACCTTTCAGGGGTGGTTTTCCCAGGGTCTGCTGGCTTCCTAAGCTGGTGAATGACAAAGCCAGTTTTTCCCTCTGCATCTGCCTCTGTGTTCTTCTCCTCAATAGCTGTCAGCACCCATGAACCAAATAGTCTAACAAAGGTGCACAAGAAATACAAATGTACAAGGACTGTGAAGCAGCACTGGCTTTTCAAATTCCCAGTGTATACTGTCCATATCTTGGGATTTTAAACTGATAATAGCATAATTTGAATATTTCTTACTTTATTATTAATATGAAATATTTCCCTTTGTTCAAAAGGATGTGTTTAAAATGGTTTGGAAGCATTCTTTCTTTTAAGATCTATAGGCACAAGGAAAAGGGAAGTCTAATGTCCTGTTATCAGAAAGATTCATCCTCATGTTTCCTGTTACTATTCCACAAAATGGCTAAATGCTGTACATAAAACAAGCCTTGTCTAAGAAGTGTTTATAGCCAAACACCGAGATTAAAGGTGCATCAAGTGAAACACGGGCATAGGAAAGGAGTTGAAAGTGAAGTAATCCTGATTAATGTGTTGAGCAGCATTTGCAGAATAAGTCTCACCTAAATGTTACCTTTATTATTATCAAAACCAGACCTTCAGTAGATATTTTAAAGTCGTGTTTTGTGCTTTATTCTCATGGATTTTCTTTTTATAAAAGCTTAAGAGCCCTCTGTTAAGAACCTCTTAAGTTGGACTCCAGCAGAACTACACTATATCTCTAAAGGGGGGCAGTGGGCGGGGTGTAAGATGTAAGAGGTTTTAAACCTGCATGTTGCCAGGAGCATCTGAAAGTCTAATCATGACATGTTGTACATCCTTTCATTTCATGAGTCTATTTGTTCACACCTAATCAATGATGTAATTTTAAATAATCAGATTAGGACATTTTGCCTCAGGAACAGACAGCAATTCAAAGAATTGCAGACACAGTAATACCAGCAACTAGGATCAGTGATTTCTTATTCCTCATTATGACAAAATTCAATTTAAAGTTAGCACATTTTATCATAAAAAAGGAAATAAAAAAATCCAGATATGTGAGTTTCACATCCATACATCTACTGTGCTACCAAGAAAGCAAATGAAAAAAAAAAACCTGGTGCAAATGAGAAAACAGTCATTTTATGAAGATGGGGAAGAGAACTGTATTATGTATTTGTGTTATAGGAGCACATTCATTACATTTTTCAGATATCTGTATATGCTGCTGTTTTCTCAATGCCCATCATGTTGTTAACTAACCACGAAATAATGTCATACCAGAAGCAAATGTTTGTTCTTAAACCTTTATTCACCCATATCAATAAATCTGAGAAAGAGTTTTCCTGTGGAGAAAAGTACACTGAAGAATAAAAGGGTTCATGTGTTAATTTTTTTCTTTCTTCCTGAGTTTCAATTTAATGGATATATCTTTTTCTTCTAGGGTAAGCACATGGGATCTGACTAAAAATATTTTTTATTTCTCTGTTTACTGGAAATGCCACTGATTATTCCTGTCTGCATTACAAACATTTGGAATAATTATATTCATTGCAGTACACACATAAGTTTGAATTCAGGTAACTAAACCGGTGGTATAGCCTTTTAAATACATCAAAACTATGTATGTTAGGAAGGAAAAGAGGCAGCTTAACTGACACAAAAAATCTCTCGGTATAAATAGATCATTAATAAATTTAAGCTGATAATTAAAAGATGGTGTTTAACCTTTAGAAGGGTGAGGTTCCAAAGCTGTAGTGTCATCACTGGGTGAAATTAAATCAAGTTCAATACGTAGCTGAAAAACATCAGAAACAGGTTGTGCTTTTGATAGTGGGAGGGTGAAGTCAGTGAGGCAGGAGTCGGCCTCTTCTGTTTCTCAGCAAGGTCAAAAGGGACACACTTTTGCATTAGAAGCAAATAGCTATGATTCAGGAAAATAGCCAATGGTTTCACTCTGATTACAAAAAATGTTGTAGTAAAAATGGTTCATGAGAAGCATGCTGGATACATCTAAATCTGCCAACTGAAGTAAACAGATTGGTGGAAGGGGACGAAATGCTGATGGAGGAACAACAACCTGATTAGCTCAACCACACTAGGAAAGGAACAATTCAGGGAGGTTTTTATTTCAACTTTATCATTTTTTTTTCCTCAGGTAAATTCCCTGAAGTTTCTTGTTTTGTTAGCATTTCATGTCTAACCTGCCTCTTAAGTATATAATACAAACCCATTAAGAATCTTCTCCTGTTTTCTTACACACAGTGGTTTTAGAAGCAAGTACAGCCTGATTCAAAGACCTCTGAAGGCAAAGGACAAACTTGCATTAAGCTTTGGCAAAATCAGCCTCCCTGTGGTTACTGCTCTTGCAGCATAAGATGAATAGTGCAGTGACACATATTTTCATTTAATCAGGACTAGTTTTAGTGAACTTGCTGCAATCTGAAGTCAAACTCTCTATGTATTTTTATATCTACACATTCACGTTTCCTATGTGCTTAAACATTTGTAATTAGGAAATATCATGCAGTTTGCAGTTCTGATGCCCTCGTCTTCTGATTCAGCACAACAGGAAGGAGTGTAAAAATGGTCATTTTGTAATACCTGCCACTGCTATAGCCAAATGCATCAGATCACAGTAAATTTTCCCATCAGTGTGCATATAATAAATTACTTCTCTTCATAGACCATTGTGCATTTCCTGTAAGTATCCCTGGAAAACATTTCCTAGCTATAGATTTTGAATTAATCAATCAACTTTTGTTTTTATAGCACCATTCTGGAAAATCCACTCATAGCACTTTCAGTAATAGAGATAAGAAAAACAAATCCATACTCTCCATTTAAGTCCAAAGCATCTATCTTCTTGACTATGTTCACTTAATACATTTCAACTGTGGAAGTACCAACAGCTTTATACTTTTAGGAATCCTTTAACTACAAAACAAATAGACAAAGGAAACAATAAAAGTATCGCAGTCACAAAAAAGAATGTGGAGCCAACTGGAGCTTTGCTTTGACCCTACAAATCATGTCTTAATTTAATAATTTGGGAAAATTAGGAAATGTTTTGAAGTCATTTCTGCAGGCCACAGTGTGGCTGCCGAAGGGCAGCTGTGGGGTTATTCAGTTACTCATAGATGTCGACAATGTGAATGTCTGCAGCTGAGCTAGGATCTTTTCAAGGTCATGAACAATAAAAGGGTCTCTTATGGCTCCAGTCAACTCAGCTGTTCAGGACCTGAGGACTCATGTCCTTCAAGTGTCTGTTTCTCTCTTTCAACCGTTGAAGATGTTGAGCATGATTAGCTCTGGTGCAGACATGTACAGAAACCTCACCTGTTTACTAAATAAGTTTTGGCATGAACTATAGCCTGACATCATAGTGAAGCTTCAGTTTAGCAGTGAAAGAGGACAGAAATCTAATAAGAAACCCAGCAAATCCCACCTCAGACCTGCGCAACAAGATGTTAGTGGCATGAGCTCGTGTATTTAACAGTGGTGTGTAATGCCATTACAGTTTTGGAAGAAAATAGTGCCATGAAATGATGAAGCAGAACCTGTATTCACCAACTTAGATAAGATTTTGTCATTTTTTAGAAGAACTGAAGTGTCAATACAATTACTATCTCCAAATATATGAATATAAGCTGGAAACTTACACAAAGTTCACACAGGTGCCTAAATGCATTCAAAAGCTAGTTCCTCTGTAAAATAAGGCACTAAATGGATTGAATGTAAACTATGTGCCAGGTTTGATCAGATGGTTCATTGAACCCTATTCCCACAAGTCATCCAGAGAAAATGATATTAGCACTTCAGGCACATGATGAGAGCAGAGCTAGAGCACCTGCCAACTGGGCAGCTACAGAAATATGCAGAAAGGCAAAATGAAGGAATTTCTCTTATGTGCAATACTCAAAGGGAGTAACATTTTGGGATCCAACTTGGAGTTCAAAACCTTGAAGAACTGTAGAGGAAGACCTCTGACTTACAAAGTGAATTTTCTGCTTCTGTTCATCTCACTGCCTCCTTGGCTGTTTTGCAAAACTTTTTCCCGTCCTGAGTTGTGTCTAACTTCCCTCTAAGCACCATGCCCCTAGTTCTTTTGTGTTCATTGCATTTTATTTTGCTGGGTTCCCTTGTGCCAATTCATTTGGGGGGCCACTGACCCATCTGCCTTTCCTCCATGTGTTAGCACATTTACAGAGGATAATTCCTTAGCATCATACATGTGCAACATGTGGTTTTGCCAGTAAAAGGATACCCTACAGAATAAGTGTCTCTATTCTGAATGTAATTGAAAAGTGTTTTTTATTAGTCAAAAAAAAAAAAAAAAAATCAAAGAGTTACAAGGTCACTTATCTCTTGCTGTCAGGATGCATGTACGCCTTTATTTGCACATTTACTGACAAGCTCTTTCTTCCTCTGGCAGGCTTAAAACTTACTCCTTTCATCTGTTCTCAAGGTAAATGTAAGTCCTATATGCAAACAAGGGTCTGTTGAAACAGCCCTTCTCTCACACCGTGCTCTCCTGACCTGAGTTGGCTCATTCAGGAACAGTGAGATTCCAGTCATGTAACTGTACCTAAAAAATTAATCATCTGGTGCTATCAGTTAAGCCACCTCTGGTCTTTTAACAATACAGAGATTTTCAGACTGTGAAAGCTGCCTTCCTTTCTTTGTGAAAAGTAGTACATACCTAAGGTGGACATGTCTCTGTAATTTTTTTCTTTCCTGAGTTGGATCTATGACATCCATGATAGAGCAATCAGAGACTGTTAACTCATTCTATTGCACACTCTCTCCAAAAACCTCAAAAACCAAAGTCCCAGCCAGTCATGCCCAAAGAGAAGAGGGCAAGTTCCTTCCTGCCCCTCATGTAGTCTGAGCATCATAGAGCTTGCCAGTTCCAAAATCCTACCTTTTCATTTCCAACACTCCACAGAACTTTGATTTCTCTTATTTCCATGACCATTTCTTTAATTGGAGCAACAAGTAAGAATAATGAGGGGTTGGTGACAGAGGCAGGAAAGAAAATTACAATGTGAGCGAAACTCAGTCTAGCTCCATCAGAGAGCCAGCAAACTCTTTGTGTGGCTACCATTAGAAGTATATACAATGAACACAAAATAAGACTCCTATAAAGGCTAAAGTAATAGCATGATTCAGGAAAATAAAATAAAGCTTTCAGAGTTCAATAAACTGTAAAATTTGTTTTTAATCACTCATACGCATATTCAGAAACTCCAAGTTATGTGGAAAAAAAGGAATTGCAAAGATGCCAGTATTTTAGTACGTGTGAAGCAAACCACCTGCACAGATTTAAGTACACTGCAGTTACCCCTGTCACAGTGAAGAAATAATCCATTTACTTTTGAGCAAGCATGGTGGGTTGACCTTGGCTGAATGCCAGTTGCCCACCAAAGCTGCTCTTTACTCTTGTCTTCAGCTGGACAGGGAAGAAAAAATATATTGAAAGATTTGTGGTCAACATAGGGACAGGAAGAGATCACTCACCTATTAGCATCATGGGTGAAACAGACTGGACTTTGGGAAAATTAATTTATTGCAAATCGAATCAGGGAAGGTAAGAAACACAACCAAAACTGAAAACAGTTCCCCCCCACCCCTCCCTTCTTCCTGGGCTCAAGTTCATTTAAAATTTTCTCTCCCTCCTCCCCCTCAACAGTGAAGAAGGATGGGGAATGGTATTTGTGGTCAATTCATCGTGCATTGTCTCTGATAGTCCTTCCTCATCAGGGGCTGAGGGGGACTTTTCACACTGTTCCCCTGCTCCTGCATGAAGTCCCTCTCAGAGAAGACAATTCTCTAAAGACTTCTCCATTGCGAGATCCTTCCCATGGGCTACAGTTCTTCAGTAACTGCTCCAACATGGGTCCCTTCTGTGAGGTGCAGTATTTCAGGGACAATAGACTCCAGTGTGGGTCTCCTTCAGGGTCACAGGTCCTGCCATCAAACCTGCTTAGCATGGCTCCAGCGAAGAGAGGGCCAGGAGGATGCCAGGAGCCTGCTCCAACACAGTCTTCCCATGGGGCTCAGCCTCCTTCAGGCTACCCCTGCTCTGACATGGGGTCCTCCAGGGGCTGCAGGTGGACATCTGCTTTACTGTGGATCTCCATTGATGCCTTAGGAATTTAGCTTTTATATTTTTTTCATTTATTTGTAATCCTGCAATCCTTTAGTATCTAACTCTAAACTCCATACACAGTGTTAGCTATTGTTCTTCCATTTTGGTCAGACAAAACAATTCCTCTCTAGGCCTGGGAATCAAGGACAGCTTACTGTCTCAGGCTCTAAGAAACGCTAACAAAAGTGAGTTGGGGGGTGGAGCAAACTTGGGATAAATTACTTCATTACCTGAAGCTGTAATTGGAGGATTAACCCCTAGTATGCAAATGAACCAAACTTTTAAAAGTATGAAAACCCGTGACCTGTTGTCCATTTTTGGGTGTAGCTCCTGGAGGGGGCTTCATCTACCCTAAATGTACCTGAAGCCCCTTCAATAAATATAACTGCTTTTTATTCTCTTAATTTCGTCTGGCTTCTGTTTTTAGGTAGTCTCAAAAAGGCATCACCACGGGCTGCAAGGATGCAGCCTGACTCACCATGGTCTGCACGACAGGCTGAAGGGGAATCTCTGCTCCAATGCCTGGAGAATTTCTTCCCCCTCCTTCTGCACTGACCTTCAAGTCTGCAGAACTGTTTCTCTCACATGTTCTCATTCCTCTCTTTGGCTGCAGTTTTTGTCCAATTTTTACCCCATTTTCTTCCCCTTCTTAAATATGTTGTCCCAGAGGTGCTACCATCATTGCTGTGGGCTCAGTCTTGGCCAGAAGTGGGTCCAGCTTTGGAGCTGGATGTCGTTTGCTCTGTCTCACATGGGGGAAGCTTCTAACTGCTTCTCACAGAAGCCAACACCTGTAGCTCCCCAGCCACCAAAACCTTGCCACACAAACCTGACAGAGCAATGTAAAAGGTATGACAGCGCTATTGTGTAGCAAAATAACTTGTCATTGCAAGTACATTCTATTGACAAGAGAGAATTTTGGGTTAATTACCTGATTTCTCAAAGCTCTTAGCTATCCACTTTCCAGCCAGTAAGTATTGAACATTGGGTGATCTCTGATTTCTTACAGACTTGTTCTGCCATTGGGATTGCTAGCCACTTACTGATGATTGTCTGGGGATGCCCTGACTTTCAGAACAGCAGTGTGTTTTCTACTGCTTAAGGCTGTCAACAAATTTAAGAGATCTGGAAAGAAAAACACCTCTCTGTTCATCAGGCACAGGAAACATGAGGACATCACTAGATTGCCAGTGGGGGATTTAATAGGTTGGATTGCCCTGATATGCACTACTATTTCAAACCTCTAGCCTTCACCTCATAGAAAGCTTATTAGTGAAATGCTCCATAGTACCTCAGTAGAATTTTGGTGTTTGAGCAGACTTTACTCTTGCAGAGGCAGCAAAAACATTGCTTAGAGACTGCACGTTATTCATTTACCTTTGATGAAACATTAGTTCTTTGACAAATTTTTTACATGTATTGTAAATACATCTCAAAGTCTTAGAATTATAGAGTCATAAGATAATTAATGTTGAAAAAGACCTCCAAGATAGAGTTCAACCATTAACCCAGCACTGTCAAATCCTCAACTAAACCATGTCCCTAAGCATCACATCTACATGTTTTTGAACATTTCCAGGGACAGTGGTTGCACTTCCCTGACCAGCCTGGTCCAGTGCTTGACCATCCTTTCAGAAGAGATTTTTTTCCTAATATCCAATCTAAACCTCTCCCAGTGCAACTTGAGGCCATTTCCTGTTGTCCTATTGCTTGTTACATGTGAGAAGACACTGACCCACACCTGGCTACAATCTTCTTCCAGGTAGTTGTACAGAGCAATAAGGTACCTCCTGAATCAGCTTTTCTCCAAAATATACAACCCCTGTTCCGTAGAGTCATCCTTACAAGTGCAGGGAATAGTCTTATCTATGAAAATAGATGTGTGCACACACATGATGTTGAAAACACATGCCTTCCATTTGTCCAGCATCTTGAGGTGAGAGAAATGACTGTGGGAAATATCTCAATTTCCCTTGAGAACCCAGGCCTGGTCTTCTCCAGGAGAAACTGCTCAGCTCTGATGCTCTCACCTTGGTGTAGCTTCCTCCTACATGAGGACCCTGTGCCCAAAGTTGTAGACACCTTTTCCTGATCTTTCCCATGGGAGCCTTTACTGCCAGCAAGGAATGCTGTAGTCTGGTTTCTGGTAATTGAAATCACCACGCCCAGAAATTTTAACTATTTAAGCCAATTGTTGCTTAGCTTTTCTTAAGTCCTGGGTATAGCATATAAACAATGATGAGAGAGGCATTAATAAATAAAATGGATTAAATAAGAAAGAGAAGAAGGAGACTATGAAGAATAGAGAGTAAATAAACAGAAGGATGAGGAGCTTTATACTCTTCTCAGTCTATTGGGATTCAGCACTAGCTCCTGCAGGGTTGATGTAGTTATCTTCAGTCTTTTCCCATTTATCTGGTTATTTGTAATCTCACCAAAAAAACTCAGAAGTTCTATTTTCAGATTGTACATGCTGACTTTCGAGGAGGGAGTTTAAAATTCATTACAGGCATAAAAACAAATCAAGCTGACAGAATGCTCAAATATACTGTGCTGCCCAGATTTATAATTGAAAAATCCTCTGCTGCATGAAATGAGTGAAATAGAGCAGATGAACCAGCAGACAAGCAGGAGACCAGAATTAAACAAATTTGTGTAAATAAATCCCACTTATTTATCAGATACCAGGAATTCATTTTCTCTGTATTTGGCCTCTCTGTCAGATAATGTGAGCAAATATTGGTTGGGATTGGAGGGCAGAGGGCATCCAGGTTGTTTTTCTATTATTTATTAATTTTCTTTCAGGTAGATGATGGGAAAGGCCTGTGTGAAGTTTTGGGAAGAAAAGAAAGACTGAAAGGATGTGACTGATCGTGATTCATAAGGCTGTGGGCTCAGTTCTCCTTTGGGATGTTCTAAATACTCTGTTCGGTACCCTGGTTTGCTTTTCAGATATGGACCACCTGATGCAAAGTAGATGTCTGGCTTTGCATAAACATCACTCTAAACCTTACCAGAGGGTTTTGGTTGGGAAAGTATTTACCTAGACATTGAACTTTTGTTATATATCCAATCGTAGCACAGTTTAGCAAAAGTTATAAGTACTAGCTTCGTTTTGAAAATATAATTAAAGGTACACTCTTTTCTGTTGAGTGGTTGTGGATTAAACATTTAGTTTTGCTGTATCTTTAATAAGACCTCTGAAACCCTTGGACTGAGATCTTCTCAAAGTCCCAAAAATCCCCTTAATAATAGATGGGAGATCAACAGTTGAGCTGGCCAAAGTGGGTGATTATCCTTGGTATCTATGTATGTCATGGTGGCAATGCTTAGGAAGAGGACTTGATGGGTAGCAGGAAGCCAGCCTTAGTGTTCAGGCAGTGGTCCATGTAGTTGTGAGCCATTTCTCATTGAGTTTAATATGACTTCCCACAAATGGGAAGACAAGCAATGCCAAGCCACTATGACCAAGAAGCCAATAGCTACAGGTAAGTCCCACAGTACGTGGAGACTCTTCCAGCCCTTCTACCCTGTTAGCAGCATGATCAAACTAATACTGCCTTAGGATCAACCTTTAAAATAAAGAAAGGAAGGTGGTTTATGGGTTTTTCCATTTATTTTCCTCCTAAAACTATTTTGCCCAGACACTTTCCCTGGGATCCTACTAATTTGTCATTTTTGCTCACAATATCCAAAAATTTTTATAACAGTGGGAGTCAAACAAACTTTATAAGCTTGGCAACAGATTACTCAATAAGAACAACTCTGGAAGGTGGTTAAAAATATTGAAGAAACCTAGTTAGGGCCTGTTTCTGAGCTCTTAGGCTCAGTGCAGTAAAAGCAGTTGTGACAACAATTCATGAACAGTTACGTCTGTCTGCTGAAAGACATTATTTCAGAAGAAAATTGGACATTTAAAATGTGGATAAGCCTTCAAGCTGAAAAGAGTTTTCTTTGTCTTTTTGAAGTTGATGATACACCGAGTGCTGTGCAGTGGAGACTTTTATTTGGTGGTTAGCCATCAGAGATTAACATTTGACATTAATATTTAAATGCCAGAGGTAAGCACATACAGTTTTTTCAATTGCCCTGGTCATCTTGCCAGGAAGATGACAAGAGTAAGCACCAGTGCTTACGTTACCAAGTTGTAATCATTCAATCCTGACCATTTTAGAAACAGAAATGCTAGCTACCAGTCACCAGGAGAGTCAATGTTTTATTTCTCTTGTGCAGTAGCACACCTAAGAGGTATGGAAAAACCTCAAGGTCAATTTGGATAAACATCCAAAAGCTCAAAGGCTTATCCAGACCTAAAGAGTCTGCAAAACAAAACAGAAGCTTTGTGATTTCTGGTGGATGATCTCCTTAGAAACTGGAAAATTAAAGTTCAATGGATCTTAAAAAATAATTAGGAACCTTTGTATAGTTTTGTTCTGAAATTTGGGTAAGGTTTTCAAGGAGAAAGTTTTCATGCCCACAAGTCATTGTAACAATCCAAATTTGAAAGTTTATACAGGGAAAAAATGCGCTTCTGAGCTGAATTTCTCAAAGGATACGTGTACACTGATACTAACCTCAGAGAGGCCTCAAAGCTTTCTGCTATTACAGGGTTAAATTCTGTGTTATAATGAGGCAGAAATGGGTGTTGAGGGTGAAAGAAGGAGGGATAAATGTTTAAATCTTTTAAATCTGGTATTATTTTCCTACTTGTAAAAGGCTTGCTTAATAACCCGGGAAAACACAGTTTTTCCTCTGTAGATTCAGTCTCAACAAATCTTAGCAAAGGATGGGACCTGAGGAAGTTCCACATTATCATTAACTGTGACTCCCTGGGTGCCTTTCCCTAGTTCATCTCTCTACCCAACTTTTATAAATTAGCTGTTTGGGAAATTACTTAATTGCCCATCTCCCAAGAGTTCTATGAGAACTATTTAATTAGTCTGTAAGGTGTTCTTGAAACTATTCATTTATTTCATTTTATTTATATTATGTATGATTAATAAGTGCTAGAAGTGCAAACTCTGTTCAAAGTCATTGGAATTATGTTGGGGTTTTCTTCTTCCTTACTTTTTTTGTTTTATTTCCAGCAGGCTGGGCAAAAAGTGAGACAGTGACTGAGGAGCTCAGGCTTTAGACGTAGTACCTTTTAATACTTGTCAGTGCCTGCTTCAAGTCCCTAGTTAACCATTTCCATGACTAAATGACAGAACAGGTCTATTTCCCAGTTCCAGAGCTAGATGATGATGATGGTAATTTCATTATATTTCCTCCATTACTTTCAACTTATCCTTTTAATTAAAATGTAAAGGAATGACAGATTCCCCCCTGCTCATTCTGACTTTAGTGAAAGTTCAACATCCCAAGTGGGACTTGAACTCACATTATCACAGAGCAAAAGTTCAAAGCACTAAAACAGGGGCCATTAATGTGTCAAGCAAGTAAGCTAGCACTTACCAGGATCAATTTTCCACTTAGGCAGCCTTTGCCCAATTGTGCTAACTCCCACTGAATCTGTACCCACTAATGGATCAAAGCTGAGAGGCTAGGAATTCTTAAATCATTAATTCCCAAAGCTTATTAATATAATATTACAATTGCACCTACTAGCATTGCCATGATAGGTAAGTCTTTACAGGTTTGTTTTAATAGAGGTGGCTTTGGGTTTTCTTGTTTTTGTGGGGGGAGGATTTTTGACCCAGTATGAAAGCTTACCATCTTAATACTTCAAATTGACTTGCAGATTGGGTGATCATTATTCATTCAATAAATTTGCATGAGCGTTCAATGAAATGCTAAGCTCCTCTAGTAGTAATAAAAACAAGGACAAGAAAGTGTGATATTCAGTAGCTTTTTCTTATTGTCATATGTTCTGTTAGACTACCACTGTAACTTCTGGATG
Organism: Mohoua ochrocephala; assembly: GCA_013398855.1. Classification (NCBI taxonomy): domain Eukaryota; kingdom Metazoa; phylum Chordata; class Aves; order Passeriformes; family Acanthizidae; genus Mohoua; species Mohoua ochrocephala. The sequence goes on from VZTA01022021.1 coordinate 24,927, forward strand.
AAGAAGACCATCACGACTCAGACACGAATTTGTCTTCCTACTCCCACCCAGATAAGCAAAATCTTCAGAACGTAGGAACATTTTAAAGCTTCCACTTGTTCTTTTAAAACTAATATTAACATTATAAATATTGAAGAAATGTCTTGGTGAATGGCATGAGGACAATGAAAAAAATAACATTGAGTTTATCAGGGCGTTTGAAAATAGTAACAATAGAAGATCCCTCTCAATATTTCTTCTCTAATTTGCTTTTCATTGCTCTGTTTTAAGAGGTGGGCCTAATGAATATTCACTCAGTTCATCCACTGTAATGTCCTAAGCCTTAAAATTCGTTCATTGATGCAATTAAGTTGGAACAAAGTCAACGGTTCAGTGGAGGTACCACAGCATCATCAGCAGATTTCTAGATAAGGACTATAAATGTCCTGGCTCTTCCTACCCTCTTGAAGCATCTACCACTGACTGAAGTGAGAGGCTCCCACAATGCTGCAGTGCTGAGAGAATATTACAACAGAATCTCTCAGATTTTGATATTATCTAGCAGCTGAATTGACCCTAAAGGGTCATGTAGAAATGAAGGCGTGCAAATTGCACAACCTATATATATATATATA
>VZTA01022024.1:16600-33434 GCA_013398855.1 Mohoua ochrocephala
TTTTTTTTGTAAAATATGTGACAGTGTAGAAATTCCTAATACCATCCAGTTAGCTGCTGGTTCGGGTCCTTTACTAAAGTTCCATAACAGAATCTTGTACGTAAAATACCCTCAATGGACCTAACCAAATACAGCTTGGAAACATGCACTGCCTCTTCCTTAGGAACCTCAATGGGATGATTCTCAGACTTAGGAGTAGTAGAGGTTTTTCATTTGGAATGGTGAAAAGTGCTCTTTGCTGTGCCCTGTGTTCAGAAATTGGGGAGAAGGAGAGGTGCACGTATACATGACGGAGCTTAAAGAGGAGCTCTGGACATTCAGATATACTAAAGTGAACAAGCAGCATTCTGGTGTGTGTTACTCCCTTCCACTCCACGTGACTCTTGTCTTTCGGTAGCTGCTAATTTTATAGCTCTGGAGACATAATACAGGCAAATTTTGGTGGTGGTGTTGTCCACAGAAAACTTTTTAATTTATATGCTTTGGGAGTAGATATAAGGAATGGAATGGTAGGACTTTTATGACCAAAGGGTAACCGTCACTTTAATGAAGATCAGACAGGATCTGCCTTGTTTGGGGTGCATAATTAACAGGAAAGTGTGGATCATTTTTTGTTCTGAAGAATTTGGTTTTTAGTTTTTCTGCAAAATATTACACTATTGAACATACAGTCTGGCACAACTCCTTTGAACATCTTTGTTCTGTAGCAATCGTTTTAGCCAAAGGGAAGGCTGACCATGTAATAAAATTAACTTCACACAAAGGATTAAGAATAAACAGCAGCCTTTGTGCCTATTCAGCTGTAGAACTGATTGGATTGTTGCGTGCTTGTAGCAGATGTAGCAACAGAAATGAGTAGCATTGTGTAACTCCACAAACAACAGAGATGACATCTAATGAGTGGTGATGGATTGTGCTCGTGTATCTTGTATTTCACTTCCTTGTGTAACCTCAGATCACTCACTGGGGGCAAAAATATCAGGAGAATAAAGACTGTCCACAGCTTGCACTCACTGCAGCCTTTTTTTTCTTTTAGGTATCATAGAAGACGCAAGAATCCTAATCCTCCTAAAGACCGATAACAAGGATAACTTCTTGTTCATCAGGACTTTGCTGTTCATTTTTGCTGGAAATAAAAGTTACAGAAAGTGACATGTTTGGCAATAACAGAGCTTGCTTAACTTGATTTGACTGTTATTTTCTACTTTAACGAGTGGACAGGAAAACGACGAAACGGCACTGATGAAACAGGGAGTCAGTGAAGGCAGTTGTGCATTCCTGGTCAGCAAATGGACGAGTCTTAGAACAGGGTGCAACAGGGATGGAGTGCTCTGAGTAAACTCAGGTCAGAGGCTCATTATTGCTCAAGTGAATCCATAGAAGTCTTGTGTCAAAGTAGGAAGTCTAGAAACGGACGTGTTAGGGTTTGGTGGTTTTTTGAGGGGTATTTTTTTTTTCTTTAGGAATCTAGTAACTGAAATGTAGGTGAGTTTGAATACTGAAGTGTTTATGAAATAGTATTTATGAGAAATATTATATGATGTATTTGTGAAAACAAATAGTTTTCCTTCTTCTGTTACACTTGTAAGATACCTGGTTCCATGTTTAATTCTACATCAGCCACGTGATTGTATTTAAGGGTATAGTTGGGTACTGAAAACTGGCCAACTTGGTTAATTTTCAGCATCCAAGAAACAGTAACTTGCCCTCTAAATCATCCAGCATTCTCATCAAATATTTGAGAACTTCTGTGTGCATTTGTGGTTCATGGGGGTTTTTTTTGTTTGTTTAATCCCACCCCAGCTGCCACTCAGTGAGGATGCTGTGTTCATACATAAATAGGAATAGCTGTAACACAGTAGAGGAAGTTGTTCACATCAGCTCTTTGTAGCTTACCGAGGAGGAAGGATTGACCCTTTATTACATAAAATGCTTTAAATTAAAAAAACTTGGTCCGATTCTACTTCATTGCTTTAGCATTTTGTAGTGTTTAAATGTTCTTCCTCTTGTAATAGTCTATGTCATCTTGCATTTTTTTCCTTCAGGAAAAGGAAAAAAACCTTTGTTCCAGTCCACAGTTGTAGGCATCAGCCCTCTGACAGAAAGGGCTAGCTTGGAACATTGTGCTGCTGCAGAGATCCCAGTGACTTCATAAAGGCTTCTTAGCAGATCCTTCTAAATAATCAGAAAATAATTACCCAATATGCATCATACATTTTCACTGCATTTCCCTTCCAAAGCAATTTGGGTAACCTAGGAAGGAGTTTGTTTCTTCCGTTAGTCTAGTGTCATTTTGCCAGCGTGCGTTTTCTACAGATTTTGCTAGAAGTTGAGTACCACTCAACTTCTCGAGTGAGAAGCTGAGAAACCACCAGTTTCTAAAGATATTACTAAATAACCTTTTTCCCCTTGAATATCCTTTCTAAAAAAGCAATATTGGAGGTGTGTAAAAAGACTGCCTTTAAATACTCGTGGAAATTTTTACGTAAATCTAGTGCCAGTGCATTTTTAAATCCGAATGCTGGGTAGCTGATAATGGTTTATCGTGGCAGAGCATGAAATCATTTTGCTCCCTTGCTCTGTTGTGCTTGTAAGATATCAGAGTTTGTGCTCAGGCCAACATCAGCCAAGTGGTTTTGGCTCCCTGTTTATGATGTGTTGCTCACATAACACAAGGAATGTCTGTGGGGTCTCTGCAAAGGATGGCCGCTTAACTCTGCAGGTTCGATAGCATGAACATAATTGTGGCTTTTTCTGCCTTGAATATGACTTTTTAAGTAGATTGTAGTAATCTGTAGTACAGCAAATTTTGGTATTTTCACCAGTTTATGGTGCCTGGTACTGACTTTGGTGCATATGTGAGCTTTCATTTCCTGTAGTGTTTTCTTATGTTCCAATGCATAAAATTGAGTCCCCTTTATCTCTGGAAAGCTGAGACCTAATCTATCACCGTTTGACTTCACGCCAGTGTAAGAGAAGATATCCTTGGACTAATTTAAACTTACAATTATTTTCCCCCCTTCTTTCCCCCATATTTTTGCATACTGCTGCCTAATGCTGCTAAGAAATTTTGCTTTACAGAGAAACCTGTTATGACATTTGTCTGTTCTTGCCTGTCAAACCCTCTTTGTGATCAAACATCCACAATCACTGTAGAAATACTGGATTTCACAATGTTTCCCAAACACACTTGGATGCTTTTCAGGCATTTTGAGAGCTAAAAATCTATTATGTGCTTGGCTGCTATCTTTAAAGTACTTCCTCTTCTGACCAGTTGCTGGAAACTGTCTAAAACACATGTTCACTACGTGTACCCTGTGCCCTTTTGTTATTAATTCATAACATTGATGTTTTAAAATCTTTCCTTGCGGTGCTGCTTTCAATCATTCTGTGTTTTTTTTTTACTAAATCTTTTTCCTGGGTTACCCAAAGCATGACACAATTAAAATACTACTCTCACAGTAATTTGAAGCTCTCTTCTTGGTTTTCTAGGTCTCAAACAACTGTCTTTGTTTCTCTTCACTTGAAAACTTGGAATTCAGAATTCATCCACTTGATTATTGTTCCACTTCCATGCAAAAAAAAAAAAAAAAATCCATTTGAAAGTTAGTTTGGGATTTCTGTTTTCTGTTGCTCTTGTTCTTTGTAATTGAAAACTTACGTTGGGTAAAATTCGCAATGTTAAGTCTGTTCTGGCACTTTGTATCCAATTTTGGGCACTTAGCCATGTGCTTTGTATCTAGAAGCTATTGAGTGTCCCAGACCATCTTAGGCTCATTGCTGTGGATAGGGTACAGTTGGGTACATCTTATTGAGTGATTTTTGGTTTTTAAATGTCTCACTGAAAGTCTCCTCAGGCCTTGCTTGCCCTGCATGCCATTAGAAAACTGTGTTTTGGTCAAATATCAAAAATTTTGTCCTTAATTCACAGAATTGTTAGGTTTGGAAGGGACCCCTGGAGATCATATTGTCCAACGCCCCTGCCAAGGCAGGGTCACCTGTAGCAGGTGACAGGAACATGGCCAGGTGGGTTTGGAATGTCTCCAGAGGGGAAAACTCCACTCCCTCCCTGGGCACCCTGCTCCAGTGGTCCCGAAGAGGAATTCGGACCATTTAAATCGCAGTTCAATTTATCTTGGTGCCTTAGTGAAAAGAATTATTTTCCCTGCTCTAATTATCCCCAAATTAAGACAAAGCGGACGCTTTTAATTGGGGTTTTTTCCTCTCGCGTGCGCGGCGGGCGCTGCTGTGCAGGTTGTGCGCGGCACCACCGGGAGGCAGCACCGCACACGGCCGGGCCGGGCCGGGGCTCCGCGGGCGGCCCTGACCCCGAGGGACGGCCGTGGGCTGCTCCCATTGACTACGCTCGGGACTACTGCGGGGAAAGGAGCTCCCTGGCAGCTCCCAAAGGGCTTGGATTTAAAGGGTCAAAGGGGGGTTTTTGCCTGTTTGCTTTAACTTTTGTAAGGTGTCACAGAGACAAAAAAACCTCCACCCTCCCACTCTGGGGAAAAAATGAGTCGACAGTGGAGCAGCGATGGGACCCATGTGAAAAGTGTCGTGACTTCGTTTCACTTCCCCATGACTACAGTGGAGGCAGCAGCTACCCACCTGTCAGTCCATCCGCCCACCCACCCTTCCCTCCCTCCCCACCCCTCCAGCTATTCAGTTCTATAGGAAACTTCTCTCTTGGTGCTGTTGTAATAGGTCTGAACTTCATCTGTCATGTCCGAATTCTGCTGCACCAGAATAAATCGTTGTGGCAGGTCATTATAAGTCACAGTGCTGACTGCTTGTTAAAGCCAGCACTGCATTTCTCAGTTACTCCAGTCTTTATGAATTTTAGCAGCTTCCCTGCTGTAATTTCTCACGTGCTCACTCCATCCTCAAAGCCAATACAAAGTTATAAAATGAAGAGATCAGATAGATGCAGACTGCATTCCTCCTCTGTAATAGACGATGTATATTTTATTTTAATGCTACAATATAACACAATTGACCTAGAGCAAACCCACTAGTCACCAGTATAAAGGAACAAATTGTGTACCTACAATACATAAAAGTTGGGGTTATTATTTCCAAGACTGAGACAGATACTAATTAGACATCTGAACCTAAGTTAATCTTCACAGGGTCCCCTTATGGTCAGTTGACACAGAAAAAGTACATACACGAGGCAGTTGATCTTATTTTAACATTTTATTGTCTAGACTATGTCACACAATTGTTCTCTGGAGATGCATTTTCCTTTTCTGTGAAGGGAGGATAAGGATGAGAATCAGATATCTATACTGGGGCCTTTTTCTTTTTTTAAAATTTTTTAAAAATTTTGGAGCACATCTATGTACAATACTCCTCTTAAAATTCAGATAAAACCATTTTTAGTGTTTCTGCTACCCTTCAATAGCATGTAGTCTGTATATAGGAGCTCTTGGTTTTCCATATAGAGTAATTCACACACATTTAATTTGTAAAAGTACATTGTGTATGGGATTTTAATCTCACCTCCTTGTATTTAATCAACCTTCTAATGCTAAAAGATAATAAGCTGTTTGGAGAAATAAGATAGTTACTTATTTATGTATCTTTCTGGCATCTCTTATAAAATGAGCTTATGATTTCAGCTGTTATCTTTAGGTACTTCTAGAAAAATGAACATGACAAATTATGATTTACTGGGCAATTTGCACAGAATTCTCTGAGACTTTAAATACAATTGACACAGAATGTTAGTTCCACTGTGTATAACTACAGCTGCTGGAGCACTGCAGATCAGACAGCGGGAGGTAGGTGGGAGCTGCGTGAACTAAACAGCGTGTTTGGTCAGCAATTTTGCATCTCGTGGCTTCCAGAGAAGCAGAAATTTATGGCCTGGCATGCCACTTTATTAGGGGTCGTGTTGCAGGTGAGAAGTGATAATCAGTGTATCGCAAAGTTTTTCATTGTGCAGAGATAGCGCAAGATGTTGGAACAGCCAACAGATCTGAGAAGCTTTGCCAACTGGTCTTTATGGAACATAAAGACAGAAAACAGTTGTGCTTATATTCAGCTTTACTGCTTGTCAAGATGAAAAACAGTTTCAGGTCAGAGGCAGTTTACCTTTTTAAATAAGACCAGTTTTGACTGCTACCAAAGTTTACAATTCCTCAGCAAAAGGATCTCCCTATCAGCAAAATATGAGATAACAACAACAACAAAAAAAGATATCTGAAAGAGCTGGTTTTTAGCATCTCTTCTGCTAAAACTAATAAAATGTTAATCATGAAAATAACAGAGAAAAATTAAATGAACAGCGAAAAACTGCTGCACTAAGCCATTACCATGTAGAATAAAAATTAACCTAAGTAAAAGATTGAACTATTGAAGCATGACTTTCTTATACAAACATGGATTTCCTACTCACTAATGGTAACAAAACAGAGCTTAATAGTTTCATGCAACAATTAGTGTTTCTTAAACACTCCTAGTCATTAGCACTAAGTTTTTTAAACACGGCTGAAGTTTCTTGTCTTAAACACTGCTAGTTTCTCATTCAAATGTGTTTTATTTGTTTAAACAAATAATATGTTAAGTACTGTTTTTCTGAAGTCAGTGTCTGTAGGAGTTACACTGCATCAGAGCTGTGCTGCAAGAGTGGTCCTCACCTTCACTTTAATTAAGACAAACTGATGATTTCTATTGAATAATAAACAAATGGTAGGAAAAAAATTTCCTTGACCCTTAATTAGCTAACATTTGGTCGGTTGGTATAAGTAACATAAGGTTTCACATCCTTTTTAAAATTTATTTTGTAATTATTAATACTGACTGGCTTCAGTATGGGTTCACTTGTAATTTTCCAAGAATAGATGTTTACAGAATTCCCTTTCCCCCATGCCATTTTTCCTACAGTTAAAATCCTGGCATTAGTGATGGGGTAACAGAGTGGCAGTGAGTTCCACAAAATTTAGAACTGGATTAAGAAAAAAGGATTTCCTATCCAGAGTAGAAGCATAGTGCAAATAAAATTCATGGGAAATTCACCATAAGCAGAGGTAAGAAAAATGACAGAGAAATTCCCTTTCTAGAGCATATATTTGCATTAAATTCCTGAAAGAAACACACTGTGTGTTGGCTGCATGGGGTTACATGGGGACTTTATTTGGCTCTATTTGTTGGGGAAAGATTTGAAGTGGCCACTTCAAAGAGGCCACTGGCAAGGCTGAAAGGTGACACAATGGCCTGTGAGAGAAGAGCAGCAGTAGTTAGTGCCTACACAGTGCCCAGCCAGGCCTTGTCCAGTCCACGGACAAAAACTTGAATTGTTAGAACAGGGTAAGTGTTTTGTTTCAATATGACCGAGATTTTAACTCATGACTTCGTGGAAATGATGCAGGAAGAGCCTTGTATTTCTTTAACAGTGATGCATTTATTCTGCAGGGAAACTACCTGTGTAACTCTGGCAGCTGAAACCAGGACCCTGGGCTTTACCACAGCCGAGGTGGCCCCGGCAGCAGGGAGATGCTCGGGATCCCTCTGGGCACGCTGTTACTGTGGCACTCTGGGAGCAAGCTCAGGCCACGGCTGCTGCTCCCACGCCTCCTCCTTGTTCCACCAGCCCTCGTTAAAGCAATGGCTCCCACTGCTGCAGGGACAGCCTGCACCAAGCCCCTCTCCCGAGGTCACATCTTGCTTCACGTCACACTACGTGCTGCTCTGAACCGCCCAAGCCGACCGTGCCCCCGAGCGTCCCCGCATCCCGGAACGCACAGCACATACCCTCACCCTGGTGCTAGGAAAGCACCCTCCTCACAGGCTGCAGGGCAGTTTCACATCGTTGCACAAACTTCAAGCTGAAAGGTAACACAGAAAAATCAGAATTGCGTGTTGGGTCTAGAGGGGCACCAGAAAGAGTCCAAGGAGGACTGTGGGATGCGAATATGGGAGCCTGCTCCAGAGGGAACTAGCCCAGCTAGTGTGAATGTAAGCCCTATATATTCCTCTTACATTCACAATATAAGTCCTTCTTGACATCAGTGACTTTTTTTAAAATTTAGAAATACAAGCCTGCCCTCTGAAATCAGGTAGTGTGAACCCACAGCATTTTTAGAGATTACCTGATCTTAGATTACCTTTGTCTGTTCAAAGCACCAAGTCTGAATGAGTCTGGCACAGGCTAATACAGATGCAAAAAACCAGCAACTCACACACATAATTAGTCTTCTCTAAACAATCTGAGTCACCAAGATTCTCCAGTCCAGTTCAGAGATGCCCCAGTTGAGATTCCTGTAAAAATAAAAGGATTTTTCTTCTGAATAAGCAAATATGCAGAGAAGAAAGTGCATTTCTGTAACACCAAACAAAATCTGGATTTAGGAGCAAGCATCTTCTTACACAGTCAACGCTGGAGTAAATGAACCATACCAAAGGTCACTAAATGTCATTGTTCTGTAATTTTCAGTCTTCAGAGGGTCAAAGAAACCTAAAGAAATGGTTCAAGTTGAGACACTTGGCAAAATAATGAGGTGAAAGGCTTCCAAAGTTTTCTGGAAGAAAAAACCCCACAGTAATTGGACATAATTCTCAAAATCTTCATTTAGGCATTATTAAATAAAAATGTGTATCCTTTTTAGGGTTCATGAAATGCCAACAAAAGAAAAAAGTGGTATAAAACGAAAGAGCTGTTTTTCAGTTATTCTCAGGGCATGAGGGGTTTGTTTACTCAAAGATCTGTGACACTGGCAAATAAGCTGTTCCCTTTAAATAGCTTGCCAGGTTCTGCTTTGGGGTTGTTTTTTTTTTTCCTTTTAGGCTGTACTTGCATGATAAATTCATTTTGCTAGAAATACACTACCAGTGCAGCACAGATTTTTTTTAACAATTAATCTCCTTACCTGCCATATTTTGTCCCCATAGAGCAGCCCAAGGAACTGATCTTAAAATGCCCGAGGAGATTAAAAGATACACTTCAGTCGATTGCTGAAGTGTAGCTCAGAAGCATAACTGATCAGTTATTTGGGGAATTTCACTGTTGTTGCTGCGCCTTTTTGATCAGCCAGTCCAAAGGGATTTCATTAACATCTCACTAGTACCTCTGACTAAGTAGAAATTTTGAATAGATTGTGAAAGCCTCTAGAAATAATCTGTTTTTAAGTGCTAAGTATATAAATGCAAATTGAGTGGAAACAGCTGTTATTTACATTCTGTGGACACATGATTTCACTCCCTGATGGATAGGGGAAGAAAAAAGCCACTGAAAGATTGAAATGCCTTTAAAGAAACTGGAAAAATGGGGATCTAATAAAAAATACATGCAATGAACCGCATTGTTGGGTGGTATAAATGGGTAAAGCTTTCCAGGTTTGCCACCATAACATTACACAGCCCACCTGCCAGGAGGACTTGAAGAGCTCTATGTATTTCTTGGAGAAAGTGGGGGAAAGGGGTTGAAGGCATGAATATGCTGAAACAAAAGCATATGAACAAATTTGTGTTTCAGCCTTTTATGCAATGGCTAACTGAGAACCTGGCATTTTCAAAAATAGTCTCAACAGAACAAAGCCCCCATTCACAATAAGATTTTGCTATGGACTTATGTTAGCTTGAGATTATGTTCTGGAAAAATTATCTTAGCTCCTGAAAAATGTCAGCAGCAGTGACCAGTGTGTCTGAAAGTGGAGGACTGTGCTGGAGGGAAAAGAAAGCACAGTGTGAAAGTTGCACCCTTCGTGAACTCAAGCTTTTTACTAGCCTGGCAGAGGCCCTCCTGTGTGTCCTCCATTTACCTGGAGCAGGTCCCTGCTGTCACATGTTCCACTGGAAAGCTCAGGCTCCCTCCTGCCACGCCTGCTTCTATCTGTAACATCACCAGCAGCCACCTAGAGTAGAAAAAGTAACAGACTGTCCTCAGGAAAGGTAAGGCACACAAAACACGGCTGCTAATTTGGACCAAACCCACTCAGTCAAATCGGCGATAGGAACCTGGGATGAGGAAGTAAAGGTGGGGTTGTTTTGCTGGCTTTTCCTTATAGAAGGAAAAGGAGTTGACATACCCAGCACAGCTAAAGCTCAAGTACCACAGAACCACTTGATTCTTAAGAGCCTGGGGAGTGATTTCCTCCGAGATTAGTTCTGTTTGACTTAGGATTGCTTCGTGCCTGCTGGCACACAAAACCTGTCATAACACAGGCAAAGGTGGGACAGAAATTTCATTCTTGTTCCACTTTAGGCACACTCTTACCTGCTGTTCTGTCTTACGCAAAAGGTACGTCCCACGGCTAAATGGATCCTTTCTTCCTTACCAGAACAAAGGCTGATCTACAGCAGCAGGTTTTGCAGCTCCCTTCTGTCTAGCATCATGTGGCATGAAATGCTGGGGAAAAGTTCTGCTGTGCCTCAGGCATCTTTCCAGATCACGTTTATTCACAGAGGGATAATTTATCAGAGAAATGAGCTCTGAAGAGACTACTAAAATTAGTGTTAAGGTTTTGAAATACAGGGCAATGGCACTGAAAGTCAGAAAATATGTCTAGCCCAAACTCACGCTTTATAAAAGGCTTTGCATATTTTGTAATAATTATGGATATTATTTCACCTCCTCCATTCATTTATAAAGACAGAGAGATAATAACAAACTTAAGCAAATCTGAATTTGGTTACACAGAGCCATCTGTTAATTCTGGTATATGGCAGTAGAGGGCATCTAAGGACTTCAAGTCACATATGGTAAGGGATTAAAATCAGATGGCTGAAGGAGTTAGTACTCTCCCCCCCAGCCGTTCGCCCCACCCCAGGACAGAATTGCCACCTCACGAGCAAACAGCTCATGAGGCTGCTCCTGATCAATGGCAATTTCGAGCCGCACTGAAACTGGGGTTCACCTTAAAACACCAGTCTGAAAGCTAAAGTTGTTTAGGAGGAGATGCATGAGTTAATTTCTCTTCCCTGCTGCAGGCAGAGCTCTGTCAGAGCCACAAGCTGGTTTTGGGTACAGTGCAGGGGGAGATACTGCTTCAAACAGTCTGTTCAATTTTATCTACTACTCTTTGAGCTTTAATTTCCACATACCTGGAAAAACTGCTTACAGGAGGAGCAAGCAATTCTGGGAACGGACAGGCTGTGCCAAGAAAGGGCGAGCTGTGGACCAATGCTCTTTCCTTAACCAGAAAGAGTAGCCCTGTGGCTGTCTCCTCTCCTGAGCCTAAAAAATGCCAGCCTGTCTGGCCTGCATTTCAGTTTACCTCCTCCCGTTACGCCAACCAGATACAGGACGATGCGCTGGGCCATCCTGACAAAAAACCAAGCACTAATCCTGACAAATAGAGAGAAGGTGGTTGGCAGCTAGTGCTGATTTCCTGTCATTTGCCCAGGTTTGCGTGACATTCCACATCCAGCCTCTCTTTACACTGGAGCAGGGAAAGCAGCCATGCCTATCTTGAGCCAAAAGAAGCCAACACGTCAGAGGCAGGTTAAGTTCATTACCTGACACTAACACTTAATGCACTAATCTGAAAAATGTATTTGAGCCCAGCAGTATATTCACATACAACAGGCAACATACTTTCAATTAACTGTAAGAAGTTTAAAGTTATATAAATACATTAGGAAACGTCGATTATCCTGTTATTCAAACTCCTAAATACAGCAACACGTCAGGCCTTATGCTGAAGTCTATTATAGCCTTAGCCTGAAATTTTAAAGTGGCTCATGCCCAGAAAAAGGTTCTACAACTCATTTAATGATTCACAGTACTCCTAAAATGATATTCATCTGTCTGCTCTCCATGGCAGCACTTTCAATCATAAACACTTAATTGTAGGAATTCATCCTCAAGGCCAAATAGCTCCGGGTGAATGAAACTATCCTTAATGTAAGAACTAGAACAGTGATTTAAAATTAATCTTTTTCTGATGGGAGGCCATTTATTCAGAGACATATAACCCAGTTTCTACTTCATCTTCACTTTACTTTTCACTCAAAAATCTCCCCTCTAGAGATAGCCACTGCATCACCTGTTTCAGTTTTCCGTCTTAGTTTCAAAACTGACTCTCTGCCAACAAAGGAACTTTAATTACTTATGGATTGGCAAAGCATAGGAGAGCTGCCTTCATGCTGTCTGTCAGGAAAACTTTTTTCACAGACATTACTTGCTCTCTTTTACTTTGAGGCGTAGGACTCGCAACTGGCAGCAAAACATCTCGAGCCTCCTCAAGCATAGAAGTCTTGTTTTTTCTGGCAGCATCTAGGACGAGAATGCAAGATTTCACAGTGCTTTCAGCTGTGCTATCTCTAGGATTTTTCTAAAACAAAGACAAGCGTGTATGTTTCTCTAAAAATCCAGAACTTCAGAGGGCATGGTTCTGCACACGTGTGTGTGTGTGTAGGTGTATGTGCACATGTACACCTATGTGCTCTTTCTCAGCCAAAAAAACAAGGTAAATAAATACTACAGTCACAGCATTTTATACTATAATTTGAATATTAAAATCCATATCAAATATTATCCTAGTAGTTGTTTGAAAAATTGTTGCATCAAAGACGGTCCCTTCCAGCAGTCCTTTTTTCTACCACGTCCATGAGAAGAAAGCATGAGAGGGAAGAAAATGCTATCAAAGCATATTTATTTACAACTTATTCTCCAGTAACTTTCAGCAACATTTAGCTAGTTTTAGTCAGAGTGAAACCGGATAATTCACAAAATAACATAGTGTTAGACCAGAATTCTGCTGTTTATAAAGGATCCTAACATAGCATAAAGTAAAAACTACTGTGTAAATTATCTTTTTATTTTTTTATGCTTAGTACCCTATGTCACCACATGCTACTTTTCCTTTTCATGTCTGTCCAAAGTATTTTTATGTTATTTTGGGTTTACCTTTAATTGTAAACAGTAAATTGGAGAAACTAAGCAAGCACTACACTTAATTATTTTCATTGAAGGTCCCAAGCGGGTCGAGGTAACCTTTTACTCGATGCCGTTGAGGCCTTTACTTTTAAATAGTAGGTAGCACAGGATGAGATGAGAGATGGAATTAAATGACACCTTTTTAGGGTCAGTTTCATGCTTGTCAGTGATTACCTGCCTACCTGTCCATGGAACCAAAGAGAATGATCCTTCTTTTCTCAACTGTCTCTGAAAGAAAATAATCTGGATGTTATTTCAAAGTACTACTCTCTTGGCACCATTTTTTGATGTTTGCTTTTGAATTACAGGAGCTGGTTTCCTTTCAGAGCACCCCTGATACACAGAAATTATTCACTGAATTCTTTTGTTATTCTCCTTTACCAAATGTGTATTATCAAGAAAGGCAAAGCATTTACATGTGAATAGATAAAAATGGCAGGAAATAAGGTGGCAGCTGGTAAAGAGTAAAACTGTTTGGTATAAACCTTAATCTAATTCATCAAAACATTCTGTTCCTCAGGCAGCTGGAAAGAGCAGGGTGATCCCATACACTAAAGTATTTCTTTTCTCTGTGTTTTATTTATTATGTTGTAGGAACTCTTTGTGAAATAAGCAAACCTTTCTCCTGACTGCTAAGTGAGAAATCCTCTAAGAGTTCACCCTGCAGACCTTGTTTGTGCTGTGCAGTTACAATTAACTCGTTCCAATTTGCTGGGGCTAAAGGCTCAATATTCATATTTCTCTGCTCAAGAACCAGACTGTGATCCCAGGACAGGGAGAAACCGTGGCAGCTGTAAACTGTTATTTAGACTAGTCCAGGTCAACAGTTGTCAAAATATGGTCAGTAAGGAGATGTATGTGATAAGCAAGAGCTGTCCTTTTAACTGAAGGGGATTTTAACTGACCAAATGGTATGCCATGGATAATGGATATTCTCTGCTGCATCTTTGGGAAGTTAAGGATGCAGAGAGCAAGGAAAGGCCCCTTGTATTCTTCCAGGTAGCTAGGTAAATCTCTCTAAATAAATCAGTAAAGCTTTTCAGTGAATCAGAGCAAATTTAGCAAAATCAGCTGGGTCAGAAAGACATTACCCCTCCTCTGCTCACATCATATTATATAAATAAATCAGCGTACTAGCTCTCCAGTAAACTTGGCATACTTTTCAGGAACAAAGTGAAAATCATTTCTAGTAACAGGCATTTCGCAGGACGGTAAAAACGTTGTTGCCTCCTTCCTCAGTCATGAAAGGGATTTTTGCCTAAAGGAAAAATAAAAAAAAATTTCACTCATCCTTCCCTGTCTTGAGCATACACATTTGTAATCAAGTCAGAAACAATATATTCTGCTTGTGATTTTCAAGAACTCCTAATGTTCATACTTTCACTGCTAATACAAAACTTGATTAAAAATATCTACTATATGGATGATATACAGTCAGAACCAAAATGCTCATGAGTAGTAGAAAGTATCAGGGAAAAAAAATTAGGGATTGCTTAGGTTTGTGCCTTTCATCTCCAGTCGGGTGATATGCCTCTAAAACTGGCTCAGAAGCAGTCATATTTGTATATGTACAGGCAATGCTGATCCTATAATTGCCCCCCCCCTAAAACATACAGATTAAAAATAAATAAAGCATTTGGTTTGAATTGTACATAAAAATTTTAAATCCCCGCTTGTATATAGTTTTTGTATTAGTGACTGTTTAGAAGAATTACTGTTTGTTACATGGCAGATTAAAAGACCCTTATTTTGTTTACATGATGGAAAGCAAAGTTTTCTGAGTCTGCTCCTTCTTTTCTCTTTCTCCATTTCACATCTTTCTCCTACTCCATTCTGACTTTTATAAAGTAAAACCCTTAAGGCAGACCGAACCTGTATTAAATATCCCAGTGCCAAAGAAGCTAAAAAGTAGCTTTAAGTAGTTTCATGCACTACATATGGCCCATAGTCCCAAAAGTAATTTCATTTAGTCACCTTTTCTTACCCTTACAACTACATTTTTTTCTCCCCTGTGACTGTATGGAAGACTCATGCAGACAGAGGAGAAAAACAGCAACTAACATTGCTGAAAGAAACAGTGAAGTACAAACGTGCTCCACCGAGGCTGCAGCACTTTCAGATGTCTCAAGGCAGAGAACAAAGGCAACTGTGAACCAGAGTACTCTTATGAGGTGCCAATATTGTCATTTAAAGATCGACTGGCAGTTTTTAAGTTTGAATTTCATTACTCTTGTAAGTTTATCAGATATTCAGTGCTATTTTTAAGAGACGTTAAGTTCTCATGAAAAAAAAATAACAGAACTCTGTTTAGGAAAGGTCCTGCTGCTATACTGCCTATTTAATTTTTATGCTACCTTTTTCATAACAATATCTGAAGTTTTAAGTAACAAACATTTATTACATTCTTCTGTTCTTGGTTCTCATTCACCACATAA
This sequence comes from Mohoua ochrocephala, assembly GCA_013398855.1. NCBI lineage: Eukaryota > Metazoa > Chordata > Aves > Passeriformes > Acanthizidae > Mohoua > Mohoua ochrocephala. Next base: position 31,919 of record VZTA01022024.1, read on the forward strand.
ATCATGGTCTTCCTCTCTTCTGCCTTTATAGCAGCCAGCTGTGGTTTTAGAAACAAATTACTATGACTTCAAGTGACGAATAAACAGCAGAAGCAAAGGAAGTCTTGAGATACTATCCACATAAAAATCCCATTAATAAAATAACGTAGGAAAAGAGAACTCCAGCAAAGCTGTAAAAAAGCAACTTTGCATCTAGACGAGACGGATTCCTTTTCTCCAAGATGCATTAGTGAACTTTAAAGAAATAGCCCTAATTTGAACACCGTGATATCAGAAGAACATTTTTTGAGCAAAAGCTCTTTGTCTACATATACAGAATTATTTTTGTAACAAAAACAGATTTGTATTAATTTTTTATTGCTCTTCTGAACATAGTGAAGTCAGTGCCATTCGGAAAAAGTAATAGAGGTTTTTTGCAAGATCTCACATCGTAGGTAGCTGAACTGTCAACTAAATTTCAAGGGGCACAAACCTATTCTCTCCCCTCTTCACATCTATCCAACGAAAAACTTAGTGGGGATTCCGCAATCGTCACTGGAGGCTGGATCTGAGGCCATCTGAACTTCACAGACAAAAACAGGAACAAGAATGACCTTCAAGACCTAAATTGTTTTAAACCATTTCTGAGAATGCTTAAGAAAGCCTGTGTTTGTTCCTCAGACCTCATTTTAAATCTGTGCTGCTGCCAGTGATTAAAACCACCTTTTTTTCATAAACTGAATAAATTAAATTCAAAAGCACCCAGGCATTACAAACAGATGAAATCATACTGACCAATATTTCACTTAACAAAGTAGATTTTTTTTTCTCAGATGAACCTACTTAATTATTGAATGCAGAACTTAATTTTAAAGATAATTTTAAAGATATTAATTCTCTTATCCCCTGATGCTTAAGAATTATAAGCAATAACTATTAAAAAATCCTGCAGGAACAGTCCTCATTTTTACTTTGTTTTTAAAGAAACGCTGCATTTCAGACGTTACTGGGGAGTGCGACCCAGGGCAGCGTCTCAATGTGGGAGCTTTCTCTGTGCAAGGGAGCTGCTCCGCTTCCTCAACCAGACAGTCCAGCCTAATACATATTCATTTACCTCTCTGATAACAAAGGCTCCCTCCCCCCTCCCGCCGCGATTTTTAAAGATATTATCTTGTATTAATTTATACGTTTGGGTTTCTTTCCTGAAATCTTTAAAAAGACACCCCTTAATTCTTCTCCCGTCAATTCTCCCTCCCAGATACCCCCGTGCAATTTGCAGGGAGCCCTGACCTGCAGCCAAAGGCTGGGGTGAGACTATTACGGCTACTTTTGCTTTGTTTTCCCTCTTTTCTTTTCTTTCTTTTTTTTTTTCTTTTTTTTTTTTTTGGTGAGTGTGTGTCTTTCTAAAGTCGGCTCGGGGCCGCCGGGGTAGCGGCGGAGGGTGGTTGGTTACCGAGCAGCACCCACGGCGCAATCAACCATTTTTACGCTGAAAAACAGCTTCGTGGTTATTAAAAAATAATAATAATAATTAAAA
>VZTA01022024.1:36732-48883 GCA_013398855.1 Mohoua ochrocephala
GGCCCGCCGGGTCGGCGGCTCTGGTGTCGGCCCCGCAGGACGCTGCGGGAAAGTTTGTGCGTGTCTATGCATAGATATGAAAATAAGAAGTGACCTGGAAGGCTCTGTCAAAACGAGACGCCTAGTAAAACAAATGAATTTAAACAGCAAATAAAAATTTACTGTGCCTGCAGGACTTTAGCTTTCAAACAACAAAAGCAATGGGTGACTAGAAGTGTATCAGCCAGAAAGCAGCTTTTTAAACAAACAGGAATAAACAAATCCCTTCTTTCTCTCATCTTTTAACAGGATGGTACTGGGGCAACATGACTGTTGCTGAAGCCAAAGAGAGATTACAGGATGCCCCCGAAGGGACCTTTTTGGTTAGGGATAGTTCACATTCAGAGTATCTACTGACTATATCAGTAAAAACATCAGCGGGACCGACCAACCTACGTATAGAATATCAAGATGGCAAGTTTAGACTGGACTCTATCACTTGTGTCAGATCTAGACTCAAACAGTTCAACAGCGTTGTGCATTTGATTGAGTACTATGTTCTCATGTGCAAGGACAGGACTGAAACACCTTCAAACGGAACAGTTCATCTTTACTTGAACAAACCCCTCTATACGTCTGCTCCATCTCTGCAACACCGCTGCAGGATAGCTATAAACAAGAGCACAAATCAGATTTGGGAGCTGCCATTACCAACAAGACTGAAAGAGTACTTGAAAGAATATCAATACCAGGTATAAATATATTTTCTAAATGCCTCTAACACAGAGTAACTTCTGAATGCAATTCTTAAAATCAGCCAAAGAACTGAGTAACCAGTTGTACAACTCTGCGTGGAATTCACTATCAAAACAGTGGCAGTTCTGGGGGAAAGGTTTTTATTTCAGATGCTACAAAGGGAGACTTTATGTAAAATAATCCCAGTTTGCATCCTTGGGGGTTCGACAAGGTGGCATGCTATTCTCACAAGGAGAGAGAAGCCAGGAATCTGTCCAGATTGTGTTGCTTTGTCAATAAAATGCTGCACTAACTATCAAATGCTTACTGAAGCAGTGGGACCGGCAGAGACTGCATAAGCGGTCAGAGACGTATGGGAGTTCACAAGTATCTCAGTTGTCTGATTCCAAGATTAATTTGGTGCTGGTGTTCATATAATCCTAAAAGCTTAACTAGATCACACTGTGATAATCTTGCTAAAGTTATGCAACTAATCAAATCCAGTCAGAAAAGTGATCATGTATTCAGTTTTTATTGAACTATTCTCCTGCTTTTCTGCAAGCAAAGGAGTACTGTAAGTAATCAGTCTACAATGTTGTTTTTCAAAGTTCTCTGAAAGCTGACCTTAAGAAGAAATGCAACATCTTTCACAGGAACCCAGTATATTGCTGATTATACCAGATTGGTATCCCAGAATCCTTAACGTGTTAACATCTTCACAGTGGTGATGTATCCATGCTATTGCTATTAAGCCTCTTTTGGTTGAGGCTTTAGAACTGTATGCTTCAGACTTGCAGTTCCAATGTCAAAACATGGATATCAGCAGTTACAGCTGTCTTCTACAGTGTAGAATGTTTTCTTTAGCCTGTTTCCCAAAATATGGGGAAATATGATGTGGATTTTTGTTTGTTTGTTTGTTTTTGAGGGGGTTGGTTTTCCTTTTTTTTCTTTTTTTCTTTTTTTTTCTTTTTTTTTTTTTTTACTTCCAATTCACCATTGTAGCTATCAGATGATTACTCAATAAAGTAAATCAAATTGCACAACAATCTCCCAATCTTTGTATGTATCGATTTGCTACTATTCAGGAAACTGTGCTCTTATATAGGAACTTACATAATTTCCCAGCTAATACTCAGATAAATGCACATGTATCAGGGAGAATGAATACCCCTGCTTTGCCTTTGTGGTGCTGCTCAAAAGTATAGCTGGATTACATTCAGATTAGTGGCTTAGAGGCTGCCTGCTGAATTCCTGTAGTTAGGTATTAGCATAGGACATTGCTTTTTCTGTTACAGTAGTCTTCCAAACAGGAAGATGGGACTAAGACCCTCAGTATCCATTCTTCAGTCTAAATGTAAAGTATTTAATAGAAGAAATACACAGGATGAGAATAATAGGAGAGCAGTAAACAGAGAAACAAAGACATAGACTCATCCTTAGTCAACAAATTAATAGTTTTAATTCTTTCCCTAGCTTATTTGTTAATTAAAGCAAAGACTTGTGCTTGAACAAGGAGGGTTGTCAAGACTTGCTGTAATCTAGCTTTGCCCAGGCTGAAATAGAAACAACATAAAATAATCTTGTTTTCCCTGTGACTTAACTGCTCTGTTGTACTGTCAAGATGTTCTGTCCCTTCTCATAAACTCTGGGGCACTGACCAGCTTATTTGTTGCATCTAAACTCCCAGTGTTAGACACTCAGTTTTGTCTGTAACATGCTGGCAGAAATGAGTAGCAGAGCCATTGAGAAAAAGAAGGCACCAAGAACCTGAGGCAGAGTGGATGGTTCCTTGGTATGACATACACTTGATATGTTCTTGTTCTTTCTGTGGAAAAGGTGTGTTTCTCCTCCTGCATGGCATAAATTTTCTGTCCCCATTTTCAATCCAAGCTTTAGTATAGAAATGAGGGGAGTTTTCTTCTGAAAAACAAAACAAAATATTTTGTTATGTAAAATTTTCCCCATGTCCTGCCAAAATCTATTTGGAAGTTTTTCACGTTACATGGTGACCAGCCTTTGGTTCCCATGCCCAAAGAGCTCTTGTATTCTAGGTATGTGTCATAATCACATGGTTCTTGTTATCAGTCTTGCTAGGATCTACCACACTCAGGCTGAGGAGCTTTTCCTGTGAGCAGAACCTGTCAAAAAACTGTGTTCCTGTGAACACTTTTCATTCCGATGAATCTTTTCTTACAGTTCCTGTCTAGCTCTACCTTGTGGTGAGAGAAGTGCTACAGGGAATAACTTCTGTCACAGCCACAAACGCTCTTATCTGCTGCTGTGTTAACATTCCACTACTGTGCCTTTTCAGCCAGGGTGATGCGCTTGGGGTCTCAATGGTAAACATATTGTACTAAGGACCTTTAAAATAAATCCCTGGGGATTTAAAATCATGAATACCGGTGCTGGAGCAAGCAGACTAAGAAGATAAGAGCTTTGGGGTGCAATGAGACCGCTATGTTGCAAATATAAGAAATGATTTATGGCTTGCTGCTGGCAGACTATGTAAGCAGTCACAGGCCAAGTGTACCCCACAGCAGAGCCAAGCTCTGAGGAACAACATGGGGCAGACGCAGGGAAGCTCGCTGGGTTTTTTAATAACAGTTCTCCAAAGCACAAGGGCAATGGCAGGCTGAGGACAAAGAGTGCTGGTAAAGTGAAAGGTGGTGATTCTTGTAACTAATAAAGATTAGTTACTGGGATGTGGAATCAAGTCACCAAACATTGATCATATCGACCTAGACTTCGTATCATTTGTATTAGTTCCTGTGAGGAAAAGTAGGGTATGTAACTATGGAGTGCTCGAAGCTGTGAACAATATTTTAAACAGACTGGAGGGGGAACTAGTCCTCTTTGTAACAGTTCTTGTCCTCATTAGGATGCCAGTCCTCGGGTTGATGCATTGCACGAGTAAAACTAAACCACAGTATAGCCTGCTGAAAGCTCGGCTTCTTTCTAATACAGCACAGTGGAATGACTTGTTCTGGTACAAAAAATCTGATGATAGAACATGATTAGATTTCAGCGGTACAAGATCTTGCACATAGACTTTGTGAATTTTCAGATCATGTTGTTCAAACATTTAAAAAAATTCCAGTGCCTTTTTTCTTTTCTGTACTTTATGAATGTTGTAGCTTGTTTGCAGCACTAGCTTTTAAATTGCTGGCCCTTCAAATTATAAAAATTACTTCTAACTGATAAATATCACCTTGAATTGCTAGTACAGACTGTTCAGAAAGGCAGTTTCACAGGTTCAATGCCCATGAGTCAACCAAAAATCATGATAAGGACTTTAATCCTAGGCTTCTTTTTCACCCCATGTGTTGGTTTGGTTCTTCTTTTTTGAGTCTTGGGGTTTCAGATTTTCCAGTTTATACCTGGAAGGTTAGTTGCTGAAAACCTCTTCACTTTAATTAAAGGATGACTGAGAATCCTACAATCCTAAAAGGCGATGCTTAAAAAAACCAACCAAAACAAACATAATTGCAAGATGAATGATGAAAATGGGATTGGTGACAGTATTTAGTTTAGCACTAGACCAGAAGTGTAAACTAGGGCAGCATTTTAGTTGTGTGGGTATCTTCCTGCTGGTAGTATTATCACCAGAGACAGAAAATGGTTTGAGTACAAGATGAATGAGTAGAGTGGGAATGTAACCAAGCAGCTGCGCCCAGTGCATCAGAAGTAATTTTATTTTAATCTGATCTTGCCAGTGTTGTCCTAATTATCTTTTATGTAACCACATTCGATAAACAATATTTAATTATTAGCAAGAAGGAAAAATTGTTCACTAGAATATGGGGGGCAGAGGGTTTTTTTATATCTTAAAACAATGAGGAATATACTCCTTCACTAGAAATGGTGGAGATTTATAATCCGAGACTCTTACTAAGTCTCATCACCCTGACAAAACAGAATCTACATATGACAGGGAGAACAGGGTTCTGTAGTTGCGTGAATTTCTGTACCATAGCCAACTCTCATGTTTCAGCAAAATGTTCTTGCAGGTAAATTACCTTGTTAAAGATTGTTTAAAAAACTTTATTTACTTACATGCTCTATTCAAGAGCTTTTTCTTGTATTCCTGATAACAATCCTATTGATTTTTCCTTTGGCTATAATCTTAGGCTCTAGTGGAAAGTAAGTCAAGTGATATCAGGGCTTTGCTCTCCTTAAGCCAAAACACATAATGGAAATAGGAAGAGATATCTTTAGACATGGGTATCATGTCTAAGAGTCATTTAAAAGAAAGTAAAATAAAATTTCTGCTAACTTTGAGGTCATTAAAATAAATCTAAGTATCATATTTAATGCTAGAGGAAACAATGGCTTGAGTGATTCTAAAAGTTTTATTGGTAATTCTCAATACTAATAAAAAACTTTGTTGAAAGGAGAAATTTTATTTTAAAAATATAGAAAGTAATGAAACTTTTACCATCTAAACAAAAAAATTTCCAAACAGAATAAGTAGAAATTAGTGGAAAGGTCTGAGCTGGTTAGTTCTGTATACACAAAGGAAGTGAGGATGACAAGCTGCTTTGGTATCTCAGCTTAGCTCCTGAAAACCACTTCTCTATTAGCATTAGATTCAGCAGGTCTCAGTATTTTGCTAAGCCATGAGCATGATTGAAAATGCCTGGAAACAACATTCCACTGACACATAACTTCAGTCACCACGGTCTGAGCTCGCTTTACAACAACATGGCAATTTGCCACAGTATTGCTAACATCGAGTAGTTCCTACAACAGGCTGGATATCAGTCAGAAGAACTGGGAGGCAGAGCTGGTGCTGCCCGGGGCCATGAAGGCTATCAGGTGCTGACCATTACTGCTCCTTATCCCCTGTCTTAGAGGGCACGCTACAAGCTGGGTGAAACACAGCTGCCAGGAACAAGATGAGAAACTATTCTGCTTTCTAAGGAGGGAATTGCTTGTCTGGCTTTCATGTCTGAGAAGGGACTAAAGGGAAAGGACATGGAAAAGCCAGCAGCTCCTGTGAGAGGTGGCACTTCTCACAAGGTGTATCAAATAACTGAGCACCAGGATGAGTACAATGCTGAAAGGTGTATTAGTAGAGATTAAAGGTCTATGGGAATAACTAGTATCAGTACAGTTTGAATCCACGTATAGACAAAGTCTGGCTAGGTAACTCAATTTTGAGAAAAAAAAGTTTAGCCTATAGCAAACTCAGTCTGTCCTGGTGCCAGGGTTACCAAGCAGGAGAGGGATTAACTGTGTTTATTAATCAGGTTATCTACAGGGCTTTAAAGTAGCCAGTGCCTCTGAGAAACTCTATAGAATTGCAAAAATATATCACCATAATTATGCTGTTTAATCTGCCTGATAAATTGTGTATTTTATTCCACTTAGACTCTATTTTTAAAAAGGGATTGCACCTGTGTTTCATTTTGTTTTCTTCCAATTGGAAGAACTGGAGGCATTATTTTTCCAGGAACTGAAATACCAAAATAATACCACTCCTTTCTATGGTATTAAGGAGGAATATAATGCTGGAGCAAAAGCTGTTTATATTAGCATAAGGAACAAGCTGGCATTTAGTAGGAAAAACTTCAAACAGATAATATCCAGGCAAAGTTTAGTGGTGAGTGCTGCAAAGAACAAAATACACTAAAAAACCCAAACAAACAAATTCAATGCTTCTGTCTTGATTTTTCTTTCACTGGAGGGCAGGGTTTATAAAAGTAAATCCTTTTGATTCCAGTCAAATTATTCTATAATTGATGTTTCATAGCTGAGGTTTGCAGTTTGGTGCACTGTTGGTTAACAAATAGTAAATGCAGAGGTATGTTAAACACGGGGAAAGATTCAAAACCCAGGGCAAATTCTTCTTTTGAAGTTCTTTGGATCAGGGTTGATAACAGGAGTTTTATGAAAAATAGTTGTAAATCTGGTAGCTGAAAGCCACAAAAACCCCCTTTCAAAATGCTTTGTTACAGTCTAACTGTATCTCTTTGGGTTGCAGCCCTGAAATAGAATCTGTTCAGCTGAGTCAATGTACCCACACTGCCTCAGGGAGAATTTCCAAACTTGAGAGATTGCTCTGGACACCTCTCTTAGATACATTTGCTTTTTTCTTACCCAAGGTGCTGTCTGACATGTCTGGAGGGCAGAATAAGTTGTGGATGAACTCTTACCGTTCAAGGGATTTCGAGCTGGTTCATTTTCTGTAGGAAGAGCACTATTAAAGACTGAGCTGCAATTTATCCATCTGTAAAGTGGGCGGTGGACTCAACATGCCGTAATTTCTCAGCATGGGGTGAATAGTGGCTTAAACTTCAATTAACACTGACAGAAACTTAAGCTGCAATGAGGGCAATATCTTTGACTGGCTGCACTGGTAAAAAGAGAGGAGGAAGAAAGTTAGGAAAGTGAGATCCTTGTCTAACTAGATTGCAGTGGATGTGGCACAGCTCCTTCCTGAAGTGCTTCAGACGTGCAATGTCTGTGAGGGAAACTGCTTGTGAGAAGATAACTGTTTTCTGGAAATTCATCTGTTTCTTTTAACTCCCCTGACGGAGGATGCAGTGCCTACTGCAGGATGCTTCACTAGCCTGCATGCAGGCAGGTTTCATTTTGAAAGGGAACAAAACAGATCAAGTGAATTTTTAATCAAAGGGTATTTTTTGTTTGAAAACAGGATGTATGGGAAAAGTGTAAGCAGTGGCAAATCTCTTGCTAGGCTACCTGTAAAAACTTCCCATGAATCATTACTAACTCCTGAAGTTTAACCTTAAAGTAAGAACCTTTCAAAATATAGGTATTGTATATGAGTTTGTCCAGTTCAAATCCTGGGAAAGCAACAGAAGATTACAAAAAGCTATTCTCCCCCTAAATAAAATCAACCTTCCAGCCTTTTATCTAAAATGTTAGAAAACCATTTCATATGCTGTAATTTGCAAGTAAAATAAGTTTGTTTTGTGAAAAGGTTTCAGACTTGAATCTTAAATTTAAATTATTAATTTGCTAATGTTTGATTTTGAGGTGAATTAGTGAATTTTCTGTTTGTTCTCACATTAATAAAATGGTACTTTACATTTAAAAATAATTTCATTAAGTCTGGAATAAATAATAAATAATAAGAGGTTTGCAGTATTTCATCTGTCTCCTCAAAGAATCTTTAAATTAAACTTAAAAACAAAGAACTATATTAATTCATATGTTTAAAGGACTAAAAATTCTGAGAAATACTGAGTCATGTTTTCCAAGTATTAATTGCAAGTTTTTTATTACAATTCACTGGATTTTTTTTTACAAAAGGTATACAAAAGTTTTGCATTTGATGCCTGCTTTCTTTTTATAACTATTCCTCATTCCACTTTTTGCTAGAGATTTTTTGTATCATAGTAAACAGCACTAAGAATTCATTGTACTGCTAATAAACACTTATTTTTATTACTGAACCAAATGTAAATGTATAGATACTACAGAGTCACTTTAAATCCCATGTTTTAAGATGCTTTAAAACTTTCTGGGCTATATTTTACCTACATGCTGGACATGCCTTTTAATAAAATACTACTTTTAAGGAAGTTCATGATGTGTCACCTATATTTTATATTAACTCCTCTCTTTGATCTGCATTTAATTTAAAGTCTTTATTATTTAGATGAGTGGAAGTTACGAAGTATCAGAATAATTTATGCAGCAGCCCAAAGGCTGATCCTGTTCAGTCATGTGCTTCAGTCCTGCCCATCATCTTTTTTTAAGAGAGCTAAGGAATAGTTTTTCTAGTAGCAAATGCCACCTGAGGAGCAGCATCCCTTCCCAACTGACTGCCTAGTGCCCTCAAACCCTGCTGGCACCAGCACAGCCTGCCTAAGCTTTGGCCTACAGTTTGGGCAAGCTTTCCACACCAAGCCCTTCCCTTCCTTGGCACCGGCCTGGTTTTCAGCGCCTGGCACAGGAGACTTGGGTGTTGGCATTACGGAGGCCCATGGCTGCCAGGGGGAGTGCAGTGGGGACCAGGGTGAGGAGGAAGAGAAGAGGGAGGAAGGGAAGGGGTTATTGCGTGGGACAGCAGCAGGCAGCAATGGTTTGCAAGAGCCTCATCTGGTCTTCAGGCCACCTAGTTTGGCTCACCCTGACTTACATTTTAACACTGTTTTTGAGATGCATCGCTTACAGGAATGTTTGATGTACTCTTCTTTCCAAAATTGACAGGCAAGCATACAATATGTGTTTCTCTTTTCCCTTCTTAATTTCTGAGGTTTTGTGAGAGATTTAACCAATTAGACGTGTTTTTAATAAACAAATCTAGAGGCTCATATTTTTTCTTTTGTCCCTAAAGCTGGAACGCTGTCCTACAGACAATTGAAAACAGCATAATCCTAATAGATTAAATCTGCTTGTGCCAGTTTTAAGAACACATTTGGCCTCTTGTTATCAGCAGAAAACAAACTCGTCTGTAGAAAACAATACATGCTTGGACGCAGCTTGACTCTAATTATAAATGTAAAAATCTGGGATTATGACCTGGAATAACCCACATGTAAAGTGAACAGCATTGTCAGAAGAGATACTGCTTAACTTGGTTCCCACAGATTTGGACTTGTGACCCTGAATTCAGCAGTCCTTGAAAGTGTGGCCTGATGACCACTGATGGCCTCTCAACTGCAGAACCAGACACAACAAGCTTTTAAGACTAAAAGTCTGAGCATAGTGATGTGCAGGACTGACCACAGTCCATTGATCTGCAGAGTCTAGGAAATACTTTTTTAATCTACATGGCTAGCTTTGAGATTGGAGCAGTTAGTGGGGCATTGAGTTGACACCAAACTGGCTCAAATATATATAAAATATATATATGTATTTGTCCTTAAAACTGGAATAGTTTTACCTACATGCTGGACATGCATGTAGTGCAAACCATCTCTCTGAAGTTTTGTTGAACTTGGACCAGAACTGAACTGGAAGAACTTTAGTGAGGGCTGAACCCAAATGGAACCGAAATAAAGAATTTAAGGGTTTCTCTCCTTGGACTTAAAACATTAACTCTGTGCATCCCTATCCTGTAACTGTACCATATAATCAAAACCGGGGCTGCATTGCTAAAGATGAACCCAAAACACCAGTAGCATATTTACAGTTTCCACTAAATGTATTTGCAGCACTAGCTATTAACTAGGAAACACTAGATTTTCCCTCAGACTTGGATCTCTGGTGCTGTCTTCTTCCTTCCCAGGCTTATTTGTTTCCTCTCACTGCGTTCCTTCTTTCTATCTCTGTTCAGACTCCAAGCAAATGCGTGACTAAATGCTGACCGTATAATTGCTATAATTTCCTTGAGTGAAATCCGGAGCTGCTCTATGCATATCCATATGTTTTGCTAACTTTCTAAGACATTCTTGGATAGTACAAAATAAAAAAACCTAATTGCCTCATCTGGCAAAAAGATACAGTAAATGCAAGTGATGTAACTCCTTGTCCTAATGTTCTATTTTAAAATGCAGCCACATTATCTGCAATTAAAAGCAGCTGTCAGGGTTGCAGTGATGTGATTCTCTGAAGTCTCCAAGTTTGGTCACTCCAGTTCCAGATACAATGCAGTTCCTCAGATCATGACTGGGGAAAAAAAAAAAAATAAAAAAGGCGCAAGGCTGACAATCAGCAGCACAAGAAGCCAGGAAAGGGAGCTCTCAGGAGCTGTGCAGAGCTGTGCCGAGGAACGATCGCACAGACAGTCTGTGGCGTCTCTGCTCCCTGGTGCTGCTCCGTGCTGCTTACAAATGTGTTTTCTCACAACCAATATTACAAACTTCACGACAAGAAAATTTAAAACCACCTCAGTTGCACTTTGGCTACAGCAGCAGCATACTTCTTGTCTTCGAGTTACCGATGATGACTTACTTGCGTGGTTTCCAGTGTTGTCAAATATGTTAATGCACTGCTCTGAAACAACCCAGAGTATTTATATTTTTTATGTCTGTGTTCCTAGAAGACTAACATGTGTGCCTGAGACAAAAAAAAAATTTACCTTGGTTTATCAGATGTATTGTAATAAGATATTATTTCTCAATTATTCACAAGCAATTTAAACCCTGTCTCAAATTTATTACCAGGAAATAATTATAGAGAAAAGTTTTATCAAACCAAAACACTGCTTTAAAATTGCCAAATAAGTAGCATCTCTGCAGAAGCTGGCCACATGATAAATGTATCTATTTTTTTAAACATTTCTTAGAACCAGCATACAAAGCTTGCCTTTAAGACTGATTTACATTCTGTGTCCACATAAATTCTCAACTGTCAGCCACAGGAATATCAAAGGAAAAGGATTTAAGATTCCTGAGTATGACTGCATATCTTTATGTAAAATCTTGTAGATAAATATGTTAAGCATAGGCAGCATATGAGCTCTACCAATAATACTTTCGGTTACATTTTTCCATGGCAAGTTACTTCCTGGGTACAGCATCTAGGAAAGGCATGTGAAGGTTTCCATAACTAGCTTCCAAATACCCTTAAGTATTTCAAATGCTCTCAAAACGGTACGATTAGTCTAAACGGAGTGTACAAATGGGATTCACAAGGTGACAAGGTTTCTAGCAGCAGCTGCAGCAACCTTGCTTTCCTGCTTTTCCAGAGGGTAGGTATTAGCATGCTGTGCAGACCACAGCCAGCTTGCTGTGGTTGCCTGCAGCTTCAAGGTAGTACGTTCCAGCACTGGAAGATTTTTTTTTTTTCTTTCCTTTCATCGCTATTGCGGTCCCGACATGAAAGAAAAAGGGCTGACACCACTCAATCCCGTGTGACACCTGACACCTATGCAAAGACGGAAAAAAGTTATTCCATGATGTGTGATTGAAAGTGACACCGCCTCATTTTTACAGCTCTATGAATCAGTCTTCTCTTTTCTACCGTACTTCGGTTCCAGATATCCGTATAAAATGATGTGAATAATACGGTATTCAGTGTTACAGAGGAATAAAACAACAAGAATGTGCATAGCACTGTGGTAGACACAGGCCGGCTCTTACTTTAATAAATTGTTTTAATCTATTAAAGTTTCTTCATTTTTAGGCTGTTCAGATGAAAGCAATGAAACTAAATATGTATAGTGTTCGATATAATACTGCTCTGTGTTTGATATGACGATACCAGCACCAGGATGAAGTTCAGCTTAGCGCATACTCACAAACAGGAACCAGTATCCCTAGAGAGTAACGAGACCAGCTGTTCCTAGTGCCATTAAAAGTGCAATTTCGTAATTTCTAATTTAATTTTAGATACAACCCCTCCTCTCACTAAACACCCCCACCACCCAGACTCTGAGAGCGCAGCAGGTCCTCGGAACTCCTGGAAAGGCGCCTCCTTGGCGGAGACACGTCCCGTCCCCGCCCCAGCTGCGGCACCGAGCAGCGCCGGCACCCCCGTGCCGCCCGCACCGCCGGGCCCCTTCCCGGGCGGGCCGCGGCCG
>VZTA01022024.1:49327-208401 GCA_013398855.1 Mohoua ochrocephala
TGGGCCGGGGCGCCGGGGCCGCCTCCGCTGCCGCAGCCCTGCCCGGAGGGAGGCCGGGAGGGGAGGAAGGCCGGGGGACTGGCGCTGCCTGCGGGGGCTCGGGCCGGGGTGCGGGCAGCTGGCCCCTGGCTGTTACGGGAGCAGCAGCTGCCAGACCTCGGCAGGGAAGACGTTAAAAGCAAAACTTGCTTTTTTTGGTGTGGGGGGGAGGGTGGCGGTAAGATTTTTAACCGGTAGGCTTGCTGTAAGTAGCCAGAATCACTCATGGGTTAGGCAGGTGAGTGCAGTTGGTGTTCTGGAAAACGGTGAAATGTTTCTAACAAAAAACTAAGTGAATATGCCTTTTTAGCGTCAGAAGGGGTCTTTATCAAAAGTTTTATCCCCGTTCGTGGACAGTTCCTCTGTCAGATCCAGAAAAATGCAAACCTGCTTGTGTTGGTGTGGCGATGAGTCAAGGACTGTGCTCACTCAGCAGGATGTGAGCTTAAAATTTGGCTTTATAATGGAAACGATCCATTTTCAGAAGTTTGAGGGGGGAATGTTTGAGCCATGTCATCTTTTGGGTAAATGGACATGTCATATTTCTCATTTTCTGTAAAATTACTAGACTAAATTTAATTCAGAGCTTACTTTGGATCCCTAGATGTAGACTGTGATTAAAATGAATTTAAGTTTGTTCTACATTGCACTAAATTCTGTCCCGACACTGTTACATACCAAAATCCTGTTATATTTCCACATCTAGCTGCTTAGTTCCTAACTCAGATATTTCCTTCTCACAATAAGCACACACAAAGAAATACTTTATCTTTAAAAAGACCTTAGAAATCGGTGTGCCCCATCCTGGAGGTTTACCAGGTCAGTGCCAGGACTTTAAGCCCCCGGTTGTGCGCACTCTGCAGTCAGCAAGCCAAAGGCCTTTTTCAGCAGAAATTCCCCCTTCAGATTCTTGGCTTGATAGGCATTTTCCAGTGCCCAAAGGTGCAAACTGAGATGGTTTGTGAGAGCTTTATTTTTGAAAAATGTTGGCTGCTTTGGTCGTGAGGAAGAGGAACTCGTCAAGTGCCGTACAGTGGCTGGAGAACTCAATGTTCCTCATCCAGCACGTGAGGGGGCTCCTGAACGGGGACTCTCGGGGCCTATTCAGGATGTGAAACACAAAAATTTGGTAGTATCTGAAACAGTTTTCTGCCTGGGTTGAGATGACACCCTCAGGGGTGCTGCTGGATGCCTATCTTGAACTCTGCAAGTGCTTTGTGAGCTCAGGGGTGTCCTCGTGGAAGGAAGAAGTGGTAGGATTTACTGCCTGAGTTTTGCTTTAGTTCAGAGATTGCTTCCTGTGGTGTAAAGGTACTGTGTGTTGGAGACCAGAATCTTCAGCTTCACCTCTCCAAAACTGGCATCCTAACATTGAGTGGGAAAATCCAGTTCTCTTTCTTGCCTGCTCTTTTTCCATCTCCTTGCTTGCACTACTGTCTCAGTCCATGATGGAGCTTGATGTTTGAACTATGCTTAGCAAACTAGCATTTCTTAGGGACATGGGCTGGCACAGCACTTGTTTGATTCCCACATGGTCCCTAGACAAAAGGTAAGCATCTTGAAATTAACTTCAGTAGATGAGAAATGCGCCGGGTAACCTGGAAAAGATGGAGTCCTCCAGGAAGGTGCTTTCCAGCAGTGCTTTTGGCACTTGATGGAAGCATTTTTGGAAAGTGGCTTTGTCGGAGGATGTCACAGGCAGAATTTTCCAGTCTCTCTCTCTGTGCTCTTGCATTCTGTCCCAGGTGCTATTTACATGCCAATATGTTCTGTTGGTCACCTGCCCTAGATTTTAACAAGCAGGCCAACCAAACAATCTTTGATGGGGCCCTGGGAGTCAGTAGGCACATCTGATGATAAAAAGACTTCATCAGGTTTCATGCAAAGGCTTTGAAAATTCCTGTCTCTCCTTGTATCCTCAAGCTGAATAAAGTAGAGTTTCTGCAAGGTCTAGCAGTTCAAACAGCAGTGTCTAGCTTAATTATGAGAAACCCTCTTGGTAATCACATTCAACACCTGCTGCCGTTTTTGACTTCATTACTTAGTAATGAGAAAGTATTTAATTGTGTTGTCCTGTCATTTTCCTTTTCGAGTGCCGTGAATGGGCCCAGGGATATGTTTGTCATTAAGGACTAGACTAGACTAGACACTTTGATTGGTTGATAGGTCTGGCGTGGACTGCTGACTTGATCTTGGATGAGCTGCTTGGTCTCTCTGGACCTTGATTATTCTTTTGTAGAGTGGCTACAAAATGCATCTTTTTCAGCTTTTGTCTAGTCACAGTGTTAGTCAAGTGAGATGGAAGCTGGCAGAGGGCATCTGATCACTTCCTGTGAACGCATTAGAAGGGAGGGAGAAGAGCTACTGAAGCTAAGGAACAGTTTTGGCAGAACAAATGCCTATAAATAGAAGGTGTATACATTTGAGAAGGAAATTCAAAGAAAGTTTCTTCTCATCAGATCAGTAGAGTTCCAGAGCAGTCTTCCAGGATGATTCAAGGGTGAGAACAACCTGGCACGTAAGGTACGTTTCTACCGCTCCTAAATTTAAAGTGCATCGTGTAGGCCAAAGCTACCTGCTGATTCTGTCCCTGCTGCTGCCTGGCTGTGAGGCATCTACCAGTCCTGCTGCTGCTGCTTTTGTAATTGACAAGCTGGTCACGTGTGACATCTCTTTGATTTTGGGGGGTTAATGTCTCTTAAGGACTGGCAAATGCTCTAGCTGCCTTTGGTATGGACCTTAACCAGTTAATAAGCAGGATTACTTGGCATGGGTTGCACTCCAGAAAAGGACTGGTCTTTGCAATGCCAAATGTTCTATTCCTGTCTAGTATTTCCCAGAAATTGCATCATTTCACCTTGTGAGACAGTGAAATCTGGGTGGCAAGAAGATGATGGGGATCATTAGTAGTTTTGCCAGGTTGGTGATTCTGAGGTTGGAGTTTATTCTAAAGGTTGACAGGTGTCAAACATCACTTTTGGATGTTCAGATATCACTTCTGGATGTTAAAGGTTGAATTATTTTAATCTTCACACATTTCCTTACTCCTTTTCGCACACTCTAGGTTGCCAGATGGATGCCAGAGACAAGCAGCTTTTACGCTCCCTGCGCCTGGAGCTCTGCACAGAGGTGCTGGTGGATGGACTTGTTATTCAGTATCTCTACCAAGAAGGGATTCTCACAGACAGTCACGTTCAAGAAATAAAAGCCCAAACCACTAGTCAGAGGAAAACCATGATGCTCCTTGATATTCTCCCCACCAGAGGACCCAAAGCTTTTGACGCGTTCTTGGATTCCTTACAGGAGTTCCCGTGGGTTAAAGACAAGCTGATACTGAAGCGTAAGGAAATGACAATACAAGATCCTTCAGGTAAGGCCAGGATTGCTGTCGCTGGTATTTGGAAGGTTGTTCTCAAGCCATAATTTTAAAAGTATTGAATGTACCAGTAATTTCAAGTTATGTGTCGTGTAAACTCGTGATACCAAGAAAAGGGAACAGCCTGAATTTCCTGGAAGCCAGTCAGACACCAGGAAATATTGCAAAGTTCGGGACAAGAGCAGGGCTGAGTTTCAGGAGACAAGGAGACAGCAGGAGGGGCTACCTTGGATAGGAGGTACCTAGGAGAGGCTGGAATATAGGAGGACCCATAATCCATTGTCTCAGAGGGAATGGCTTATAAAAAGTAGTTTTGACTGGCTGCAGAACAGTGTCTTTGCCATCCATATCTAATTATTGTTTAGTGTATGTATGTTTTACAGTGGTTTGTTCCTGAATCATTTATATTTACGGAGTTTTTATTTGCGTACTTTTACTGTGGTTTTAATGTCATTTTGATTTAGTACTATATGCTAATTAAGATTTATTTAGTTTTTTATATTTACTGGAGTGCAAATATCTGGGATCATTACTTGCAAAGTTACGAGCTCTTGCTTATTTTTAAAACAAATGTAGGAGCTAACTGATTATTTAGTATGATCTCTAGCTTTTTGGCATTTAAATGTACTTCTAAAACTAGTTTTCTAGACTTGATGTTTGTTCAGAAGTGATTTCTTTACCAATCTATGCATGCAATTGCTGACCTGTTTTGAAGTCAAGACAACTGCTTAAAATGTACATTTCTTGTCCCAGATTCTGGCAGCATGCACTGGCTGCTAACCTCATGTTACCAGCGAGGTAGTGAAATAGTCCTCACTTGGGAACATCTTTTCCAAGCAGTCTGATTACTCTTTCTCCAAGCCCTCTCCCCTTGCTGTACCCCCATTTGAGTTTGGTCGTACATATTTTGATGCACATGACATGTGATTTTTCCAGTGTCAATGTGCTTTGCGTGAGACTGAAAGCCTGTGAAGAAGGGTGGCTAAGACCCGTTGACCATCATGTGCACCTGCGTCTCAGTTAGCTGCATGTTCAAGAACATTTTGTCAAGATCTGCTGGACAAATCTGAGATTCTCTTACCTTAGGACATTTTTGATGGAATATCCTGACAGCTGGTCTTTCTGTTGGTCTCCGTGTATGTTGTTGCTGTGTGCGTGCTTGGAAATGAGTAAATAATTTTCAAAATTTGGGAATAAATGTCCTATGCTGCCTACAAGTTCTCAGCGTAATGCAAACCATGGCACCGAGTGTGCTGGAAAAGGCCTTGCTCACTTACAACAAATACTGTCGTGCTGATGCTCTCTATTTGCCTTACAAATCGGCCTCTTCGTTTGATAACTGCTGCTTAAGCTGGTGAATAACCTTACAGTCCCAGAAACACACAGCTGTTAAATACAGTTGGGATCGTGTAGTTTGTTATTGAAAAAATTGTTACCAATTTTTCGTTCTTTTGATTGTTTTGTGGATTGCTCGTTCCCGCTCTTGATCGCTTGTGACTGATGTGCTGGATTTCTGCATATCGGCTTCTCTGGTTTCCGAGTGGGCTGACTGCACTTGATAGTCCTATTGCCAAATTTTGTGTGTAAATTAGAAAAGGCTTCCAGATTAGATCAAAGGTTACCGTTATTTTTATGGTGGCAATACAGAGTGTAAGAACAGGATAAGAGGCAGAAAGCCAAGTTTGTTTTAATATTTAGGCACGTTCTTTAGAAACCAAAGAAAGAGAGCACCATCTGTGCCCTCATAAATGCTGAGTGTGCCCTGGAATGAATTGGAAACTATGGTGGCATCATCAGCGCTGATTACATGCAAGAAAATGTGGTTTGGGATAAAAAGCTTCGCTTTGCATTCTAACAACAGACTCGGAAGCTTTTGTCTTGGCAGAATACATGAACATATGCTTAGCCTTAAGCATGGAAAAAGCCATTGGCTCTAATAAAACTATAAGCATATTTAAAATTAAATGTGTTCTCTAGTGCCCTGCTAGATAACTTAACTTCTGCCTTATTGGAAACTATTCTTGTAACTGATTATTTGTCAATGGCAATTTGTTTTAAAGAAGCCTGTTGTGGTGAAAAAAGCTTGCCACATATGCACTATTCTTCTATTAGACCCTAAAACTTTTAAAATGGAAGTTGGTTTTATGTCCTCGGATTTTTAAAACTTTTTTTTTCTTTGAATATATATACTGTGGAAATGTCCCATATGTTACTGTTCACTTGCTTATGCTCAATTAAAATTCTGTTAATTCAAGGAAAATATCCTCAGTTTTTACAGACCCTTTTGCAGGACTAAGGAGTGGTAGCAAGTTGATCCTTGAAGGAAGGTTTTATTTTAGTCTTTTGCTTCTCAGTGATTACATGTAGGATTTTTAAAGTCAGCGACTAAATAGACTATTAGATTATGTCTATCTGAACCTGAGAACTGGCATGTACACAGTGATTTTTTTGTGTAGGCCTTTGAGTTATTTTGCATTTCGTTCAAAGAGATCAGACTTTCTATCCTTCCTTCAGCTGAGAAGTATACTTGGTTAAAAAAGAAATCACAACTGTAATTATTTAGAAACTTCTAATTTGTTTTCTTTTCCTAGTAAAAAAACAAGCCCAAACCAACAAATCAAACAAATAGCAATTTCAGAAGGTCAGAAATAAAAATATTTTTGTTCATGTTGTATAAATATGATCTGGTGGACCAAGCAGCTACAAAATGGAAGCCAAAGTCTGAGATCTAGGCAAGATGCTGCCACTGACTCATTGTGAGTCTTTGAGCAAGGCAGTGGATTTATTGATTCCCAAGTTGTGTAACTCAGTGTAATGTTCATGGAACAGCATAGAGTGGAACTGTAAATTGGCCCAGGATTCAACCCAGACGAAGCTGTTTGGCTGCTTGCAAATAAACGAACTTTAAAACCTCTGATATCCCGAGTTTTATTGCTGAATGTCAGTTGACTTAAAAATAGTAGTTCTGTATACTGTTATCTGATGTAGTTCCAATGAGCACAGAAGACCTTAATCCTGCAGAGCATGAGGAACAGTTTTTCCCTGAGAATCAGGAGGGTGATGTGCAGGCAGGTAGGGCCACTTGCATCTGTGTAACTGAAGCAAAGAGACCCAAGATTTCTTCCCCTTGCTTGTTTACTTCATGCAAGGACAGCCTTTTGCCTAGGGTCCCCTTTGTCCTCTCTCCTATGGATCTGTCAGATGGTCACAGCTTTGAGGAGACCTTTTCATAAGCTAGGGAAAGCATAGTTGTAAAACCCCAAAAATCTCAAGAAGGAAGTTTAAAGTCATGTGCTTTTGGAGCTAAGTATTTATGACTTTAATTGATTTAAAGGTGATGGGGTATCTTTCTTGCTTGTATAACAGCCTGTGAAAAAGCAGTTCACCCTGTGCAGAGTGGCATTGCAAGACTTAATCATTACAAACTTCAACCACGGCATGAGTTTCTGGTTTTGAAGATCAAAACTTCTGCCATAGTAAGAGTTAACAAAAGTAATGTGTGTCTGTTTCATTGGGAAAAGACTACTCTGGTTTTTCTGCCCTAGTTTGGATAACTTTATGCCTTTGTCAGGAACATAAATCTTCAATATAGTCTTATAATTCCTATGAAAAACTACAGCTGTTGGCAACAGAATTCCCTTCTTTCTAGGAACAGCACATAGCAACAGTTACCCAATATTTTTTGCACTGAATAAAAAAAATACAAGTTTTGATGGTGTTTGTTTATCAGATTGTTTTTCTAATCTCTCTCCCCTTGGGGATTTCTCAGCCCAAGTATTATATTTCTCTCCATAATACCTGTGCTATAAAATAATTTACTTCTAAAAGTGTTAGTACTGCACCTCTTTGTAGTATAGATGATTTCTTCATTCCACAGGAAATTGCAGCATACTGAGAACAAAAAAGTGAGATACGGCGTTTGCCAAAGGAATCCTGGAGCAGCTGCTGCTATCTGGCAAATGTTAGTGAATTTAGGGCGACAGAATTGCCATGGGAAAGCTGTACTCTCACAGCTAGGCAGGGAATACTTTCTAATGCATAATTCTGTTGTGGTACCTAGTCACCATTGGTGTCCTGCTAGACTCGGGTGAGGTTTTTTCATCTACACAGATTGTAGCGTGGTTGAGGTTTTTCCCTGGATGTGTGGAGAGTGTGTGTTGTCATATAGCTATATAAAGCTTCATGTTGTGTAACACTTTGGATGAAGCATGCAAATACAAAACAAAGCAAGACATGTACTTATGCTGAGAAAGCCAGACATCCTTCCATCCCCTCCCAGCTTTCCCAAAGTCCTTTTTCCACAGATGGGTTGTGGATTTCTAAGAGTTTGGATTCAAATGCAAAAGCATTAGTACATGGGGAATTTTAGTATCTCTTCTTACCTTTTGTTGGCTGCTTCCTGCCCTCTTCCTATCCTGCTTCCTCTCCCATCTAGTGCAGTGAGGAAACAGCCTGATCTCTTGCCTTTTCCATTTGGATGTCAGCTAGGAAAGCAGCTGAGGAATCCCTTTTCTCTCTCTAAAATGGTGGTCAGAAGATGGTAGTTTTTTTCTTTCCTCTCTTTCCCTCCCCTCTCTTGTGTAGTCCAGTGGCTGAAGGGGGAGTTTTCTCCCATGTATGTCTGAAGGAAAGGGATGGGTTTAGCAGCCTTGGCCTCGCTGGGTTGACCTGGAGATGAAGAAATGCCCTCGTGCCACATCCTGATGCCTGGAGGCTACAGGAAATGTTCTCTGGTTATCTGGAGCGATTCAAAGGCATCCTCGTAGGAGAATTTCCCAAACTCTTTTCCACATTCCCATCTCCCCTGAAAATCGGGTGTTACATTTATGGCTTTGGCTGAGTTCCTGACCGCAACGAGATCTGTGAAGTCTGGCATTAAAGGTATGTGCACACACTCAATATTAACAGTATGCATCACGACATGGACAAGTAATTGACTTCTCTGGTTCTGTGGAGCATTTTGTGTATGTATTTTTAGTTTAATGTGTGTATAGATTTTCTTTTTTTTTTTTTTTTTTTTTTTCAGTTTAAGGAATATCTGCTTGCTTTCTCTTTTTGCCACGTGAATAAGTACCTGGCTTTATGCTGCTTACGTCTTAGGTTTTCACTTTGAGAAGCCTGATCTTAGCCATCAGTATTAGGAAATACAGTGTTTCCAGCTTCAAACAGTTTCTTTCAGGTAACTTAATGGAAAGATTAACCCATACTTGGTGTTGTCCTCAGCAACACAAATATGTGAGGCTGATAGTAATAATATAGATTTAATAAAGCGTATAGACCTGGAAACAGGAAAGGAGGAGTGAGTTCTGGCAAGAGAGGTGTTTAGACCAGCTGTGCCCCATCAACTACTCTTAACCAGTGCCACTAAGAGGAAGCAATGGGTAGCTGGTATTGAGGACTCCCTGGTGTAGGAAGTGCAGATATCCATGTGCTGGCCAGACTTGATGCCTTCCAAAGTTTGCTGCTTCCCCAAGGACTGGATCACAGAGGTTGCCAAGACCTGGCTAACCATCAGACTTTGCTACTCTATCATATGTTTGTAATAATACTTCAGCAGATTAAGGATGACTATGGGGCTCGGTGATCCCATATGAAGGGATTGAGCCCAAGCAGTGTTCTCCACAAATCCATGGAGCTGGATAGCATGTATCTGAGAGAGCTGAGGGACCCAGACTGTGTCTTTGAGAGGCTGTTTTCTGTCATGTTTGGTAGGCTGTTTGGTAAGCCAAATGCACAAAATGCAGTAAAGTAACTGGGAACAACCAGCTTGTGTGTACCACAGGTAAATCAAGCTTAACCAACTCGATTCTTGCCTTCTATGAGAAAACAGCTGCCTCTGTGAATGACAGCAGCAGATTTCATTTAATTGACTTCAGCAAGGCTTTCAGCACAGTCTCATAGCGTTCTTGTGGCTAGCTGGGAAGGTATGGACTGAATGGGTGACCTTCACAGTGGTTGAAAGAAAGGTCGGACCACCAGTCTAAGAGGATCGTGGTTCCAGCTTCGAAGTCCATCTAAGTGGTGGCTAATTAGGAATTATGTTCCTCAGGGCTGACAGCGGAGCCAATTCTTTGTCAGAGATCTGAGTGATGGGAGAGACTCCATCTTCAGGAAGTCTGTAGGTGAATTAACTTTGTTTGCTCACTTGTCAGTTAGTGTTCCATGACTTTCTGAATGGTGCCTGAAGCTGGAAAACAGGATGACTCCAAACCCTAGGGATAATTTGACTCAGGAGAGTGGGACTGCCTCTCAGAGGGACCCCAGCAAGCTGGATGAATGGGCCAGCAAGAACCTCATGACATTCAGGAGAAGGAAGTGTAAAGTCCTGCACCTAGGATACAAAATTCCCACAAAATCACACAAGATGGGCACTGACTGGCCAGTTGCAAATCTGGAGAAAAGAAGGTGATTGTCTTGATAGACGAGAAGTATGATAATGAAGACTAACCACACACAAGACTCCTTCAGCAGGAGCAAAGCCAGAAAGCAGGCTGAGGGAAGTGATTATTTCCCTATACTTGGTACTAGAAGGCTGTGTTTAAAATACTCTGTCTAGATTTATGCCACCAGTACAAGGGAAAGATTGACAAACTAGAGTCCTGTGGAGCACCACTAAAGTGGTTAGTTTAATGTAAACTACAGGGAAAGGTTGAAACAACTGAGTTTGTTCTTGGAGGGTAGAAGGCCAAGTAAACTCAGAAAAGGTGGAGTCAGACACTTGCTATGGGTGTGTTGCAAAAGGAAAAGAAGTGGCAGCCACAAGTTGTCGTGAGGGAAAGTGTGATTGAATATAATTTTTAAAAATCACATGACAGTTTAAGCACTGGCCACAAGAGTTTGCAGACTAAGTAGGGCTGTCCAAAGAGGATTTGGAATCTCTATCCTCGGAGACATTTAGCATGCAATAGTACAAGACCTTGAGCAACCTGGTCAGACTTTTAAACTGGCCTTACTTTGAGCAGGAGGTTGGACTAGATGACCACCGAAAGTCCCTCCCAACCAAATTTTTTCTGTGATCCTGTAGGTTTGGCATCAAACTCTCTGAACTCAGTATGTGGGATTTTATTCCAAATACAAGTGACGCTGACACAGGATTCTTTGGATGTGTATGTGTGACTTCAAGTTCCAATTAGGAATGTGTTTTTTAAGTGAATGGGAGTGTTTGCATTAGATTTCTTTCAGGTGAATCTAAACTGGAAAATGGTCTCTGGGTCTTCACAGAGTCCATAGGACCAGACTAGAACCAGTTAGAAGTGAAACCTTCCAGCTGGGTGTAGTCTGAACACCAGATCCTCAGCATGATCTGAATCAGTCTATAACTCCTCTCCTACTGCTCTGTACTGCTTGCTCATACAGATGTAGCCTTCTCTGGTCTGGGAATGAGGTGGTTTTGTCCATTAATGGAACCTGCCATCTTGGAATCCTTTCTTCCCAGAAAGGATGTATTCATACATCCATATAGATGTAGGTGAGCATCATATCAGGGATGCTGCTGCATGCAAATAAATGCTTTTTTTTTTTTCTCTAATTATTTAAGTATCTCTATTTCCCAGAGTTTATAATACTGTTTCTCATCTTGAAATATGTCCATTCCAAATGGCTTACAGAGTTCACTACCTGTAGTTTTCCGTTAGACAAAATGCCTTTATTCTCTGTCAATTTTTCTCCTAAACTTGCATCACAACATGATAAAATCATGCCTGTGTTTTATATTTCCAAAAACATGCATAGATGAAATCCTCTATGATCCTTGAGATCTTTTGTCAGTTGTTGCCAACTTCCCACAGTTGGTCTTGTTTGGGACTGTTGAAGAAGCTTTGTACAGACAGTGATAATTGTTTTCTGGAGCAGACTGGAAACTTTCTTGTAAGGACTTGATCCTGCAGCTTGATAAAGCTACTTGTAAGCATAAAAAAAGAAGATGCAGTTGTTATTTTTGTGTTATGTCATCAGTATAGGCGTTCCGTCCGTACTAATTAATGGCTCTTGTGGCCCATAGAGACATGCTAATATGTAACTGAGAAAACTTTCTGTTTAAGATTCTGTAGACTTATTCTTATGATTTTTTTTCTTCATTAATATTCTCCTTCAGAGCTGACCATCTCTTCTTTTAGCACCTTCACAATTGCCTTGTAGCACCATCTGAAAATGTTTGTTTAATTTTTGTGTTTTCATTGCATGGGGAAAATCTATCGTCTTTCATAAATTAAGTCTGTGCATGCTATTTAACTCATAGTTAAACCAACCAAGCAGACAACACATTCACCTTAACTTATCTGGGTTGTGGAGGCTGCATAGCCTCCCAAAGTCAGTAAAAATGCTAAGTAGTGTCTCTCAGTAAAAGTCTGACTCCAGTGAAGTCAGAGGCCAGACTCCTGTTGACCAGAGCAGGACAAAGGCCTTGCCACTGATGACTAAAATGTTCTCTCTGGTGAAAGAATGGGTGCTATGCTGTCTTCCCTGCACTGACATGGCAGCATGACTTGACCTTCAAAGAAAAATAACTTCCACATCTGGAAAGCTATTACTAGTTTAGACTCCACACTCCTTTTGCCTGTCAACTGAGAATATCAGCAGTGGTGTGACTTAATTCTCACCAGGAAATGTCACTTGTATGGCAAAGGTCAGGAGGTTCCTCTAGGATACAGTTAATTACCCGTGGTTAGTGTATCTTGAAGCCCTCCTTACACTGCCCTATGCAACTAAGTTTTCATTCCAGATCTGTTCACAATCATATATTTGTTTATGTGAAGGAGAACTAGAGCACCCAAGTATCACTCGTTACCTCCAAGTGATACGGATTATCTTGTTAGAAGATTTATTGTTTTGTATACAAGACTTTTAAATCAAATTTTTATCTACTTGGCAGTTGTCTGTGTAAACAGAAAACCAATCTTTTTCTCATTAGACTGTTGTTCCAGTATACTCAGATTTTCTCTTTTTCTTCCTGCTCTTACTTTTTCTGTGAATAAATTTTTTGATGCTAATTAATGTCCCTTGTGCCCCTCAGATACACACTAACACATGCTCCAGAGTAACTGAGAAAACTTGAAACTGAGTAATCCATTCTTGCAGATGAGAAAACCTCATATATTGATGTGTTGGCAAGGAGTTGTACATGTGTTTTGATGATCTCCACTGCTGCAAACTGAAGTGAAGCTTCGGTGTTTCTTCCAGTTTGCATTTAGAGAAGGAGCCAGTTTGATTTATGCTATAGGGTTTGTGTGTGCAGGAAATAAGCATTAATGCATTGGATCAAGGTAAATAAATCAATATTAGTGCACCACTTCTTCTGTCAGCCTTCTTAATCTTACTGTTTCATCACCTTGCCTGAGATTTTCAAAAGTACTCATAGTTAACCCAAGCTCACTCAACCCTTCTCCTGTCAAGGTCAAGGGTAAGTTCCCCTTGGCTTTAAAGAAGGCGATTTTAGTCCTGTGCAGATGCTTTGAAAAGTCTTAGCTTTCATTTGTAGTTAACAATATGCTGAGTTTTTTAACAAGCAGCCTGTTTCAGTTTTTGGATCTTTCTAATAAAACATGTGCTAGGATTGGCTAAAAGGACTTCCACAGGTGAAGGGCTGACTAAGCCCCTTGCCAGCCCCAGGGATCTCTGGCTGGCTCAGGTGGCAGGTAGGCTCCCTCCGCAGGCAGGTGGTGCTGCCTTTAACAGGGATGGAGGAATCCTCAGCAAAGTAACTGTTGAGAAAGAAAAGCTGGAATGAAAAGCAAAGCCAGTACTTTCTAGTATTTCTATGTGAAGAAAGTATTTATTTAAATATGATTTTATTCACTGTACCCAATGGCTTTGTTTGCTCAGCTTTTGAAAGTGGCACGTTCTTTATTCATATTCCTCTTCCATTTAATTAAAAAGTCATTTATTTCTCTGTGATCCAGTTCTGCTACATCCCACATAAGATTAGTGTAATCTTCATACTCTTGAACAGCGATTGCTGCAGTTAGGGATTCAAAACAGTCTTCTCATCCCCTTGGTTCATGTACTCATGGTGGATCTGATGAGTATATCTGCAAAGTGCTTGTTTTAAAAGCAAATTCTGGTTATAGCTAGAAATGCTGGCCATCTGTTTGCAGTAGAAATGAACTCAGGATTCTCGGGGCATTCCTCTTGCAGGCACCTGGATCCTAAATGGGGGACCAGCGAGCCGCTGGTAGTGCCTTCAGCCAGGTGCCCGGCAGTGCAGCTCTTGCCGTCGCAGCTCCCCGGCCACTTCAAAGGCCGCTCTGGGCGGGTCCCAGGCTGCCTCTGAGCCGTGCCAGGCAGTGCAGCGCCTCGCTCATCACTGCTGTTGGGACACACAGCCAGGCCTTTCTCCGGCCATTTCACCCCCGGCGTCGAATCCTGTGGGCGTTTGTAGCACACACCTGTCAGACAGGGCTGCGTCCCTGCCAGCTGCTGGCAGCGAGGTGCAGCTCTTCACATGGAATAGTGGAATATTGATGTGACCCCTTCTTTGATTTAATGTCCTAGACCCTTCCCTAATAAGCTCATCTATGGTTTGTATAAGCAGTGCCCCCTCAGCTGTGTTTGTAAATACTTGGTGGAGGCCTAGCTCCAAGAGAGAGCTCACATATTGAAGTTTGAGTAGAATAAAGTCCTTTCCAGTACTTGAAAGAACTTTTTCTAAGTCCTAGAAAGACATAGGGCTTGAGTTCCTCTCCTTGTTTCACCTCGGCTAATTGAGGAAGCTTCTTAGTTGGTGTGCTGGCCTTTGTCAATCCCCTTCTTAATGCCCCTAAGTTTCCCCAGAAACTGTGCATGGATTTCAGCAAAATAATTTGGACCTGTTCTGGGATAAGGGGGTTGACGATAAACCTGTGTCTCTGCCTTGCACCTGAATGGAGTAGAATTGACTCTGTAACTGAGAGTCTTGTTTTCATTTATCATTGTTTATGTTTCATTTTTCCTAGTTCTCGTACATAGCAATGTTAAATGGATCTTTTAGTTCTTCAACTAAGTGCAACACTCCTTTTCCTATGCAAAGGATGGATACGTACAGTTCCTTTGTCTCTTTAAAGTTGCTACTTATGTTAGGAGTTGTTCAGCTTCCAGTATGACCAAGGGGTGAAATATAGAAGAAGAAATGAGTAATACCTGTTTAGCACCAATGTCAATCGTTTATTAAAAGGCTGTTACCGTGCTTCTGTTTCGGTAAGATAAAGTTGTCCAGCTCCT
Source organism: Mohoua ochrocephala (assembly GCA_013398855.1). Lineage (NCBI taxonomy): Eukaryota > Metazoa > Chordata > Aves > Passeriformes > Acanthizidae > Mohoua > Mohoua ochrocephala. The sequence goes on from VZTA01022024.1 coordinate 63,936, forward strand.
GGCATGGCACTGCATTGATCTGATACCTTGCACAAGACAAAGTCCTGAAAGGAGCTCCTCAGTCTCCAGAAGGCAATAGTCATCTTGCATGCTATCCATGTTCCAATTAGTGGAAGCATGTGCTTTGCTAAAATTTAATTGGAATCGCTAGTTTAAGAGGTCTGAGTTAATATATTTTTATTGTCAAACTCAACCTGCAAACATTTGTTTGTGTGACTGTATACTTGTTAACGTGCTCATTGGCCTCGGTTGGATTACTCGCTCCAAGTTTACTTTAATTATCCACAAGATTGGGCTATAATGTATATATAAACAGAGTCTGTAGGAGTGAAACCAACTGTGTTTCCACTGCAGGAAGCCCATGGAGTCCAGGGGGCTATTACATGGTTGTATGTGTCTTGTTTGAGTTCTGTTAGCATTTTTCTTTTGTTTTGCAATTTTCCACCTACAGCGGTGTAGAGAATAAACATCACGTCATTTAGAGAAAAAGCATGGTGCCTTTCTATTCAGACTAATATCATGAAGAATTGGAGTGTAAACTCTGCTGTTCACTGGAGTGTCATGTTCTAGCCTGCTGCGTGACAAGGTGTTTTCCTGGCTAATGCTGATCAGAGGCATTCCTAGTGTGATTAAATGTCCACTGCAGTGTTCATTTTGCTATTGGTATGTGCACCCTTTTACAAAATTCTTGGCATACCAGGCTCTGGTTTAGAGGATTTCTCCCTGTTTTGTTGTTGGTTTTGGTTTTTTTTTTTCACGAAGCCAGATATGAAGGGAACTGTGATTTACTGCCTTGAATTTATGATTTAACATCTTTTGCTTTCACTGCTCTGTAACTCATGCACTTGGTAAAATTCCTCCTGTATCAGAGTATTTTTGTCGTCTGATTAAAAAAGGCATTGAGCTGGGGTTTCCTCCTCTTGTTCTGTATGCACAAATATGTTGCTTCTTCCCATTCAAAAGTTATTTGACAAGTGCTGAAATCACTTAGGGACTTTAAGAAAAACAATCTTGGTAATTATAGCAACAGTAATCCCATGACATTCTCTGTAAGTCTTCTGTAATTACCTGTAAATGGTAATTTAGAAAGGCAGAACTAGCTTTTTGCTTTTGTGTGTAAGCCTTTTACATTGGTCTTAGATTGTGTGTATTTGTTAGTGTCTAGCCCTCCTAATAGTGTCCCCCAAGACAAAGTACAGTACATCTTGGTTTTTCAACTTCAGCATTCTTTTGTTAAATATGATCAGATATTGGGTAACTTTTGTCTGTAAAGCTTCAGAACTCTAAGTTAAAGAAATAGATAGAATGTCCATGTCTTGGTACCGCTTTCATGCCAACTGATTCCTCCTGGTAGGGTTATGAACTACTTGTGCAATCATAATTCCTACTGCTTCTTGCACTAAATAATATGCTGTCTACTTAAAATTGCAAACCCTCCCATTTATGTACAGACAAACACTATTTTTTATGTGTTTTCCTTAACTTGTAGGTTCATTCTGAGATATTTGTCATCATGTCAGCCGCACTCTCTGGGATATACGTATCCAGACAAGCCTAGAGCTCTTCAGACTTCATCACTGTCTTGCATTACTGCCTGTGGGTTAATTATGAACTCTTTCCACACATGGCTGGAAAATACTAGAAGTCCTGGAATTGGGGATCTAATAACTTTAATTAATTAATTAATTAATCCTGGAGCATCAAAGCAGGCACAGAGTCCCAAAGCAGGCCTGTTCTTAGTGGGGAGAGGGAGGTGGTAAGAGGTTCTGTACTTCCAGGCATTAATTATCCTTCTGATTTGGCACCAGCTAACATTTGTACATCTCTAGGGTCTACACTGATAAACAAAATCCTTTTCTCCTGTTCTGTGCTGTAAGTGTAGCTTTTTGCTTTTATTATTGTTCAGTTCCTGTTGACTCTACAAGCTGTTGCTGCAACCCTTTTTCTTCCCATAGAGCTATCACTATTTAGTTACTCAGACTCCTAATTTAGTCTTGTGCATCAAGAAAAGCTTTTATATTATCATGTTAAAAATAAAGAGCTGCTCTCTGAATAGGTTAGGTCCTGTGCTTTATTGAGTAAACTAATATGGGAGCAGGGTGTAAAATCCTATACCCCTTACATGAACACCCAATTCTTAAGAGCCCCCTTTCTCCTTATCTGGTTCCAGTCATGCCTCTGCCACAACTTTTGAGCCTTTTCCCCATTCTGGATAAAATTTTCCTTCTCAGTTTACTATTTTCGTGTTCATAACCATTTTACCTATCAGTCAACATTATAACATATAGTTGATTTAATTCTGGCATGCAAAGTACATTGGTCATACATACCAGACAAAAGCTTAATATAATTTCTGTGAATAAAACGAGTGTCATTGTATTGCATCTTTAAAGATTTAAGAGCAAAGTTATTAATTGGATCTTTCTCCAGGATTGCACGTTCTGCCTTCATAAGGATATGTGGATAGAGTACATTATTACTCCATGTGCTTTCTTACCAGCTTCTGAGTCCAATGGTATCACAAGGTTAAAAAAAAAAGTCATTGGCACATACAATATATAAAGTAGGAGGGCTATCTGCTTTGCCTCACCGTGGGGAACTGCTGTGAGTTACTTACAGGCTTATTAGGAAATGACATTGAAATGGGATATTGTGTTTCAGTTTTTGGATATAATTTCTTCCTTGTGTGAAAAACTGTCAATACCAAAATGACCCTGAAGTAACCTTCTAAAAAAGTGTTCATCTTTCTTCTGCAGAGGTAACATTCATGCTTGCTGAGATGATCTCTTATCTTTTCCAGGATGTTATATATCAGATACAAATTCTAATGTACAGTTGCGGTTACTGCTTTTTCCTTAAATCATTGCAGCTGTGTAGCAGATACCCACTGATTCCTGACCACAGCTGATGGGCTTACCCCTCATACTATGCTTCATAGATTTCCTCACCTTGGTTTTAAAGAAAGGGCTTTCTCAAGATGGAATCCTAATCCTATCCTGTCCTGTCCTGTCCTGTCCTATCCTTGTATAAGCTGCATTACAAACTTACCAGTGTTTTTTGCCTTGACTTGGAGCCGTAGGGATGTATAAGGTTTTGACGATTCTTTTTCCCACCTGTGGGATCTATTACCTTATTAGTAATATTCCTTCTCCCTTAGCAGGCTTGAAGTTGCTCAGAAAACTTCCTTAACCCACCAGACCTTAGCTGTAAAAAGAGACATGCCTGAGGTTTTGTTCAGCACTTCTGTAATAGAACCACTGGGATGAGAGACAGTGCAAGGACAGCCATGCTGGCTCTGTCTTGCTTACTGTACCCATGGTGTCAAGGAGCCTCTTGTTAACCTTTGCCAGGCTCTGTCAAGCTGAATACCCGCAGTGCCATGAGAAGGAAGCTTGACTGGGGGTATCCTGACAGTGTGACAGGACCTCTTTCCACTCCATTTTATTGTCCTGTCTTCAGAGAGAGAAAAATGGCATCAGAGATGCCTTGTTTGAAACTCCCCTTTGGCCCTCTGTTCTTACCTTTTTTGAACACCTTGACCCTCAAGCCTCTCTTTTACCTTGATAGGCATATGCAGTAATTTTCTTGGTTTCCCCACATCTAGTCCTCTGGTGCCTGTCCCAGGTAGGAAATCCAGTCAGGACTAGGAAAGAATAAACTGAGAGTGAGCATTTAATCCCAGTGTTTTCAGTGACTGCCTTTTTAGGCATAGGTTTTACTACTCAGTTCAATTTTTTCATTTGACTGGAGGTAGCTAATAAAAGTTCTGTCTTTTAACACCACAGTCATAACTGTTTTCATGCAAAGTGATAATACAATACATATGTGAACAAAGTGCATATGCCATGTCTGGAACACCAAAATTAATTACCTCAGATATAGAGGCAGAGGGCAATCACTCAAGGTATGATTTAGGATTAAGATATGGGAATTGTGCTATTACAAAGTTTTCCCCAACCATTTCAGATTTATAACATAAATATTGGCATCTGCACATAAATCCCAGAGACCATCTAGCAGTTTAACAGAACTACAACCAATTCTACACTTCTTTTTGCCTACAGGTTATGAGGAAGTGATGAGAGGTGTTCTCAGCTTTGAGTGGGTCACCCTACTTTGGTAGCTTGAATTCAGAATGTATATACATACCTAAGTAGTTTATTTTCTGTGGAAAAGGAATATATTTTAGTAACTGAAATTAGGTTGTTGAAGAGAATTGACACTTCTGGCAGACCACGATCCTCTTACCTTGTGGTGTACTGAGGCTGGCTGGTGAACTTTTGACCACGGGAAGAAAAACAGCTGAATCTGTTGCTGTTCCTGGTGTTTCCTAATGGGGAAATCTGCATGAAGTGAATGATATTTAGTACTGAAGAAAGGTAAATGGCTTATCTTTAGAATTGTTTTGCATCACTTACTTTTTTCTCTCTGTACGGGTTGGGTGTGTTTTGTTTTAGGCAGCACCCTGGTGAGCATAGTCTTCTCAGAAAAGGGTCGTGCATTTGAACAAGCAGTACGTAGCAGCTGGAGCTTTGCCCCAGCACAGAAAGTGTGGATCTGTTACATTTATACTGTAAAATGCACCAGAATTTAATTTCAGGGTAGTTTTCTTCATTAGTAAATCCAAAGGAAAAGCTGAAGTTTGCCTCTTGTCTGCAGCTGTTTTATACAGTTTCAATTAATCTTCAAAGCTCAATAATTCGTGTAGTTTCATTACAAAGTCTTGAAATGGAACTTTAAAGGATCATTCTTATTTGAAGATAAAGCCAGTCATAACTTTTCTGCAAGCTGAAGATTTAAGTTTTGGGCTGTTTTTGTTGTTGGTTTTTTTCTGAACACAAATGAACCATTTCAAAGGCAGATTAAGGAAAAAGTGCTCTTGATGTACAAAGTCCTGTCCACTCTGTGTTCTCTCATCATGTTTCTTAGTAGTTCTTATTTTCTTTTGGACCATGAGAAATATGAACCACCACCAAAGGTAGAAGATAGCTTTTTATCAAAGTTTTTTTGGTAAACAAACAGATTTCTGTGAATTAGACAAGGCTGTCTTTTTGTCGCTCCTTTGTTTTTCCACAGTATGTTTTCTGCTTTTGCTCCTACTGTGGTGGAAAAGTTAAATTGTAATCTGTAAAGGAAAACAGTGAAGGACCTTTGGATGGTGACATGAAAAATCTTTTAATTTGCTAATAATGTATTTAAATTGTTGTAAAGAACCTTGCCTATGGAGTAGAAGTCACTGCAGCACCTGCTGGCTTTTATTATATACATCTTAAGATGAAGGTGCTAGTTTTCAGGTCTGCTCTGTGGCCTGCCCTAAGGAATATGCAGGAGAAATCTGAACTTCAGACTAGTTAGTGTTAGGTACCATCTCAGAGTAGAAATATCTCACGTTCCCACCAGGCACTGGGACTAGAGAAAGAGCTCTTGTTACAAGGAACATACCTCTCAGGCATCTTAAAGGCTAGCAATGATTTATTTTTTTATTAAGTACATAAATAAAAAACTTGAAAGCTTTGATCTTGCATAAGCACTTTACTGTTAGGCTTTGAAGCTTTTACAGTAGTTAGTGTTTAAAACTCATAAATGGAAATACAGCTGACTGCTACAATACTGAAGATCCTTAGGAGCCAGGGGCCCTGAAGCATGATGTTTCAGAGGATGCGCTTTCCAAAGATTCACATTTTTCTTGCAAAGCACCTCTTGCTGCTGGAGAGGAGTTTTAACACCAGGGTGAACCCAGGTATTTATAACTTACCATGGAATCTTTGTTAACTACAGCACAGGTTTTTTAGGCTTTCAGAAGATTGTGATCAACACCTTGTATTGCATTTGGGAGAGAAGAGGAAACTAGTGTAAAGTACACATTGTCATTCAGCTGAGCTCATGGTTTCACTAGCTGTGTAAACTTCCACTTTCTTTAGTCAACTTGTTTTGATTTGTCTGTACGATATTGCACATAATCTAAAGTTTTTGTCTTTTCCCCTTCCCCTGGGACTGAGATAAGATTTGCAGCTGGTAACGTCCGGTGTGTTGTCGTGTTCTGTCTTGAATTGGCTACTAAAAATGACAGTGCATAATCGACTTTTCAGGAATAGTTGCTCTTTTAAAGGGTTTCAGTTTGCTCTGTCAACAAGCATCATTGCTGCTTTATGCTATTTTTTCAGAATTTCTGATCCAATTGATTTATGACACTTGAACTTCCCAAACTAATCTGTAGTTTACGTGGGTCTTAATCGTTGTCCAGGATACACTGACTACCCATAAAAATTGCTTGAAAAAGGAATTTCCTCTTTAAAGTCAACAGCAAAAAATGATGTAAAAAAAGTTTTTGTTTGCTCTGTTCCCACGGGTGGCTGAGATGGTTTGCAGTCACACATGCCATCTTATTGTTCTCCTCCTAAAAAATGTTACCAAAGAAAATGAGGTTTAAATGATTGTTTACATGACAGTTGTGCCTGCAGAAGAGAGATTTAAATGGGGAACTCTGGTTTCGATCTGAACCGTGACTAAACTTTGTCTGGATGCCAAACGAGGATCCCAGAAATCTGCTCTCTCCCGAGGCCGTGCATCAGACCAGTTGCCTTTCTGCCTGGCACGTCCTGGAGGGGTATCTGGAGCGTGCCAACCACAGCTGCAGGCGTGGCACGGGGGGCGATGCATGGTTTTAGTTTCTAATTCTTGAGGGTTAACATTTTCAAGTCTTCTCTGCCTTTCCTCTTCATGGAGAACGTAGGGCTTTTTCTTCCTGAAAACCAAGGGCAGCGTGTTTGGCAAAATGATGCCAGGAGCTGGGCGTTTGGGCAGAACAACCAAAAGTGTTGTTCCTGTGGAGAAAGCGCCGTTGGTGCCGGGTCAGCAGCGAAGGTGAGGGTGGGATATGGACACCACATTGTGGAGCCTATTAGTTCCCTCTTCAGACTGCCGTCTTGCTGCCCCAGTTGGCTTGTTCCATTCACCCCTTCCTTGACATGCAGATCTCCATTTGTTTGTGGTAACTGAGCAGGATTTGTAGTCTTTAAAGGACGCTTTGGTGGCTCTGTGCATTCCTACTTCTTGGCTCTCTCACCCAGGCTTAACTGTGACTTTTTACATCCTGTCCTGCAGGTCACAAGCCATCTCCCGACCTGCTGTTGTTGAGTTGTGTCTGAAACCCCCGTGTGGTCTCATCTGCATTTTGGTTTATGCTTTGGCCCGATCCAGTGCACTTAGCCAAATGCTGTACATCTCACACTTCCAAAGACTGATTCTGTCACAGTCTGAGGGCAGTAAGCACCCTTCTCCTTTAAGACTGATGAATTTAGTCCCTGCCCTTATAATCACAGTTTATGGTCTCTCCAAAGACTTCCTACTCGAGCATCAAAAAACTACCCTAAGAGCCTTTTGCTTACATTTTCAGTAAATGGCATTTTCAAGCCACTCTCAGATGCACCATCCATCCAAATATCGAGCTGGTTAGTTTAAAGCTTCTTGAGAAATATGAAAGAATCCCTGTATTATTGAGCTATGAATAAAACTTCACTCATGAAAAATTCCTTCCCTGCCTTCTTAGGGTTAACAGTTGCATTTTAATTGTGGATCTTAAAAATCCTTGTTTTGGTACTTAAAACAAAAAAGAAAAGAGGAAGAAAAATCGCTTTGTTTGCTGGTGCCCCCTTTGGTATCAGTTTGAAGCTGTGTTGGTGCAGGACATAACCCAGCTGAGCATTAACTGGGTGGGAGGTTGTTTTCTTTAATCATTTACGTTTGCTGCCTTTTCACTCTCACTACATATTTCCTTTTTAATGGATTTTAAAGATCATTCTGAGTAGCATGCCAAGGTGTTGAAACAACTCCCTTGGCCTATTCCATCAGTGACTCCTGTGTATTTCTAACCTATATTTATAGCTTTGATTTTCTGTATCCTGCCGATGTCTGACTGGGGCATGCATCTGAGCCTTGCTGTCTCCATTAATTTCTGTCATCCTTTCAAGTACCGTGCAGCTCCTTTTCACTTCTAACCCTACTGAATCATCATGGAGAGCTGTATTCTGTGTCTATGCGAATGTCTATATATGTGTGTGTGTGTCTGTAAATATATATGTACACGCATGTATGTAGAGAGTATATGTACTGTAAGTAACGAAGTGGTTACTGTTGGCCACAGTGGGCTTGCATCTTTCTTGAACTGGTGTTCTCATAATGCCCAGGGCTTTTAAATTACCCACTTTTCTTGGGGGATTCTGAGCAGTCCCATTTCAGGTGGGTGCTCTGATTTAGCCTGAATGCCTGTTATTTGGCTGTTGTTAGCCTGGTCACAATGCTCCTGTCTTGAAATAATTTTCCCTTTACACCAAACTGTTAATTTTGTCTGTGTGCTTGTTTGTTTTTTTTGTGCTGCAATCCACTGAATGGTGCCTGAACCAGGAAAGCAGAATGATTTGGGAATTTTATTCCCAGTTCTAATGCTGATTTAAAGCGTCACCTTGGGCTAGCGACTGCTGGTCTGCTTTCTCTTACGTTCACTGGAGGCAGCGATATTCATTTATGCATCTCCTGGAGCTGCTTAGCTGTGGTATGAATGCGCAGGGTGGATGGACCCACAGGACCTGTGGTAGCTAGCTAGAGTGGGTATCATGGAGTTCTTCTTAATCACTTTCCATATATTTTTATTGTCCCCCTCCCAGACCAGATGGATTTGAAATTTATAGTTCTGAGAAACTGGATTCCTTTGCTTATACTGTATGGCTTTTTTTTTTATTATTTTAAATTCAGCATCTAATTTAATAAAGATTCAATCAGCTGGTATGTGCACATAGGAAAGTGACAGAAGGCAGAGGCTTCCAGGGGGACCAGGCATATGAGCCCGCTTTAGGAGAGAGAAAGAATGAGGCAGCTGTAAAATAAAAGATATTTAAGCAGTTAACATAGAACTACCATCATAGACAAAATGAATAGTCTGCTCTCTTTCTTCATCTTGCTACAATGCGATGGTGTTTCAGACCTCATTACTTCTTTACTTCAACGGAGGTTTAATGCTTTATGACAGGTGACAGGTTTGATGACATCTGCTTTCCTCAGATTAAAAAAAAAAAAAAAAAAGAAAATCCACCTGCCTCTCCTTTCATTTGGGGCCTGCAAAGGGTTAAGGACTTTGAATGCAGACATATATGGTGCTGTATTGATATTATGTACTTTGTAATAGAAAACAGAACTTTCCAGGTCAAATATCAATAACATTCTATAAGCCTTTCTAGGAAAATATAATTAAAACCATTCAAAGCTGTTTCCCATAACTGAATTTACTGTGTTCTATTGATTTCAGTCCCACATCTACAATGGGATATTATTATTGACTTTTAGAGCGCTGCCTATTTTAAAAATAAAGAAAACACAAAATCAGGTGGTGGTATTCCTTTTATTAGAAATCTTGCCCTCCTTTTCTCCCTGAAGCAGGTATCATATTGAATTGTTTGAACAAGAAAATGGTGGGGTAGGCCTTCAGCTGGTTTAAATTGTCACAGCCCCACCAAAAGCAGCTAAACAAGTGGGCCATCAGCTGAGAATCTGTCCACATTCTGCATTTAAGCCATTTCTTCCTTTGCACCCAAGGCTATCAGTTACAGCACTATCTCTGGCTTTATTGTCAAGCTTTATTGACTTGTTTTCATATTCTATACCGTGAGTAGGATTTACAGTAGGAAGCCACTAAATTGCTTAAATATTTCAGACAGAATGAATTTGCTTTTCTAATTCTGTCGCTCCCTTTCCTCAAAGCAAATATTTTGTCATTTCATCCGCATTTAAATCAGGAATATATTCCTCCAAGCATATTATTTTCAAAATAAATATATTTTGTATATTTGGTAAATTCTTAAAACCTATTTGTTAGCACAGCCTCTTTATAAAAAGAAAAGCATAATGGTCTAAAAATTTGAAAGTTTATATAAAATAGCTGATCCTATACCATATTCACTAATCATATTTATTTTGAAGACTTTTACCAAATATTTACTATGTCTGTGTTTTTTCACATAAATCTGTTAGTGGAATAATTTTTTAGCTATAAATATTAAAAATATGGAACCGTTTCGGCAAATAGTACAGAAGCCTAAGAAAAATCCTTTCTGAGAATAGTTTTATTGTTGTTGGTTGTGGGTAGCTTGGCACTTACGTTTGTCACACAACATCTGATCAATATTTAAGATTTTTTAAGAAGTCAGATGTATGCAGATGTCTAAAATAGATGTGTATGCACACCTACCCACATATCTATCTATATAAAGAAGAAGTGGGTGTAGAACCTTACAAAGAGTTTAAAATATTTTGTTTCCATAAAGTTCAATATGCTTGTGTTCAATATTGGTCCGATTTTCCTGAAATCCAAAGTTCCCAGAAGTTTATAGGGATTGCATTCTAGAAGAGAGGGAAGAATTCAGACAGTTTCCTTTCTGTTTGAATTGCGACTCAAACAGAGTACCTAGATTTAACATTAACTTCCTTTAAAAACATTCAGACGTGGATATTTATTGGTTGTGACAACCTAGAATATTTTTAGTCCATTAATAGCTTTTTAAAATGCAGTTGGGACTTAGTTGTTATAATAAGGAGCACCCCTAATTTCCCAAGGCAGACAGGGGCAGCACTCAGAAGTATTTGATGCTCAGTGGTAAATGTGTTCTGAAGGAGATGAGGTAAAAGAAAATAAGTTTGAAAGTATTAAGAGCTGAACAGGCATACTGTGTATTGAACAACAAAAATTAATTTTTTTTTCTCCTTCAGCAAGTACTTATTTACTTTATTATAACTTAATACATACATGTGCAGTTGGGAGACAGAAAGACTTCTGTGTGAACCATAATTATTCCTTGTGCTGTCAAAATTACTATAATTCTGTGCCTGAGTTTTAAAATTACATTCAAAAGATAATATGAGCTATTGTCCTTGTTGCTGTTTGATCTGAATATTCAACTAGGAATTCATTTTGGTGAACAGTACCTTAATTATTTTTCAGGTCATTTTAAGTCACCTGCAAATTGCAGGCAAGTCTGAGCCATAATTTTTGTATTTAACTTTTTGAAAAAAATCTCAGTATTTTAGTTGGAAATGCAGAAAATTTTACACTTGAAGTATTTGTTTAATATTGTAATAACTATATGTTTGGTTGTCTATATTTTCTGCTCATGACATTAGAAACTACACTAGTATGTAAGAAGAACCAGAATAAATAATTTAAAAATCTGTAGGGCTCTTGCGTCATTTTCATTAGTTAGTCCATGTCATTTATATTTTCTTCATGTCTAGCTCAAAAATGGCTCTGCAGTTTGATTTTAGATTGATGTATGTCTTTTTTAAAAAAGGGTGGCGGTGGTAAAGTATTTGTTAAGAGGAATGTGTAGGATTTTGGTGGACTGTCCTGTTGTTCTCTTACCTTTAAACAAAACTGCTTATAAACAATCCAGAACAAGAACATAGGCTGGGCAGTGGCTGTAGATTTTCAGTCACACAACTCCCTCTTTTTCAAATCTCATAGTGCTGTGCTGTGCTGTGCTGTGCCATCTCGAGAAGGAATATTGCTTACGGGCATTATGGTATCATTTAATGTGCCTCATTAAAAGTTCGCTGTTTTAGCATACAGGTGGCATCGGGAAGACAAAACCAAACAGATGAATATTATTAAGAGACGACAGGGAAAACAATCTGATCCTGACCTGCATCCCTTGTTTTCCCTGCAACTTCCCTTTGTCCCCCATTTTTCACCCAGCCCATGAATACTTAGAAAAAGACGTAATTAAATCGAATTTTTACACACATCTGTAAATTTGGCAGAGTCAATTACTTGCCTAGGCCTGCCACTTTTATATTTTTAACTCTGATCATACTTGCCATGTGAGAAGCATCACTGCAGTATGCAGAGAAATTGTAATTGCAGTAACATATGCAGTAGAATATTTTTTCCAGCTTAAATTGATTATTCTCTTTATCTTTAGAATTATTGTGAAATGCTATGATTTTATTATCAGGCCTCTTGAGGTAGTTAGAATATTGTGTAATACTTTTATGAGTTCAGAAACCAGACTTTACTGTATAAGAGTGGTTAACGCAAATGGATACACCCCCAAAGTTTCCAGTAACAATTACATTCCAAGAAAGGTGCTAAATATATTGCTACCAAGAATCTCCTGGTTTTTTCCTCCCTCAATCTTTGATGTCATTAGGGAGTGCCAAGAATTTTCACTTCACCTACTTAAAACTTTTAAACGTGAAATAAAAATTCGCTTTAGATTTTTATCCTACCCAGGAAGCCTGATCCTGTGGCTATCACCTGGCAAAAATTCCCACTGTATTAAATGCAAGTCTTCCTTGTGTCAGGACTGCAGGCACAGGGCTGCAGTTATAGTCAGCCGTTTGTGGTGAAATTATTCCGAGTCCACACGAGGCTGCTGATGTTGTTATTCCAGCTGAAAGCTTCGCTACAAAGGCACAAACCCTTGAAAATAAAGTTTGCAAGATCACTTGTTTACATTTTATAATTCAGAGATGTAAACTGGTTGGTAGTGTTAGGATTACTGTTTGTTTTAATTTGGAGATGTGTTAACCTTTTAAGGTTGGGGATTTTTGGGGGAAACAAGTTCTTAATGTCATTTTTTTTTATATGCCCAAAGCAAAAGCTGTAAATGGATTTAAAATTGTAACATACTTCTTTAGATCAGCACTATATTACTACACAGTTTCTACCTCCATTACTTTACAAAGTGAGAGCAGATGATAATTGGGGTAGTTTGCAGGCAATAACAACCTGCATTTTCTCACAGGAGCCTTACTAACAGTGTGACATAAGGAAGGTAAAAGCAAATTGAATTAGAAAAACAGCAAACATTGTGTTTTATAACCCAAAATAAAATTCTTCAGCAGCAACTAGTCCTGTAATGTAATCCAATCTGTTTTAATACTGAGATTTTTCCAAGAAAGCAGGAAACAGTAAAGGGTAAGGCTTTCAAACCTCTGCTGTTTCGTTTACAGATCCCTTGTGTTAATTTAATGCTTCTAGGGAACTGGGGCTCTTTCTTTTTTCTCAGAATCCCTTCTCTAGGAAATACTGAGTGGTGTGGTGCTGAGAAACAGTCATGGTTTACAACAGATAAGCCAAAGGACCTGGCTTCAAATTCCACACTTCTCTGAGAAAACAAAACACTCCAATGCGTGCTTCTCTCTAAAACGGATGATTTCTTGCTAACAGGCTACAGAAAATTTACCTTAGAAGGACCTTAGCAGACAACTTCTGGGCCTTGACATTTTTTCCCTTCTCCTATCCCTCCAGTGCATGCACCAGCATCTAGCAGTTCTGTGCAGTCGGGCTTTTTAAGCATAAAAGATAAATATTTACAGCTATTACTTTTGGAGCATTACCCTGAAAGTTTTACTGGCATAAAATTCGCAGTCCTGCTGGTGTGATTCTGCCAACTGCAACCCCAGCAGATGCAACATTGGCCCCTTCCCACACCCTGCCAGTGCATTTTCCCCATGCTTGAAGCACCCCCTCTCTTTCCCCAAACCAGAGATACCCACCTGGATAACTGGATTTTGCAGCTAAAACTGATTTTGTCTGGAAAAAGCAGAATGAGTTGCTCGCAAAAACCCAGCCTGGCTGATGTCAGCCGTGTGCGTTAGCAGCCCAGCTGCTGCAGCTTTCGGAGATGCCTGGGCAATGCGTGTTTTGGCCTCTCGCCGTTTCTTTTCCTTATTTTGCTGGTTCAAAAGAAGGGCTCACAGTGTGATTCCTGAAATTACAACAGCCCTGGCTTCTGGGGTTTTGTTGTCAGTGAGGGTTTGGGGTGTAAGTTAGGGGGTTTGGGCGAGGCTGTGGGGTGCCCCATGGAGGGTGTCAGTGAGCAACCCCCACTGCCAGGCCCGCACATGCTTGGGGAAGACCAGCTGCCACAAGCAAGCAGGAGGAGACATCTGGAAAGGGATCATCACTGAGGACTCAGCTGTGGGACCACTCCTGGTCCTCAGAGGGGCAGGAAGAACAAGATGTGGGGAGAAGGAATAAGGGAGGCACAGCAGGAAGGAGCAGCTGCCTGACCCCAGCTGCCTGTGCTGCCGGTCCTCCAGCAGACTGAGGGTGACATGTGAAGAAAACAAGGGAAATTGAGGCTAGAAAGGGGGAGAAGTTGATCTTCCCCTCCTCCCTACCCCCCACCAACATCTAATTTTGTGTTAATTGGCAGTAAAGTGAATTACGTAAAATTCCTAGAGCTGAGATTGTTTTGCTTGCAAGAGGAAGAGAAAAGCAAAGATTAACAGCATGCTTTATAACCAGCAGGCTCTTCTGTCTTTGCCCATAGTCTGCCTGGCATGGGATAAGATTCTCGGGAAATTTGTTCTCATGGTACACCCTGATAGACTTATGCTTTTTCTATGGTCATTGATTTTTTCATTACTATGTAAAGGCAGAGAGAATATTCAAGGCTGAGCTGTATCCTCTCCCAGGCCCTGGATAGGCCAAAAGGATCTCAGATTCATGTGGTGGGAGCAGACATTTGGCCGAAGGGAAGAACATTGCCCTTTATAGGTTCTTGGTCCCAGTCCCACTGCTGGTGCCGTACAGCTTAGGAAAGAAAGTTTAGCAAGCAATTGTAGGTGTACCATCAAGAATCCTGCTACAAGCCAGGGCAGGTGCAGCTCCCCTAGAGTCACGTTCATGGTTTAGGCTTATGGCTGTGAAATTATTTGGTAGTTCATGGAATTAGCACCAGAGTGGGATGTTGTGGCACTCCAGAGATTTCCCAAGATCAAGGAAATATTTTGAGAATCTTCTTCTGGTTACTCCCATATAAGCAGAGGGAGAGAAGTCTCAATGCTGCAGGTAGATACTGCCCTGATTTTCTTCCTAAACCTTTCCTGAGCCTTGATGTAGGAGGCTCAGTTTACACTTGCAATGTTCATTATGTGAGCTAATATTGAGGAACACCAGAAGAGGAAAAAAACCCAAGGAAATTCCGATCTTAGAGGGAATGAATGTTGAATACTGTACTGATCCAATTCGTAGCAGTTTTATAGCTTGAATTTTCCTATGGCAAAAGAACTTGAATCCTGCAAAGAATTCTTGATAATGTAAAAATGTCACCCCTACCAATTATGGAAACAAACTTTGAAAAACAAATTTGCTAGTCAAAAATTTGTAAAATAAACTTCCTCTTCTGCCTCTGCTATTTCTAGATTTTTATTTTGTTTTGTCATTTTGTTGTGTAAACCCCTCGGGGTTGGCAGTGTTTTACAAAGTATCACTGATTTCTACTAACCATGTGTTGACTCTTTGAAAAAGCATATTCTGTGTCTATTTTTTTTGTGTGTGTGAACAGACTTTGACAAAACACAAACATAAAAATCATAGAATCATAGAATAACCATTGGGTTGGAAGGGACCTTAAAGATCATCCCATTCTATCCCCTCTGCCATGGGAGCTCATGGGACACCTTTCACTAGACCAGGTTGCTCAGAGCCCCATACAATCTGGCCTTGAACACTTCCAGGGATAGGGTATCCACAACTTCTCCAGGCAACTGGTTCCAGTGCCTCACTGCTCTCTGAGTAAAGGATTTCTTCCTAGCAAATAAATGTTAGGAAGAGTGTTAACATGTAAACATCTTCTTAAGTATAAATCTGCCCTCTTTCAATGTAAAGCTATTCCCCCTTGTTCTATCGCTACGTGCCCTTGTCAAAAATCCCTCTCCAGCTCTCTTGTAGCCCCCTTTATGTACTGGAAGGTGCTAAGGTCTTCCCCAAGCCTTCTCTCCTGCAGACTGAACTCTCTCAGCCTGCCTTCATATGATTCCAGCCCTGTGATCATCTTAATGGCCCTTCTATGGACTCATTCCAGCAGGCCCAAGGATGGTCGTATGAAGGCAGACCGAGGTCTATCTCTGTTGGCAACTCATTTCCAATTAGGATCATAGCCCAATGGCTGAGGGAAAGCTGCAAGAGCAGTAGGTATCTGCTATGTTTTCCTGGAGGCTGGCACTTGGAAGCTGCAGTTTGTATCTTGGTCTTGCATGGCCTTTCATGATTTTTTCTCTCCCTTAATTTGAGAACATGCTCATTGGAATCTGGTGCCTGGAAATAGTGATAGATTTAACTTTTGACCTGCTTTCCCATTGAGTTGCATTTGATGCACTTCTGTTCCCCAAACATGGTTGACTTAAAGGAGAGAGATCAGTATACTCTCACCACGGATGCGGCCTGTGGTGGCCATGTAATAAAAACATCAGCCTTCAAGCACAAAGGCAGATTCCAGTTGTACAAAGAGCTGCATGCAGGAAGACCCTTTAAGTCTTCCTCTCTTCTTCATTCACCAGAGTTCTTCTGAGGCTCAGGAGACTTAAGTGAGCCTTTTTTGCTTTTAGGATTGCATCTGTAAAGTCAGGAATGCTTCTTATAAAGAATAATGGCACGTGACTACCTGAGGGTGTCAGTTTGGTGTTATTTACATAAAGCCTCGCACAAAGACCTGAAGCATTTCCTTTGGCCTGTGTGCAATGCATGACAAACCAGCTTCATATGCCAAAAGGCAATGTCTATCTGCCTGTCTCCCTTGAATAAAATAGTCCCCAGCAGTGTTACTGTGAGTGGTTGCTTTCTGGCCAGCACAACTTTCAGCATTGTTTGTTTCTTTTCTGCATGGTATTAAACTGCACCGTTCACGTCGTCCTTCAGCAGTAACCCGAAATAATGTGTGCCATGATGTGACCGTTGAGTAACGTGGGCAGTCTTCCAGATCTATTGAAAGAGCTGCTTCATCTCTTCGCTGGATTTTTTGGCAGAAGGAAGATAATAAAACTCCCCTCTCTGCATACCAGATAGATAGAATTTGTCCTGTATCATGTTAAGTAGGGCTTTTTAAATTCATAGCTGCTGGGGTTTTTTAAATGAAGATAAAAGTTTGTAGATGTTCAATTCGTAGGAGGTAGAATGGGTTTCCATGTTGCCTTATAGGTTGTAAAAACAGTGATAAGCAAGAGAATTATGAAAGGCCTCCCATTGCAAAATATGGACTAAAACAAGTCAACCTTTATGCAAATGTGGTAATCCTTGTTTTTCACAAAAACTTCTCCAGACACGCAGCAAGGTTCTCTGCTTACACTGAAATCCTTGGGGTTAATCCCATTTCCTTTTGTTACATTGTTGGGAGGTACTGAAGTTGTTTAAAACAAGCATTCAGAGAGACATCTTAAAATATGAATGAAAATATGAAATATGAAATATGAAAATTCTATGAAAAGATATTAAAGATGACGTTAAAATGTACATTTTACTCTTACTTAAATCTTAAGCGTGTGATTGAGTTTGATCTTTGAACTGGAGGACTGGCAGTTGTTAATATGAGAGTTTTGTGACTAAGCATGTGAAGAGTAGTTATAGCTGCCTTGTCTTTCATTTGTGTGTAATGCATTTACAAGCCCGAGCTTTGATCTTTCAGGTTGATATAGAAAGGCTGACTTCTGTCGGGGTTGAATTCCAAGTCGTTGTGCGATTTTACTTGTAAAAGCACAGCTCAGTTGGTTGCTAGAAGCCAGCACAGTGGGAATAAGCCAGCGGAGCCAAAGTCATCCTGCATGATCAATTTGCTGGTCGCAGTAACATGAGAAGTGAAATATGAGAACCAGCCCTGGCGTTCTCGACAGTCACCATCTCCAGGTGTGGAGACCTCGATATATGTTGGGCAAGGGAAAAGAAGATGATTATTTTACTTTTACAGCTAGCAAATTGAGCAGCAGAATGAATGGCTTCCCTAAAGTTTATGTCAGGCTCAGGAACTGAACTGCTAAGTCCCAGTCCACTGTCCTAACCACAGATGGTTTTTCCTATCATCAATTTTACCAAAATACATAACTCCGGAACACATGAACTTTATGCTGTTGTAATAATGCCTCATTTTTATAGTTATCACTATTCCTAATGAATTTGCTGCAACTTATTTTAATGGGCTTTCAGTGTGCTGGCTAGGATTCCAGGATACTTATTGTCTGTACTTCATAAAAACACCATGCTGTCTTTCAACAGAAAAGGTTTTTCTTTTAACAGTCCTTTTAAGTACATTTCATGAAATAACAAAGACAGCCATTAAAACACAGCATTGAATAGCTTCTGCCAAGTTTCGGCGAACATTTTTTTTATTTAAATTAGGAATGGAAAAGATTTCCTGATCCTAGCATTTGTTCTCTTACTATTCCAGGCAACCTCCTCCTGTTATGCCATTTGCAAAGTGATCAAAATCCTGTTAAGTTCTTTGTCTTCACTGCTGTCATTAAAGTTATGTTCCAAAACCTCTGTGCAGTCAGGCTAGAAGCTTTCTTCTGACTTCAGCCTGAATTTCATTGTGGCCTGTTTATACCCACTTGTTCTTAAGTTAGCACTGTCATTTTGCTTAAATAGCTCTTTTACTGCCTCTGCAAAATATTTATGGAAACAAACCTTGTAGCTCTCTTAGAAGTCTACCTCTTCTGAGGTTAACCAAGGGTCCTCTTCTTGTCTAGACGAAGCTTATCTGTTCTTTTGACCGCCCTGGTAAGCTTACTCTGCACCAGTTTGAAACCAGTTTCCTTTAATATGGGTAATGAAAACCTTTGCTCAGTGCTCGAGATGAGCTCTTGACTTGTACAGCAAGAGCACTGCAGTGACTTTTGTCTAGCAGAAGCACATCTGACACACTTCAGCAGTGTCTTTGTAGTTTATGATTATATCAGGGTGATATAATGATATATAAAATATATATGATTTTATCTGTGTGATTTTATGAGTTTCCAGTTTATAGCATAAATTTGGCTTTCAGTCCTTCTGTTTGTGGTCTTGCTTTTCCAGTTGCAGTTCTGTAGCAATGCCTCAAGACCTCAGATAGTTCTTCCTATCTGATACCTCCTCAGGCCAGGTAAATATCTAATAAACTATTTTCTTTTAGTTTATCAAACTTGCCCCTTTGAAGTCCTGGACTTTTATTACAAGCATTTTTATTATCTCTCTGTTTAGTGTAAACAAAACCAAATAATGGTCTCACAACTGATTATTTTCTTAATCCAAGTGTTTTACAGAAAACTTTGCTACTCCCAAAATCAATCCTGAGAATACCCACAATCCTCCTTGTTTAACTGTTTTTAGTAAAGAACGTAGGCTCTCACATCCAGAAATAACTGGGCCCCTGCTGCTACTAGATCCATTTGTTTTGCTATTTCTAACTCATAATTTAAAATCTTGTTTTCTGCTATGAATTTTGTCTTTTGAGTGTCAGGTAAAACTGTCTTTGGGGGAAAAGAGGAAGAGATCTCCTTCAAAGGAACTGAGAATCTACTGCGCAGTGTCTTTCTCCTAAAAGGATTTTGTATTATTGATGTTCTTCCTTCTCACCCCATTGCCATTATTCATGTTTCGTTCTTGTCCACCATTTTTACTTCTGTTTTCACCTTTCCTTAACATAGTCATGCTCCTATCCCGATTGCATTTTTCTGTTATTCCTGCAATATATTGCTTCACATTTAGCATCAGCAATTGAAATTCCATTTTTTCTTCTCTGGTCTATGACCTAAGTATTAGTACACAATCATTTCACTTGTTTCTCACTAACCACATCCATTTCCCGTACCGGATTAGACATAATCCTGTGTTTCCTCTCAATTACTGCACTCTATAGTATTGAATCTGTTTTCTTTCTCATTTTTTTTACTCACTGACATTCCTTTGCCCACTGCCATATCTTTTACGTGCAGTATTGTTCAGAATAATTTTTAAACCTAACTCCATATTCCGTATGCATTTGATACACCGTTCTTATTTGTAGATCAGTTAGATAACAGGTTTTCAGCTGTTAAGGACAGCCTCCCATCATGTGTATCTCCTTCCTTGGGTAAAAATCTGACTCCTTTGTCTTCCATCCTTTCTACTGTCAGTGGAGCATCCTGCTTGCTCATGTTCTCTTTTTTTCCCCTTTACCATTTTCCTTGTGCTTCCTTTCCCTCCACTGCTCGTTCTTTGCCTACATGATCACCTTTATTTAGGAGATTTTTCAGACAATTATGGAATCGTTTAGGTTGGAAAAGACCCTTAAGATCACCAAGTCCAACCGTTAACCCAGTACCACCATGTTCACCACTAAACCATGTCCCTAAGCGCCCCATCTACATGTTTTTTGAGCACTTCCTGGGATGATCTGCTCCATGACCTTCTCTGGCACTAAGATCAGACTGATAGGCCTGTAGTTTCTCAGAGCCTCCCTCCGACCCTTCTTGTAGGCAAGAGTCACGTTTGCTAACTTCCAGTTAGACATCCCCAGACATCCAGGTCTGCTTATAGATGATGGAAAGTGATTCGGTGAGCACTTCCCCCAGCTCCCTCAGTACCCTTGGGTAGATCCTATCCAGCCCTATACAACTGTGTGTGTATAAGTGGCATAGCAGACCAGTGACCATTTTTTTCTGGGTTATGGAGGCTTCATTCTGCTCCCTGTCCCTGTCTTCCTGCTCAAGAGGCTGCATTGCTGGAGAACAACTGGCCTTACTCTTAAGGACTGAGGCAAAGAAGGCATTAAGTACCTCAGCCTTTTCCTCGTCCTTTGTCCCTACGTTTTCCCATGTCCAGTAAAGGATGGAGATTCTCCTTAGCCCTCCTTTTGTTGCTAATGTATTTATAGAACTTTTTTTTATTGTTTTTTACAACAGTGTCCAGAGTAAGTTCTAGGTGGGCTTTGGCACTTCTAATTTTCTCCCTGCATAACCTCACAGCAGCCTTGTAATCCTCCTTAGTTGCTTACCCCTTCTTCCAAAGGTCATAAACTCTCCTTTTTTTTCCTGAGTTCCAGCCAAAACTCTATTCAGCCAGGCCAGTCTTCTTCCCTGCCAGCCAACTGCCGAATTGCTTAATAGAAAGATTTAACACTGGGGAGTTGCACACAGCATAGTAAAAGTTGATAAATTTAATATTGCTTGTTATTGTATTAAAGGAACATCTGACTACAATGCATACCAAAAACCCCCAGCATAGCAGCACTGCAGGAAAGCATTTTAATACTTGACTGCAAGTATTAACAAGCTGCAATTTCTAAGAATATTTTCCTGAAAATGAAGCTACTTCTATAAATTGACTTTTACTGTCTGAAGCTTTCAAAAAGTCTTAAGTAATAGATGAGGGCAGCATATTTCTTTAATATGACTAGTTGTAATACGATAAATTCTCATTGGGCATTTGAGCCTGAAGGTGAAGGAAATGTCCAGAATTATTTCTTAACATTCATGCAAATATTTTACAGCAATTGGGAAATTATTATAGCTTGTTTGTTGATGGAGTCACAGTCAGAGCTTTAAATTTTTATTCTTTCTCAAGACCGAGGAATTTTTTTTACTCTAAAACAGGAAACTTTAAAGCTTTTGAATAATTAGTGGATGATCCTCCCTCCCCAGCAAAACCTATTAAAAACATATTAAAGTATAGAATATTGATGAACTCTTTCAGTCTGATAGTTGAATATGAGACCAAAATTTCTGTTACAATTGCAGGTGTTTCCTGTAGCTGACTATGAAATTAAGTGAATTTTTATTAAGTTACAGTTGCTATTTGTTGCGCTTTTGCTGTTCCTAGTTTTTTCTAAGTTACTCTTACTATTTTCCAGGAATTCTGGAACTAAGAAATGTTCTACTTAGAATTTGAAAACATAAAGCCATCAATTCATCGAGTTTATTTTTAAGCATGGAAAGCAGTGAAATAGAGATTTCTAATTTCTTACTCTATGTGTTATCTTGTAAACTGTTTAATATGGTTTAATTGCACTTCATGGAGCAAAAATCCCACAAACAGTAATTGCAGATGTGTTCTTGCTACATTAAAGAAACAAACACTTCCCTCCGAAAGAGAGTGACTTTACTAGCAAAACAAAAAAATGAAGAGGTAAGGAGATAATAAAAATCCATTTTTTAAAGATGCAGAAATTATGTAATAGCTTGTTGCCATTCACTGTTCTTCAGTTAAACATATTTGCTTTTTATTCTCACTGGTTTCTATGAAAGTAGGAAGTTCCTTCTTCCTTATCATTTTCCTAATTACTTTCTGCATTAAAGAAGCCAACCTTTCTCTCATTTTATACTTTAATTTTTCCAGATGTTTCCCTAGAAGTATTCTATCTTTAGTCCTTTTCTGCATTTTTCGTATTCTCTCCACCCTCATTCTTTTTTTCTCAGGGCCTAAGTCCAGTGGCGCTCAGTATTCAGAGGAAACCGTGGCAGTATTTCCTCAAGCTTGCATTTCCCTATCCTGTTCTTAATGAGGAAGTCAGTCCCTCCATCAGTCACTGGAGGCTGCAAGTAGATATTTATTATTATTGCCTACTATTTTACAAATTATTTTAAATGAAAAAAAAAAAAAAAGCAGAGGGAAGGAAACACTGGACTAGTAAATGTGAAACACAAGAAAATATCACACCAGCAGAATTCAAGCTTGTTTTCAGGAACTGAATTTCACTTGCTCTTTTATCTCAGAATGTGTCTCTCAGCTGCCAAACCTATCTTGTTGAGTCTTAATACCCAGTGTATCTCTCCTTCTCTTTTCAGGATCACAATAATCACTCCTAGAAAAAGCTGAAATAAGTGGCCTGTGAAATTAAATGCAGTTAAAGGTAAACAGTCTGGTTCCCACATGATGTAAAATGATACAGCTCCACTAATCCTTCTTGGGATTACAATACTTTCTGCCATCCAAGAGAAGTGAATAATGTCTTTGGTGGAAGACTCTGAGCTCAACTTAATTGAGTGGTCAATCAAGAGCACAAGTGCACTCCCAGTAGTCAGCCAGTGCACAGCACCAAGTACTTCATTTATTATAGTCCAGGTTAATTTTATGAGTAAGAATTACCGATGTGTGCAAAGAGGGTCTTTTCCAACAGTCTCTATGGGGAAAGCAGGTCCAAACCAGACAGCAGCTGGTAGTGAAATCAGCTCTTCCATGGCTCTGCAGAAGGCTGATTGTTTCCCTTTGTATCCGACCTGGCTCTTGGCAGCTTCTCCAGCATGCACGGGCCGCTGTTTTGAGCCTGTATCTTGCCTCCCTAAAACGGCCTTCAAAAAGCTAAAATTTGCTGCTTCCCAAAGCAATGCCTTCCTACTCCTTTTCCTGGCATGTATGCTGGGACACATTTCACACTTCTCCCATTCAAGGGCCAATATTGTAGGATATACTAAGCTGTGTGCTTTTAGCCAAGCAAATTGTAAGCAAGCAGTACATAATGCCTGCATTTCTGCAGAATACCTTCAGAACCAGACACAGGCTCTACAAGCCATTTGAAGATTTAACGCTTGTTCTTTTAGACTGATGGGTCAGAAAATTGATCTTTCTGCTGCCTTGCTTTTCTTCTTTCCTCACTTGGATTTTCCAGGGTAAAAGCTATTCCTTTTCTCCAGTGGTATTTCTTCAGTGGATTCTAATGATACAGACAATCTCCTTTTCAATAGCTGGTGTTTACTTTATGTCAACCACGGTGAATTAAATTATAGTCTCAATGCTGAGAAAACTACGTTGGTGATGATCTGCATGCCTTTGCTTGTCATGGTGGCACTTGTAGCTGTGTGTAGAGACTGACTCGAGTCCACCCTGTAGCAGTTACAGGTGACAGGAGTAGCATCCATTTTCTCAGTTCATTGTAACAGGTAACTCGAGTGAAGCCCTGTATTTGCAAAGCGTTTTTACTTCCAAACCTGCAATTTTCTCCCTGCTGAGGAACAGCTGAGTTGGACTTTTACTGCAGATATACTTATAATGGAGATATCAGCTGTGATTTTGCTTTTCTCTTCAGGTTCCCCTTGAGTACTAAACTTATAATATTTGAGATTAATTATTTAAACCTTAAGAGTTTTCTCACATACCATGATTCTATTGGGCAGAAGTCTCTGGCTGGCCAAAATTTGTAAGAATAGCAAGAAAAAAATCCCACCAAACCCCAAGATGCCTCTAGAAAAATTCTCTGCTTGTGCTGCTGAAGTTAAGCAGGTGTGGTAAATGCCTGTGCTGTCTTGGAAAGCAATTTTTCATTTGAATGATTTATTGGTAGATAATTGAAATTATGAAAGAAGAGTATATGCCCTGGTGATGAAATACGCTTTAAATGTCACGCAATCTGCGCAACATCTTTCTTGAAAGGAAGGGCATGCTGAATCCTTGAAGCTGTACCACTCCCAAAGTGCCTCATGCAGGACTCGGTGCCGGCTGCTGTTGCCACAGCCCTGCTGGACTCACACATGCGTCAGGAAAAGACAGCAAACTGCCACCCTTACGATGTCCCTGTGCAGACACTGCTTTTGCTGGCACATACAAGACTGTCTCATGCTTGTCATCCTCTTCTCCCTCTGAAGCCTCCTTTTTCTTGGAACACGCCACAACTTCCTATTCAGCTATGCTGACCACAGAGGTGGATAAGATAAACCATCCAAAATCTTGTAACCCAGAGGTGCCTGGTGATTTTTCATGCTACCTGTCCTCTGAATGGCCACCAGCACCCCAGAATGTGCCAACAAGTTCATCTGCCAGTCAGTTCTTTTCCCCAGTCATGACATTCTTTGTGATTTCCCTCGTAGAAACCTGAAGCTGCTCATGCTTCCACTCTCTGGTTTCCAAACCTTCAATCCCTTCTATTAGACCTGCGTGTGGCTAAGGGCCCTGTCCTCACCTATCATCCTTTCTGGCCACTCCCAAAAGCAGACTTTTCACTTTCCAGCATACACATATGCTGTCACGGTCTGGTGGATCTTTCTGCTGTTCCTTTCCATTGCTTTCTGGAATGAGCTAACTTTTGCTCATCGATATTTTGTATATGCTTAGGGCTGTTCCCAGGCTTCAGGAGGAAACTAGCACCTGGATTAGCTCAGAATCTGCAAAAGAAAATTCTGTTTCTTGTCCCTTGAATGAGGAAAAGCTTCTCAAAAGAAGCTTCCCAGAGCTTCCTTGTGTACAGTAAAAAATCAGCTCTCCTATTTTTTGCTTAGCTGGAAGGCAGACCTGGATGGTTGAGGAAAAATGTGGTCACAGTCCTACATAATCCTTTCCAGCTCTTTTGAAGGAAGATCTTTGTCTACTTTTCTCTCTCTCCTGCTGTTACAGTGCCTACCACTCAGTGTCTCACCTGGACTCAACTTTGCTCTGCAGCTTTTCCCTCTGAATCTTCCTCCTCTCACATACCAGCTGCCTACCCTCTCATCCAAGCAGCTTTTCACACCATATAATGTTTTGCTGTTCTCCTTTCCCAGCGATGCAGCACAGTGGCTTGCCAAGCCAGGACACACCTCTGTCTGTTGGGGAATGTGGAATATACTGGGGTGGGGTTGGGGAAGGTTGCGCCTGGTGTGCTTCAGGGAGCAGAGCAAAGGGAGCACCTGGGAAGAAGTGGCTAGGACAGGGCTGGGGGAGTCGGGGAGTCTTCAGCTCTGTGGGGAAGATGAAAGAGGAGGGCAAACACGGCAAGGAGCAGTGTGGGAACGGTGGCCAGTCAGTATCAGTCTTGATCTGTGGGGGCTGCCAGCCTACCCTCCTCTAACTGTGGTCAGATCTGGGTGCCTCCTCCTGCTACCCCTGCCCAGTCACTGCTAGCTGCCCTCCCCGTAGTTTTCCTTGCAAGAGCAACCTCTTCCTTCATGGGACAGCCTGCAGTTCTCCATCTCTCCCTTCCTTGTTTCTCCTGGAGTCAGCAGTTCTCCATCTGGCTGGGGAAGGCAGGAGAGGACATAAGGAATGTATCCCAGGATTGCGTAGAGGAAAAGATGTTGAAGAACTGCTGCTGTAGCTCTCATTAGTAAGAGTGGTGTGACGGTGAGCTGCTTGTGACTTGGTGGCATGTGTGCCTGGGACCTCTGCCAGAACATCCATTTGGAGTGAGCTCTGCGTGGTGAACTGATACAAATAGCAGAGGAGCTCACAGAAACCGGGGACCGCCAGCTGTATTTGCTGCTTTGCTTTTTATTTTTATTGTACAACATGTTAGGATTTTAAAGTGGCTTGAAGTACATTTTTTCTGTAGTAAATCAGAGCTTCCTAAATCTAGTGTTAGTAAAAAAATCCTTGAAACTTAGATGCAGTTTATGAGTTTAGAGAGGCTAGAGCAGGCAGCTTGAACGTTCAGAGCATCTCCCCATTCCTGAGATTCATTTGCTCATTTCAATAGAATCTGTGTCTCAAGGCCAAAATACTGAATCTCTCTTTTTATCTGAACTGCAGTTTGCTTTTACCAAAACATAAGGGGAACTGGAGGCCTCTTGGGGCCCTTTGTTGCCTACGGAAGATGAGGAAGGCTGCTCAGTCCTTTCTTTAGAAAATTTATTGGTATTTGGTAAGGAACCTGAGCTACATTTTTAAATTTTTGGTTCAATGTTAAAATAATCTTGGGCTGCCTTATTTTTTTTTGTATGAAGGAGAGAAAACAAGCAAGGGAGAAACTGTTTCTTCCCATATTTCTTTTATTCACTATAATAGTAGAAAAGCGTTTTCCAAGTGTTCAAGATAATAATAATAAATAACTCTCTGAGTGTCATTAGGTTGTATTTGTTCACCAGCCTTGTAAGAAGTGATATTTTCTGTGCAACATAAAACCACACAGCTCTGAGGTACTTCTCTCAGTTATGAGAAAAGCAACTTGCACACCCAAAACAACCCAACAAACCCCAAACATCCAACTCTTCAAACCAAACTGCAGCCAGAGTGGGAATCCCTTGCAACACTACTTATTCTAAAATTTTCTGTCTCCAAATTATAACTTTTTTTCCCCTCCAAAAATACCTAAATTAAAATGAGGACAAGTTGCCAAGCTAATTTATTAGCGTGCAATGGTGAAACCAGTTAGACCTCTCCTGCCCTTCTTCCCGCAGTCCCCTTGACCTTAAAGCACGATGGAGGTTAGAGTATCTTACATTTGTGGTACCCCGGTGCCCTGTTTCTGCTAAGATGTTCCTATAATGAGTAAAATGACTTGTACTTCCATTATGGTGTGTTGGGTGTGTCATACATGTCCAGCCTGTTCCATCTGTCATGTGACCGTGGCGCACATCAGTGGGTATCTCAGGATGGTGTGCATCGTAAAGCACATATTTGTGTGTTTGAGACTGACCTCAGTTTCCTGGTAGCAAAGCTTTTTGGCTCTGTCTGGACCTGTCTGGGAACCTTAGTGTTCTAATGTCCGTGTTTAAGAGTTTGAAATGAAAATAGTTTCCTAAGAGCTTTATGAGCGTAGACCAAACTGATTGTGAATTGGTATCTGTGGCATAGAAACTCTGTGAGTAAATAAGACGTAACTTTAAGGGCTAGTGGCTATATCTTTATTAGTAGGGACGACCAGTGAAAAGGCAGCAGGGACATGGCTGCATTTATGTTAGTCTGGCTTGTTTGGCTGATTTTATTGCTCTAAACTTCATCCATCTGCTGAGCAGAATTCAAGGGGCTTCCTTGTATGATACTCTGAGCCTTGTTCAATGGTGTTCTTAACCACAAGCCTAACTTCAAGCTTACAGATAGTTCCACTTATCACAGGTGTTGACAAAGCCATTTCCAAGAGTCCATTTGCTGTCCTCTCTAAATATAGCCTGTTGTATTTTCTCCTAGCATAAGAAGTCCATCCTGCATTATTTTCCTCTTCCTGCTTTTTCACCCTGAAAACACAGTCTTTCAGACTGGAAGGATTTCATTTCTCTTAACAGAGTGGGTGAGTTATGGAAAAAGAAACGTTTATCAAAATGGCCGAGAGAACAAAATTCTACAGATCGTGAAAGTTTCAAAACACAGTTTGCCATGAGAGGCAAGTGACTGCTCAGAGAGGCAAAATTATACCTCTAATGAAAAGGATTTCTGTTTTCACATGCGTAGTCACAACATCACAGAATGATTGAGGCTGGCAGTGACCTTTGGACATAATCTAATCCAATGCCTCCTGCTGAGATCAGAGTCAGACAGAACATGTTGCTCAGTACTGTGAACCATCAGATTCTGAGCATCTCCAAGGGCAGAGAGTCCACAACCTCTCTGAGCAGGCTGGTCTGGTGTTCAATCACTCTCTCAGTGAGAAGTTTTCTTGTGTTTAAATTGAGTTTCCTGTATTTGAATTTCTGCCCGTAGCTGGTCATCCTGTCACTGGACACCACTGAAAAAAGCCTGGATCCATCTTTTTTGCTTCCCCCCATCAGGAATGGGTAGGATGAATAGGATGCCCTTGAGCTTCTCCAGGCTGAACACTCCCAGCTCTCTCAGCCTCCCTTCATTTGTCAGGTGCTCCAAGCCCTCTCAATCTTCCTGGTCCTTTGGCAGACTCAGTCCACCATGTCTATGTCTCTTTTTCTGGGGACCTTGGCACCAGACCTAGCCCTCCAGCAGTGTCTCACCAGGGCTGAGGAGAGGGGAGGGACCACATTCTGGTCTGCAAGGTTGTTGTGGGAGACAGTGTCAGAGGCATCACTGAAGCTGAGATGAGCAACATGCACTGCTCTCCCCTCGCCACCAAGCAGTCATCTCATTTTGGAAGGCTGTCAGGTTGAGTTACCGGGTTGTTGGGAAACCACTGAGGATAAAAGAACAGCTAATATGCTGTGGCATTACTGTCTCAGCCAGTGAATTTGCTAGTTAGCTGCTCAAATCTCAATAGATGTGAAATTCAGATGCAATTTTAAGCCTAAATCTGACACTTTTAAGATGAAAAAATGTATTTTAAGTTAATTTAATGAATAATTAATAAAACTTTCCAAGCTGTTTTTATAGTTGCAAAAAAAAAAAAAAAAAGGGCATGAAATCAGTGCAAAAATGATTCTTGAACTTTGAATGAAGCAGGTTAGCAATAATAACTTCTGAAATCTTTAGGCATTAAAGGGAAGAAGGCCTTCCTTCCCGATAACACTGGAATATTATGGCTCTGCAAATAATGTGATTAAATTTTTTCTTACTGTAAGTTAAATCAGAGTAAAATCTGTAGGTTATGATTTTGTATAGTTTTGCTATTCCAGTTGGGGTATTTTTTGTTTCCTTTTGTTATAACTAAATTCTTTATCTTCCATGCTAGTCAATAATTTGTAAGTGTTCAATACTATGCTAGATTTACAGGGAGTAACTTTGGCTCACTGCCTGCATAAGTAGTGCTCTTTCTTTTCCCCCTTTTTTAAAAGTTTTAATGTGTTGCAAATCTGTGGCCACTGTTGAATCATGCTGTGTAACCAGGCCAAGCAGGGATGTCTTGCCTATTTCTGTCTTTCTAAGGATATTTCTAACATTTGGCTCTAATTAAGAGAATGTAGAAATGAGGGACAACAAGATATTTTTTACATGACCTCCAATTACTTCAGGAGAATTCTAAACTTAACATTTGAGTTCTCTTCTTAAAATGAAACTAGAGGTCATTTGTAACGTGTTAAGTGCTTTCATGGGGAGAAAATACGTGATGCTAAAATAAGAGGTTACTAAAAGGTCACTTTTACAGGAACAGAAGGCATAACAGGAGTCAGTGGCTAGAATCTGAGACCAGAAAATTTCAAATTAGATGTAGGGTTCATGTTTTTAATAAGAGAGGTCACTCACCTTTAGGGGAAACTGCTGGTTGACAAATTAAGTATTTCTATTTAGTACAGACTGAAAGATTTCCTGGTAGATGCACTGTAGCCAGACATAAATCTGTCCTGTATTCCAACACAGCTGAACTTAGTGCAAGGGCAACAATCTGACATAAAAGGGCATCTGATAATGCAAAATGTTAGAGAGAGCAGGGGGGTTCAGCATCCAACTCTAGATCACATGTGGCCCCTTATCCAGCCTGCCACCCTCTGTTGCTGTAGCACTCATCCATGGAGAGATGGAGTGAAAAGCAGCCTCTGCCCGGGAAGATGGGCTGATAGATACTTTGGATAAGACACACAGTTGTCCAGCCTGTAGACCACTCTAAATCTGCTCCTGAGGTTTGGCCAGAGAGACCCTTTGGTGCTGGTCACCTGTCTCCAGGTCCCTCTGTCTGAGGCCAGTGGAGAGTGTGCAGAAGCCCAGCTGTACCACTGCTAAAACACGCCAACACTGGTGCTCAAAGTTCAGCTAGCTAGTGCCACACTTGTACAATGTCTGTTTGTAGTCTGGGATTAGATACGCAGAAAATGTTGAACGGGGCAGACCTGGATACAATGATTTAGAAAGACAAAGTGATCCACCCACCCACGGTGAAATTTTGAAGACTGGAAAATATGGGAAGAAACTCATAGCAACTGCCCTAGCAAAGTTGCTGTCACTGGCATAGTGTAGCCATACAGGAATGGGGCTGAGGAACCCCATACTTCCTCTTAAGAGACAGAAAATGGTCCAGTGATAAGACCAAGGCAGAAGATGTAGAAGAGCATCTCATCAATGCAATTTAAAGGCTGGGGTTGACAGGAGAAATAGAATTAGAATGTACTGTTTAACCTGCCCTCCCACATTATGGCTCATGTATTCTGCACAGTAATTCTTCTATGAACCTCATCACTTCTGTTGAACTCAGTCATACTTTTCTGGAAAAACAGGTGGAAGAAAAGGATAAGCAAGGAACAAAAGTAGCTCCACACGTCCATTTATAAAGTGCAGAAAACATTTGGCTAATTAATAAAGGCAGGGCAGTGTGGATAGGGTTCTCTCTGATCCCCAGATAAAAGGCACAACAAGTACCTTTGTTTATTTCTTGTGATCCTGGGTGTGGGTAAGGCTTGAAGGTGAGTCAGCTGTGAATTAATAATGTGTGGAGCAATTAAGAAACCCAGATAAGTTAGTGAAATTATCTTCTTATGACAGCAGAAAATACACTTAGGCTCCTGTAGCTAGGTCATAGTTCTGTCACTGCTCATGATCCTCCCACTGAAATCACTGGGCCAGTGACAGTGTTTGACATCATACTGAAATGCGTCCATAGTCCCATGAATGAGAAATAACTTGTGAACCAAGTCTGAGACTTCAAAAAGCATGTCTGTGCATCAGGGTTCCGCTCCCACTGAACTCCAGTAATCTTCTCTAGGAATCTCAGGCAGATTACCTGCCGTTATCTGACCCACCTCTAGAAACTCCAACTATGAGAGAAGCTGTTTATTCAAATAACTGTCGTAAAAATAAAAATGGCATTAATAATGCATTTCAGAAATCAGTCACTTATGATTGCTAGAAACATTTGTTCAGGGCACAGGAACAACTCTTACTCTTCTGCATAGAGCTGGGAAGATGATAGGAACTAATACATTGGTGGGAAAGTTGGATTGGACTGTTTTAGTGCTTCATGGGTCATGTTCAGCCTGGAGGCCTGTGACAAGCACAGGGTCTATGTTGGGACACGCCCTGTTTAACATCAGTGACCTGGAGGAGGACACCAGATGCACGTTCATCATGTTTACACATGACATGGAACTGGGGGAACCAGTCAGTGTGCTAGTGCACAGGGTTGCCATTCCGAGAGACCTGGGTAGACTGGGCCAGCAGGAAATCCATTAGGGCCCGTCGTGGTTTAGGAATGGCACTTCCCAATTTAGTGCCCCCTGCCAACCAAGACTCTTCCAAACCAGATGCTGCTTGCACTCTCCCCTGCCTCCCACTTCCCCTCTCCCTTCCCAATCCCAGGACAAGGTTGAGAAGTGGAGGAACAAAAAGGTGAAAATTACAGGTTGAGATAAGAACAATTTACTGGAAACAGCAATGAGACAAGATAACGAACAGTAACAGCAACAATATTAAGAACAAAAGGTATAAGACAAAGAAACTATTTGCAGGGAAAAACCACGGCAAAACACCAACTTGCTCTTCCCCACCACACCACATTTTCCCCTGTCCTGAAATGAGAAAGAGTTCCTTAGTCCTGCCCATTGCAAGTGACATGAGATGATACTGAATAACAGTAGGGTCTGGCCACACCCCCTTCCCTGTAAAGAAATTAACCCTGTCCTGGCTGAAACTAAGACAGGGCCAAATGTGAAGTCCTGTACCTGGAAAAGAAGCAAAACAGGTGACTGACTTGGGGAACAACTGTGCCGAAAGGGAACGTAGATATGTTATAAATAGCAGGCAAATATGAGCCAACTGGCAGCAAAGATGGCTGACAGCACCCTGGGCTCCTTTAAGATAAGGGGAGTTAGTAGATCAAGAGAAGGGATTATCTTCCTCAACACTCATGAGGGCACATTTAGATACTGTGGCTTGTTTTGGTCTCTTGAGCACAGGAAAGACATCAAAAAAACTGGAATGAGTTCAGCAAAGAATTGTCATGATGGTGCACCTGCCATGTGAGGAGAGGCTGAGGGACCAGGGCTGGCTCATCCTGGAGAAAAGATGGCTTTGGAGGGACCTGACAGCTGCCCCTCACCGCTTATGTCGGAGTAACTGAGGAGAACCAGGCTGTTCAGAGTGATGCAGAGTCATAGGGTAAGAGTTCACAGACATATGTTGAAATGTGGACTTCAGGAGAAACGTTTTCTCCACCAGGACGGTTAAGCAGTGGTTGCCCAGAGAGACCATGCAGACTTTGTTCCTGGAGGTTTTCAAGATTCACCTGATCTGACCTCACAGCCAATTCTACTCTGAGCAGAAGGTTGGACTGGAGATTTTCTGAGGTCCCTTCTAGCCCAAATTATTCAGAAATCGTAGGATCCTTCAGTTACACCAAGATTTCACCCAGGGTGCATTTGTATATGCCAGGCAGTGGCAAGCTTGATGTGTATTACGGGCAGGTTCAGTCCATAATGTGTGGTCCTTTGGAAGGCAGAGGCCAAATTGTTTTTTCTTTAATTATGTGTTACTGTCCCATCCTGCAGTAGGTGTGTGTCAACTTGAGATAAGTTTTTTTAATGGTATTGTTTGCCCATGTCATTCCTGTTCTGTGTGTCTGCTTCCTGTGAGTCCTTCCAATGAGGATATGAAAGAATGAAGCAAATGTGGTCCTACTGCAGCTCCCCTTTCCTTTCTGTGGTAGTGAGATGAACCTAATTATGTATCCAACCATTTATTTTTATTAGACTTCAAATTTGTCCTTTCTAGATTTGTTTGTGAATAAAGATTATCTTCCTTTCTCCTTTCATCTCCTTATTTTTGGATAAATAAATGAAAGTACTAATCAACTTCTACTACAAATCAACTTTTGTGTATGATTCCTCCACATGGTTTGAAATGTAACATGATTAAATTCCTACTGTCTTGCAGTGTAGGAATTGGAAGTTCTGCCCAAGAGAAAGAAAAGAAACTGGAAATAGCCTAGAATATGTTATCTTCTTGGGGTTTGTCTCGGTCCTAAAAAAATGCAATAATGTCATCATTGATGCAACCAATGATGACAAATTATCTGGGAGCTATGGTAAACATGATGATTAAAAAGTGATTTCGTTAAGGATTGTGGCCATTAGTGCTGCATAGCCTGAAATAAATTCCAGTTAAGGATTATCTAGATATGCTTTGATGTGCTGTGAGATACTCTGATATTCATGAATGTGCTGCTGTTTGCTAGATGTTATCTTTGTTCCTTAGAGCTCTGGCTTCAGTGCACCTGCTCCTTATTTTAACAGCAGATTTACAGAAAAGGTTTCATGCTGGTTCATGTTCTCTCAGCTGACAGATGAGTTAAACTCCCACAGGAGGTTTTCCTTCTTAGCTCACTGGCACCCCAGTCGAGGATTTGGTCATTGATGTTTCCAGAATAATTTGGGAAGCTTAGTAGAGATTGTAGTTTCCGACATGGCATTTTGAAAACATCACACCATATGAATGCTTTGGAACTCTGAAGCATAAATATGGTACTGTGTTCTCACTTTTATAAAAAATGCACAGTAGAGAGTAGAGACCTTGATGGACATTGTCTCTGTCATGCTTGACATGAAAATCAAGTAGATGCCTATTTGTTGTTTCTCGGGAAACACAGGAGTTTTCAAACTCCCAAACTTCTGCTCTGAGTATGGAGTATCTCTGTTAGTTCTTCACTTTCAGGAATTAAATATAAATTTGTGAACTTGCAGAGTAGAAGGGAAATTTGTGAGAAACTGATAGAGAGATGATAAACATCAGCGGGATTCTCTGTGATGCATCTCATTGGCCAAAGGTGCCAACAATAGCAACGTTTTAATTCCAGGAGAATGAGTTCAGGGACACTGATCATTGTCTTGTTGCTTGTGGTCCTCTCTTTTCTCAACCAGTTCCCCCAGTCTCCAACAAGATTTCTTAAAGCTGAAGAGAAAGTCATGACTGCTTTCAGAGATGCAAATTGGTTGGGATAGAGTTGGCAATACCCTCCATCCATTGAAACTTCAGCATCTGGTGCTTGCTTCACAGCCTAATTATATGTCAACCGGCAAAAGCAGTTCCACATTCTTTACAGGAAACATTGGTTATCCACATGATCCATTATTACTGGTCCAGCTTAGCCAGAACTACACAAAGTTATAACCGGATGGATGATCCCGATGTTCTGGCAGCACATAGCCCAGTGTGGGACAGAATGCCGCTATGGACAGGGAGGTATCTGCCCTCCATCCAACCTTCTCTGTCCAAGGACACAGAGGAGTTTTGTCATTCACCATTCAAGCTGTGGTCTGGGACTGCAGATCCTGAAGCAGGACTCTTCATCTTTCCCTTCGGTTCCGTCGGTGTCCGCGTCCGTCGTGCAGCCTCTCTACCTCTGCCCGTGATGCAGTGGTTGCTCATGGCCTTGCTGAGTTATCCACCAACAAGGAACATGCCTTGCCCACAAAATCTTGAAACTCCTTGGGGTTTTTTTGTTCCTGTTTTTCTTCAGAATGCTGAAATGCGTGCACAGCTATGAACTGTTTCCTATTCAGTGCCACTCTTTTCTGAGTTGTTACCTACACTGAGCCTGACATTACTTACACTGCCCTGTTCTCTTTGAATGCCTGTCTTGTCCTGCATAGCTGTAACTACCAGTGTTAATAGCTGAATAAGAGTGCGGCTGATTCTTCAGCTCCTGGGCAGTCAATCAAGCTAAGAGGTAAGAAAAGACACCACCAAAAAAAAAAGAAATACCCCAAACCTCTACTTTGTAAATGGAATTAATTCTGTGTGGAAGTCACTAAAATGTAAAAGATGCAAAATTTGAATGTGGTTTCAATTAGCCACTTTTCAAAACAAATTTCATTTTAAAACCTCAGAATGGTAAACATGTTTGTTAAAAGCTAGCAAGTGCAAATATATCTTTAAAATTAAATAGGAAAAACCAAACTATTTTTGGTTATTCAGAGAAAGTAGTGGAATATATATATATATATCCCTGCTCTGTACTGAAAGAGACCTCATGAAAATGTTTAGGTTGCTAAGAAAATTGTTAAAAATTAAGAAAATGCTGAAAGCAAAATTGTCTTCACTATTTGACACATCATAACTGTGTACTCTTGAATTACGCAGTAATATGTATGCATTTTCAGCAACAGCACTGCGTCATTACAGTGAAATGAATATTGGAATAGGTGAGGGGCCTTCACTTAGGTTTCACTGAAGACTTCCAACAAAGACAGGCAGTTCTTAACTGATACTTAGTTTCCCTGCAGGATGTATATTTACCTTTGTGGTGTGGGCACAGTACTGTACAATGGCTTTTCAGGGGCTTGGGATTTTTTCCTTGTTTTATTCTACAGCTAGTCTTCACACTGAGCTGAGGAAGGGTAGCATGTAATTTAATGTAATGATGGTTATTGCAGAGGTAATTGTTGCATGGGTGGTATTAAAGGAACACTTTGCAGCTGATGAGCACTTCACTTCCCATTTAAAAGCTAAAAAACCCTCAACACACACACACAAAGAAAGAGAAACTACATCATTTAGATTTTTTTTTCAGAAAGCATTAGAGCATTCTCCAGTATGAGGAATATTTATTAGCTGTCCTTGTATGTGATTTGCCGGCATAAGCAACAAAGAAAAATAAGACAAAGCGACCAAATGCTGTGATTGCAGATCCTACGTTACTGGCATAGTAACCACTTTTTGAAGTTTGGGAATAAATGAGTAGATATTTTTAGACATTGTTTCATAATGGAGACACATACCCTAATTAACATTTTCCTTTTTGTCATTACTGTTCATAATCCTACTCGTGTATGTCCCTTTGTGGAGTAGGCTCTGCTCTTGGATTAATAATTAGAGTTTGGCTATATTCTCCTCTTCAGTTTGGACTGAGGTGTGTTCTGTTCATATGTGCATTGCTTGACTTGTAAGGCAGCTGTCTTGGAGTGGAGATGTGAACTGAGGAGAACAGCTTCTAGTTTCAAAGCCTTCTCGATTTCCAACAACCCTGCGAGGCTGATTTGGTTAACATGCAAACTGTAGCAGGTGATCTCAAAGGACACAACCATCCAAAAGCAGAGCAGAAGATGGCAGAACTGCTGGGATGTTCATATATGCTTTAATGGTTTTAATAAATTGAACATACTGTTGCCTGCTTGAAGAGCCACGTCATGAATTCCCTATCTTGTAAATCTCTACTGAGATTGGGAAGTTTAGTAGAGCTAAGATGCAGCCCCTTCAGTTCATGGGGCTGACTAAAAGTCCACAATATTTTCTGTAAGAAAAGATGTCTAAATTCAAAGCAATGGACAAAATAAAAGTACTTAGATTTTAGAACTTTAGTGGGAGTTTAGGTTATCAGAACATACAAGACTGCAGTATTTCTGTTTAATTACACCTGTATACTTTCCTGTGTAAGAATTGCCAGCTTTCAGTTGCCAAATCATAATCCATATTGGACTGAATTTTAGTAACAGATAAAATGATTCTTAAACACAGCTTGCGTGTACATCCTTTTGAGACACACCAAGGACTTGTGTAAATGTTTTCTGTAAAGGTAAAGTATTCAGGTCAAGTATGTAGTATGCTCCTGGTGTCTTAAATTTAGGAATTTTCCTACAGTTCAGCACTGCCTCTCTCAGTGAGTCAGGTTTGGAAATGCGACTGATAGCCAACTGGCTTTTCTTTTAAGAAGACTCAGAAGGCTTGAACAAACAAGTTGTGAAGGCTTCCAAAGGGAAATTGCCCAGACTGGAGCTTGTCTGAGGAGAGTTTGTCATCAAGGAGAATTCTCTGCCATCTAAGAAATCTTTCACCAGCAGTAGACGTCCCTTACATAGAAAACACTGCCAAGCACTTACGGAAATATTTGAACTGGAAATGACTAACTGATTGATTGACTGTGCCTTTTCTACCACAGCCTTTTTTTTCTTCTTCATCATCTTTTTGTTTGCTTGTTTGTTTGTTTTCTTTTTCTTTTTCAATCAGGCAGTTAAGAAATCAAAGACATTCCTGGCCAGGACGGTTTCCTCAATTGACTCAATTTTCCCATTTCCTCCCTTGCTTCCACTGGCCCCGCTGGGACAGAAAGTTCTGCTGCAGCCTGCTCAAGGCTAATCTCCTTCAGCAGCTCACATTGAGAGTTTCACTAGTCATTTGCCGACCCTCGATCAGTCACTGGCTCTGAACAGTGAGGCCGGAGGCTACGAAGCCCTGCATGCTTTTGGTGCCTGAGAGCAGCCAAAGGAACTACTTCACTGGGAAGGGACAGTGAGGTTAGTGCAGTCTTCTGGGGGAACTGAGAGCTGTGGTTTCAAACCTCCTTGTAAATGAATTGTCAGTGTAGGGATGTCGTGTGAAGGATGTCAGTGGCAGCACTAGTTCTCATCTCTCATTGCAAGGGCTGTGGCATTGCTTGCTTTTGAAATGAAGTATTTATGCAGCTCTGGAAGAGAATTCTAGGCTGCAAACCATGAGTGGAGACATACCTCCATGTGGCCCTGCGTTAGGCTTTCATGTCATTGAGGGGCGTGTGGCTCAGCATTTCTCGTTGATTTGTTTCTTGCTCAGTCTGCCAGCTGCTGTGCGCCATGCTCTCACAAGTCTCACTCACCCTGTGCACAGCAAAGAGGGAGCCTCAGCCTTCAGAAAAGCATCTGAAGGTCCCATGAAAATCCAGTCTTTGAAGTCTCCCAAGTTGTACTTACCACTTTTCATTCGTTCAGACCTCTGTGGAACCCTTGGCTGTTTGAAGCACTCTTCTTTTTTTCTTTTTTAGCACACAACACAATACCTTTCATCAGCATCTTTTCCCTGGAGCATTGTTTGCATTTGCCTGTTTCTCTCCGGAAACGCAGAGCTTGCTTACTTCTGAAGCCTGAAGTGCTCAGCTTGCAGTGTTGGAGCAGGTCTCCCCCTCTGGGATTGCTCTCAATTCCAAAATACAGAACTAGTCTTTTCTCATTTTTTTTCTTTGCTACCTTGTCAGGCTACAGCATTTCCTGCAAGATGACACATCAGAGCAGATAGGTGCCAGCTCCCCTGACTTCTCAGGGGGTTTCCCTTCAGCTTCCTGAGCCTCAGGAGAGATTAGCTTTTCAAAGCTCTTCTCAGCATCCTCTGAGGCTGTGTCAGAATTTTCCTCTACAGCTTGTATTTCTTGCTTCAGTGCTTCAAGCTGCTGGTCATTTCTTCCTCTAGTAAGATCACTTCTTTCTCAGTCATGCTTGACAAGAAGTTTGGAATTGTCTGCTCTTTGATTAAGATATTTAGCTTGCATGGGTCTCAAGTGTTTTGTCTGTCAGGCAATTCAATGCTTAATCCTCTGGTTCCCCTTTGCATGGCACACATCTCTGTCTCAAAGAGCAGCTGGAGAAGAGAGAAAAACTGCCTTACAGGCATTTTGTGATCTTGCCAATTTGAGAAGCATTGAGGGAATTGCAGGGGTTGCCTGTGAGAATCTACTAGGACAAGATACGACTGCTTTCCATTGCCATAGTGCTCGACACCATCCTTCTCTCTTCCCTCAGCATCTTCAACCTTGAGATCCAGGGAAATGCTATAAAGGAGAAATGAACCTACATGAACATCAGGATGCAGTGTCTGAGCATCATCAGACATTGAACAGGTTACTTTCCTTCATTTGGAAGGAACATCTGAAGTAAAGTGAGTGTTCATATACATGAAACAGACTGGCAAGATGAACTTTATTGCTATAAAATATTACCAAGGCACCTGCCCCATACAGTTTTTCTGATGTTGGTGGCAGGTGGTCTCATGTGAGAGCTTTGTTGAGCTTCTCTGTCTGCGAGGAGGCATCTTGAAAGGGCTGCAATAGAGGGCTGAGGACAGTTTGTAGTACTTTACACTGTCAGTTCCAAACTGAAGTATTTTAATGTAAGCTTACTTAAAAGCAGTAGTACCAGTTAGGAAGAATTTTACAAGCTGAACCTATATTTTTCTGTTGGACTTGCCATGTGTAGGTTGCAGTATTTACTGATGCTCAGTGATGGTACCAGAGCCCAAATTTGGTTTTTATCACAGAGTTTGCCTTTCATGGTCACAAAAGGTGGAACTTGGAGGGAGACTTTTTACAAGGACATGTTGCGACAGAACAAGAAGGAGTGACTTCAAACTGAAAGAGCGTAGGTTTCGATTAAATATTAGGGAGAAATTCTTTGCTGTGAGGGTGATGAGGCACTGGAACAGGTTGCCCAGAGATGTTGTGGATTCCTCATTCCTGGATGTGTTCAAGGCCAGATTGGATGGGGCTTTGAGCAAGCTGGTGTACTGAAAGGTGTCCCTGTCCATGGCAGGGAGGTTGGAACTATGTAGTCTTTAAGGTCCCTTCCAACCCAAACCATTCCATGATTCTAACTAGACTGGCCACTTTCACTTTCCTTTTTAGGGGTTATTTTTAAAGTGTTTCACTTTCTGGCTCCCCTCCATTTGACCTGTGGTGTAATGTTTGGACTAGAGATGCTTCTGGGGAAACATTAAATCCAAACAAACTCCCTTCCACCCTGTTTTTCATGAAATCTTTATTGGATGGTCACTAAAGTTCTATTTTTTTTTTCCATTACATTCTCTATTAAACACAGACACGCACTAGAGATCTCATGGTTAGTAACTTTCCCAAACGAAAGCAATTTTAAATGCTTTTTTGATTGCTGTATTTTGGAATGCAGTTAGAAACACTGTGGTGCTTACTTGTTTTGTTTGTTTAATTTTTCTTTGTTTTGGGAGTTTGAGGGAGAGTTGGTTTTTTTCTGGCTTCGCTTTGTTTTTCCTGAGGATGAGATGGAAGAAGTGAGGAATTGGAAACGCTGGAAATCCTTGGCAGAATAAATTTTTTCCCTTGGTAGTATGTCTGGAAATGAGGAGAGATGAGTTGTTAAAGGGTTGGTCTGTTACAGTCTGATTTATGGAAACTTTCAGTAGTGACAATGCCTTCAGTCGTAGCTAAGGACAGACGAGTTCCTCCTTTCACAGGAGGCTGATGTGTTAGGTGTTCCTGGAG
Source organism: Mohoua ochrocephala (assembly GCA_013398855.1). NCBI lineage: Eukaryota > Metazoa > Chordata > Aves > Passeriformes > Acanthizidae > Mohoua > Mohoua ochrocephala. The sequence continues at coordinate 104,198 of VZTA01022024.1, forward strand.
CCATGCAGACCATGCAGATGCCACACAAGGCAAACTCTGGGACCATTTTGAAGAGAGATCTTTACTTTTGTAGGGAGTGCAGCAGAAGCAGAATGCCATATTCAGATCTCACTATCAGGAATTTAATAAATCGGTCCTCAATGACTGATTATTCACTAGATACGTGCCAGTAAAGAAAGAAATGAAGGTCAGAAACAGAAGAGGAGAAGGGGACCAAATGATCAGGGTAGAATTGATTTGCTGTGGCTGTGATCTGCCTGAACCTTTGCTGAAGCCTGGCTTCCCAAGAAGTTGCATTATTTCTCTATCTTGCTTTATCCGTGCTTTATTAATTTATTTCATCTCTCATGTAAAATCATCAACTCGAGATGCAATAAAATCTCTGCTTGCTTTGCCCATGTCTAACATATCTATCATCTTCCTCTGCACACTCCACACCTGGGATAACATGACAAGGGGTCTCCTTCTCATGTCTTCACAGGCTGCCTTTGTGTCAGGGTCTTTAAATCAAATCGTTTGCTTTGTATCCTATTGTTGGATAAAATATGTATTTCATATGTTGCTTTGGTACTGCAGGTATCTTATGAGACATTCTTCCTGCTGGACTGTTTTTTCAACAATATCTGGTTTAAGTTGATGAATCTGAGAACTGTAATCTGTGTTTTTATTATGAGCTTCTTGGCACCGATGTGTAATAAATTTACTTCATTACCCCATCCAAGAGAAATACTGCTAAGTTGAGGGTCATGAATGTTTCATATCAATATCCTGTCTTTAATAAATCCTAGTAACTTCTGCAAAAAATCTGTCTGCTTTCTGTTTTGGGATATTCAGGAAGAAAAATGTGGAAAAATGAAATATGTTAGTCTGGGACTTCCTTGCTTTTCACTGCCTCTGTCTCCTTTGTCTTCCTAGTAGATATCTCCAGGATGTTCTAACTCATACAGGCTGCAGCTGAGCCCAGAGACAGAATGGGGTTGGTCCATCCACACTTACTGTGACTCGCTTTCCAGAATGTTTTAGCTTCTAGCATTTTAAAACTTCTGCCCTCTGAATCCTAAATTCTTTATATATAAGAGCTTCATACCCAGTCAAATATTTTCTCTCCATGGGAATGGCAAGCAAAAGGCAGTATGAGACTGGAAGGCTTGTGGAGTAGTGGTAGAAGCAGAGAAAACCTACGTGATGGGAGCCCTGCGCTGTGCCTGGCGTGTGGCACGTGGCTGGGGCCTGCGGGCGCTGCTGGTGGGAGTAGTGCAAACACTTTCTCAGCATAACATTTCTTTCTCAGCTTGGTCCTTAGACTCTGCTGGTGTTCCTGCCTTTGCAACAGGCTGACATCTACGCTGGCAGCTGATTTACTTTGTCTGTTGGGGATGGACAAACAGCCTTCAGGGTGAGCTGATGACTTTGCAGTGTGTTCACCTAAAGTGGAAGAAAGTAGATGAAATAAGAATATAATAAGAGTGTATGATTTTATTCTAGTCAGTTTCAGGACATGATCCACGGGGCCCCTGTTGGTACAAAAACCTGGTACAGGGGAAGATTACATCTTGCTGTACATCATTAGGTGTAACACCACCTGTTATCTACACCTAAAACTCAAGCTATGTTCTCATAAGAAATGAAAGCTATGGCACAGTACTTTCCAAAATGAGCTGTGATACCAAGATTTCAGTTTACTTTGGAAGATGCTACCCGGATGTAATTTCATAGGTGGGTTTTCTGGACTGTTGTAACTTGTCAAAACACACTTCAATCAGTCAGATTACTGGAATTCCCTGGGGGAAGGCAGCCTTCAGAGAAATTAAAAACACAGTGTACCAGCACAAATAGTTTTCTTGTCTGCTGCATAATAGGGTGACTTGCTTGGTTGTTCCATGGTTGGTCTTTTCCATGCTGCAAGAATTATTTGGAAACAAAAGTCCAGACAACATGTAATGGCCTGATCTTTTTTTTGAAATCATGTTTTGAAGCGAGGGAAGAAACCAAAGTAAGGTGAGCTTAAGGAGTTTCCTAATCATCTGAGAAAAAGGGTTTGCTGTTTATATGGAAGATAGGAGGCATGATTTTGCAATTACAGCATATGACAAAGACTCCAGAAATCCTGAGGTTTTAGTTCCACCGCGGATCTTTCTACCATTCCCTCCTCTCCCTGTCCTCTCCTTTTTAAAAATTGGTCTAGGAGGACCTTGGAGCCTTGTGAGAAAGGAATCACGTTGTCTGATGTTGCAAAATATCAGGACCCGTTGGTTCTGCAACACACCTGGATTTCCTCCCATGAACAACAGCAGGGTGGATCTAGCATCAGACCATTGTGTGGGTGGGGGTGCAGGACACTTCATGTGCTGCATAAATAAAGAGATTATGTGTTAGTATTGCTTCAGACAGAAAAGGTCTACAGTGTACATAAACTACCCTTTGCTTTGGGAAATGGGACTGACACCAGATATTAAAACCTTTGGCCTGAAGCTCATGACTTTACTGCTCATTGTTTGGTTTGCTTTTCAGCTCACAGAGCAATACTTTCCTGCTGTAAATACAGCTTATCACACCAAAAATCAGTGGTGCTATTGCAGTTGCTGTGACAGCCCCAGCTCTGAATGAGATATTCCATGTGGAAAGCAGCAATTCCACACAGCACTGCTCAAAGGCTCACTGAAGCTAAGGAAGACTGCTGGCTTGGCTGATGCGTGCTTCGTGATGCTTAATTTGGGCTGACACCATAACATCTGACCCAGTGGTGCTTTAGTGCTGGTGTAGGGTTGCTGTGTTCCAGCTACAGTTGCTGGATCAACGTTTGCTCTTGGTCTGCTGAGAAGTGCGTGTGTGTACACGCAACTGAGTGTTTCTTCCACTATTTCCAGCAGCAAGCAAACTCAGAGGTACGGAGGAAAGAGGATGATGGTTGTTTATCCCCAGAACTCATCGTGTTTCCAAGAGCTGTATTTGTGTTGGTTCGTCTGGAACTTACTTGTGCCAACGAGGTCATGGGACTTTCACTAGTTTCATGTTTTGTAGATAGTTGTTGAGTTTCAGGAGGCCAACACCCTGCTGCTGGGTCAGGGTGGCATGGAGTTACATCTTGCTGTGCTGGTGAGCCCTGCTGTGCTGTCAGAAGGAGGGATACCCAGAGGAAGCTGTGCTGCCCTGTGGTTGCAGCACACACTTGGGGACTCTGCTGGAAGGGTCCCAGTCAGTTAACAACCTAGCCTTATAGGACATTCCTGGACAAAATAAATGAAAAAAACCCAGCTGACGAAGGAATAAACTAAATCAGTATATGTTTCTGTCACTGTCTTTTCTGGAACAGTCCTGCCTTATGTGCTTGCTATTGCAAATGAGGTTTGGGCTTGGTCCTGTGTCACAAGCTCTTTTTTTCATGTGAGACATGGTACAGCTAGGGCGATGGGTCATCTTCTACACCTGGTAGTGCAGGCTCTGCACCTAGTGAGTTTCTGCCTGGGAATTCAAATTTTCATAGTAGTCTCAAAAAAACCCTAGCGAAACAACAACCATTCAACACCACCACCACCAGTTAGAGCAGGAAAATGGTTGTAGTAGGTAATTAAAAATTGTGTAATGTTAATTATATAGTCTGGCGAGGTATATGCTCCTGTAATACCAAAATAATACTTTGAAGGAGGGAATTTGGGAGACGGCTATTTTTGCATTGATAAAGAGAGCAGCAGTCTATTTTTGAAAACAGCTGGGGGCTGATTTGGCTGCAAAATCTTTACCCAGCAGCCATCATGCTTTGCCATCTGCTCAGACAAAGCACATGTTAAACAAGGTCGACTCCTGAGTTGACACCAAGACAACGTGTGGTGCATACACACACTCTGTTCTCATCAGTGACTGAAGGGTCTCAGACCTGCTCAGACCCCTGCCCATCAGTGCCATTGGAAAATCAGTGGCCTCAGTGCCTTTTTCTTCTCCTTTACCAGCTGCACCCATCCGTGATGCTCTCTCCATGCATGGGAAGGCCACTGCAGCTTTTGGCTGCTGCGGTCCTCTCCTTGCTCACCAGTCCTTTCCCCTCCTTCTCGAACATGTGGAGGCAGTGGGAGCTAACACTGGGAAGTGCAGAGCCAACTGGCAGAAGGAAAGCATAACAAGCTGTGCATCCATGCTGGGCTATGGGGTTTGATTTATACAACTGAAACCCTGAAAGGAGGTTTGAAAAGATACAGCTCAAGAGAAAAATTCAAGCTGACCTCTTTCCGCACTAACAGCTGGGATCTGTGCTAAGTGAAACAGAGGTACCAGGTCTCTGCTACCTTCCACTCCAAATGACAGTATTAACTGGACCCTTATTTAGGAAATTTTAAATTTAAAATACGGCTTCTGAACCTCACTGAGAAAAAAAAAAACCAAACAAAACAAACCAGAAAAAAAATTCACTCTTGGTGGAAAATTTTTGTGGGTTTCTTCCAACAGAAGCTGAGGAAATCATTATTCTCCCTGTCATTCTCCTTCCTGCTCAAAAAATGGGGGAAGGAGAGAAAAAGTTGGAGAAGGAAGAGAAAAAGAAAAAAACAAATGCATTTTTTAAGAGTAGGAGGGGATTTTTGTCATGGAAAAACTTGCAACATACCTTTGACAGACAAGTCCACATATCCAGTGGGAGTGCTGCATGCCTGCCCAGCATGGGTTGGGCAAGAGACCAGCTGCCTTTCTGTGGTGGATTGACATGGTGGTAGCACCTTGTTCCAGCTCCAGGGTTCTCCAGTAATTGCAACATGGGACAGGGAAGAGAAGAGAGATCGAGAAGGTGGCAGAAGGTGGGAATAGACTAAGTCAGTGCTAAGAGTAAGAGACCAAAAGGAATCTCCATTGTGAACTGTCCTGGAAAAACTATCACTTTGTGTAAATGCAGACATCCGAATTTGAATCAAAGGTATGTTTTTCCATATTAAACCCAATGCCTCAAAATTCCATGTGAAGCAACCAGGAGAATAGAGGTGAGGTGCAGATATGTGCCTATTTGTTTCCATAACATTTCAGCCTTTCTAGCTCAAGTAGCAACTGCCCCCTTTGGTTGTCTACTCCCTTTTTATATCAGTACCTTAGTGGATTTCCATATTCCAGTATGCTCAGTTCCTTACTCATCATTATTTGGGACAGTCTATTATTTACCTTTCTGGGACCTGGTCAATTAGCTTCTCTGATTAAATCTGCAGAGGCAAAGCAGGGCTCCCTCAGACCCTGAAGATGGGCACCTTTCAAAGCTGTGGTCGTGAGTAGGAAATCCGGGATAGGTGAGCTGCTGGGCTGTTGGCTCCTCTGGTGCTCTTGTTTTTTCACCTGTGTAGGCCCAGCTCTTTGGAGTTATTTGAACATAATCATGGCAAACTCTGTGTACATAACCTAGTACATACAAAGCCTTTTTCACAACCCGTGCCTGAGACTGCAAACTCCCCTCCCTAAGTGTTTGTATTTAGCGTAACATCTCCCCTCCCAGTCACACGGGGAGCGTCCAGACAGTATGGAAGTGTGGAAGCCATAAAACAAAGTAGTTCAGATGCAAGCAAGGCTAGGAGGCTGTTGGTTCAGAGTTCCTGGAAAGCCTGGGATGGTGTATAAAAATGAGGTCATACCTGAAACATCTTCAAATATGTTTCTAAAGCAAATGTTGCACAATTGAATTAAGGCTTCGGAGGAATAAAAAAATAGAGGTGGATTTGTTTTTCTCTTGAACGGGAAAAATATGTTATATTTAATGATTCCCATAGAAAAATGTGGACTTCAAAATAAAAGCCACAGCTGTGTTGTCAGTCTAAGAAAGTATGTTGGATTGGGACATACAGAGCTGTAGACCGCTGTGTAAAACCTGAGGAGTTCTCACCTTCTCTTTTGAGCAGAGATATGTATTTTCCTGGGCATTCTGGATTGGTCTAACATGCACATTCGTGCAGTAATTGTCTTTTTTTCGTAGGGTCAGAGACTGATGAGCACTAGAGCTGTGCTGCAGATTGCTTCAGCTGCCTCCTGCTGTCCCTGCATATAGCTCTGATCTTATTCGATAGATATTCTCAAGCTGTGTTTCTTAATGAAACTGTCTTTAAAATAGCATTTTGTGGGTTTATAGCGCTACAATTTTTTTTTCAGTTGTGTATCTGAGGCAATTTTCTATGTTACTCGAAATTCCTTCATCAAGCTTTTGTTCAGCTGTTCCAAGCAGACTTTTGCTCCCTGTAAAAGCTGTGCTCCTGCCTTACTTACAGACACAGGCATCTTTGGTTGACTGAGTTTCTCTACTTCCAATTGGAAATACTTGCATGACACAAAGAACCGTATTAAAAATGGCTTCTACTTTCCTTGCTTGGTTTACAGAAGGGGTCTGTTGAGTCTCTTTGTCAAATGCTTTAGACCTGGATTGTTTTAAAAGGAGATGTGGCTTCTTGAGGTGATCCAAGGATTCTTGTCCCAAGTCTCACAATCTGCCTGCACAGAGCTTCCTGAAAACAGTAAGGCTCTTTACAGTTTTCAGCTTGGCTATCCCCATTTACGTGGCAATTTTGGAAGTCAAAACCTTTATACGTCTATAAATGCCAAGATGCCTCAAGCAAGGATTCTTCATGGGGTGCCTGAAGTTCTCAAATGTTTCAAATACAGTACAAATATCATTAAGTAATGCCTAGTAAATAGCATGTCTTGAAAAGCCTGAGATGTAGCAGTACCTTCATGCTCTTGTCAACCTCTTTTGAGTAGATAAGAAGCCCCCATTTTCAATCAACATAAAGATACATAAATAGGTCAGTCTTGTGGCTTTAGCGTACGACTCCTAGGCTCCGTAACAGAAAGCTTGAATCTCCCAAGATCACAGAACACCAAAGAATTGCAGCCAAATTTTCCTCTGTCTTCTGCACTTGGTGCTTGTAAACTTGCACATGAACCCTCTGTCATTAGGATATTTCCACCCACTGAAGTGCAAGTGGAAGGCCCAGTTAGGTAGATGGGGTTTGTACGCAGCATGGTTGGGTTTTCATACGCTGATGTGGTGTGGCGCATTTCCGCAAAGGGAAATCTGAGGCCGCTTCTGCAGAATGTGTTACCCTCTCATCGCCAGGTCATGCACCTCTCCTCTGAGGAGCGCACACACAAAATTAGGTAACGTGTTGAATGTGAAGGTCAAAATACTTCACCCGATCTCACCCCAAAATCAGTTAGAAAGTTCATTTCGAGGTGTGTTTGATTTCTTTAATGAAGTCAAACAATGCATAATGGCTACATCTGAGGAAGGAAGGAAGGAAGGAAGGAAGGAAGGAAGGAAGGAAGGAAGGAAGGAAAAGATGTTGATGTTTACAGTTCTGGTGCTAAAATTTTCAGCATTATGAAAAAAGCCTCTTGATTTCTTTGTCTCTGAGTTTGTAGAACTAAAAAGATGTTTGCTTAAGCAAAGAAAAAATCCTTTTTTAAGATTGATCTTCCATTGTTACCTCTAGGAGGTTGCTGTGATGTCAGGAACAGTTGTCAAGGAAATAACAGCCCTCCTCTCTTGTTTGTAGCAGGATTTCATGTTTGGTTCCTTCAGGGACACAAACAAGACTTGTACTTCTGCAGCTCTGGGACAGAAGAGATTTGTCTAGTTTTTTGTTTTGCCTTTTGGTTTTGTTTCAGTCTTACTTAGATTAGACATAGCTGGTGTAAAAATCCCAAACCAAGTAAAACAAATCTTTTATGGTCTGTCGATCTTCCAGCCTTTTCATTGTGGTGTTAACGCATTTTTATTTCTGATTCATGAGGTACAAAAGCCAAAATGACTGAAATTTCAGTTCTGGATCAAAGTCTAGCAACTAGTAGACTACAAAACTATGAGGGAAAATGTTCTCTATGCATGAGACATGAAAATTAATTGTTTAAGCAAAATATTTTTTCAGATGTTTAGGTTTTGCATATGAATCGTCCCACTAATACTAGCATAAATCTTCTACAAGTAGCCTAAGTAATAAAAATGTTTGCTAATAGCTTGTTTGATTTTGAACTTACTTCAGTTGCTTTGGCAAAATGCTGTTCCTGAGTGAGTAGAAGAGTAATTGGTTCCTCAGCCTTCAAGTGCGTGGTTGCAGCTGTGAGTCATCTCCTTACTTTCCGTTCTGCCCTGGGATCTCAGTGACTGCAGCGGATCAGCGTGCGGTGTCACCTGGCACCGGCCATGTCACAGGGCAGCCACGAGCACATGGTGCGGGCTGTTATGTCAGTGCTGACTCAGGGGGGAAAGAAGTGCTCATCCAACCCGTGCTGCTGTAAAGTGCTCTCTGAGCTAGGGCCTCGGTTTCGGAAATTGCTTCACCCACGCTCCCATTTTCACCCTCTTCCTACCAGGGTCAGGTGACAGATCCCTAACCTGAGTTTGTGGAAATGAAACAGAAAAAAGGGAATGAATTTGACTTGCATATATCTGAGACTTTTCTATATTTTAGTTAAGATTTTGAAAAATTATGTGTGTGTATGTATGTATACACACACACACACACACACAAATACATTCTCACATTTGCTTTACAGATAATTAAAAGTCTTGTGGCTGTGACCTTCTAAAATTACTGCCCTATTGGATGGCTGAAATTGCTGTTGGACAGTATGGATCTGTGAAACCAGCCATGAGATTCCAGATTGGTTTCTTGAGTACCTTCAAGTGACTTGGCACTTGAGAGGGTTGGTTGTGATGCTAAGCCTCCCACTCATTAGAAAATGGAGAGAAGCAGGTGATGCCACCTGAAGCCTTCCTGACACCTATGGAAAGCTCTGCCTTCTGACTCAGGCTGTTGAATCGCATTTGGCAAGCCAGGCATAGCAACTGATGGTGGCTGAGCAGTGTATTTTAGTACCACTACCTGTTTTTTCCTGTGGATTTTGAAATGTCAGAAAGTCTACTAAAGTTCATAAGCATTTAAAGCACTGATGCAAAAAATGGAAGAAAAAAAGAAACCAGGAGGTGTCTTAGTCCATGTTGCTTACGGCATTTTGCGAAGTCTTTTACACCTTTACAAAATATCTGTAAAGAGACACGAAACTAACCTGTTGCATTTTGTTTACTCATTTTGCATGGATGTAAGTGATTAAATAAAATGCCAAGCATTGGAGGATTCAGCAGAATGATAGTACTGTTTTAGCTTGCTGTGCGTGGCTTGTTCTATTAATATATGTTTGTGGTCAGGAAGGAACGCAGTCTCACTTCGCTATAATATGTGCAGTATTAATTTTGGTTTGACACCTGCCAGGCAAAGATCCTCACCAGCCAAAGGCATTCTTCACAACTGAGCTCCATCTGTTGTGCAGATCTTTGATATTTTTAATGATTCGAGCCAAAACAAAAAGTAGAGCCAACTTGAAGGAAAAAAAAAAAATCTTCAAGAGGAATGAATAGTTCTATCAAGGCTAAATAAATGGCTTATTGTCATATTTGGTTTAAGTCCTGCAAGGGAAACACATATAATTAGTTTTGTTTTAGAGGAAAACAATCCTTCATACTGGCAGTGTCATTGGTGTTGTTGTTGCATGAAAGGAATATTGATAGCTAAAGTTCAAGCACATGATTTTATTGCTGAAATGCTGCAGCCTTTAGAAAGATTTCTTGATAGGAGTGTTGCTATTCTAAAAAGTTTACTCACTTATTGTACTCAGCAGATTAAAAGCCTAAGGAGTCTGCTTTGATTCTTGCATGCAAAGGAGCAGCAGGATTAACACTTGCCTCAGCTCTTTGAAAGACAGCTCAGGCTTTTTGAAATAAGCATTCAAGTAATGTCTGTCAAAAGAAGTTAGCTTCCAATCCCCTGACAAAAGTTGCGTGATGAGTTTGTCACCTCGCTGACAAAACAATCATTAATTGCTCCAGTTGTCTTTGTTTTCCACTTAGAGTGGGTGAATTACTCTGCCAGAGCTGCCCGACCCACATGGGTAAACATTTGCCTCCTATGATATCATGAGAGGTCTACGACAAATATGAATGTGTTTTATGATTATCACAACTTCATAGAACCACCCGCTGATCATTTTTTATTGTTTGTGACAGCCTGGAGAAGAAACTTGACTAAGAGAAATTATGGCTCTGTGGGCTTCAGATCTATAATTAATGGTTGAAAGTGCTGTATTATCAAACACCATTCAATTCACTAGGAACTGCAGAGCATTCAAAAGTATATAGAAATGCAGTGACATACTTCAGAATTTGATTTTTTCAGCATTATTTATAGAGTTGACTGTTGGTGTGACGGCTGGCCTGTAAAACAGAGACTCTCATCTCTACTCTTTCCAACTAGCAGGTGACTTTGTGCTGTCTAGTAATTCCTAAAAGCTTGAATGTTCATGCATTTATACCAGAGGTATACTGCAAGGGTGGCATCATTGGCTGTGGCTTCAGTGCTCATGCATATTGCTCACTTATGGATAGCAGTATAGAAATTAATAGAAAATATCAAGCAAATTTTACTTCTACTTCATTGTCTAGAGCAACATAAAATGCTGCTGAAAATAAAAAAGATATAAAACCACAGTATAATTAAGTCCAATCCTGCCTGTAATGTAGGGTCATCCTGCCTGAAAAGAGAGTAGACATTGTAGTATGTTGTGTTTGTGTTTACTTTGCGTAGGTGTTCTTTTTCTTGCATGCATCTGCAGCTGCCATTTATCTATGAAATTAATTATTTGATCTCATGGTATGCAGCAGCAGAGAAATACTGTGTGGGATTGTAATTAATTTTTTCGCATGGGAGACAAAATAACATCCACACCATTGAGCTGAAACTTCCTCCCTGCTCTTTCCAGTAAAATGTGAACAAAGATGTGAAAACCCAATCTCTTTCAGTTCCTTAAACACAGGAATTGCTCCCTGTGGCTTGAAAAGGGTGGAAATTGAAGAGAGAATTAATTCATTTACAGACTTCTCTGTCAATCTGTTTAACATAGATTAGTACTGAAGATGATCACTATAGCAGAGATCTGTAGAGGTACAAAACCTGTAGGAGAGATTAAAAAATGTTCAAGAAAACTGCGTAGCTACTGAAACTGAATAGTGGGAATACAACTAAAAACTTTTGTTATGAAATCTGAACGATTATGTTTCCAGCCTTAGCAGTCTGCTTCCACATCTGCAGCTACTAGGCAGTCATTAGCAAGTGATAAAGAATATATGAATTAGCTGCTGGTACTGAGCCAAAATAGAAACATTTGTGTTCTTGAGTTGCCTGGAGATTTACAAAATTTTATGCTTTTTTTCCTACCCTAATAACCAAAATGTACTTAATGTCACAAAGTGTGATGTTTTAGAGCTCACAGAGGAGAAGCGCTGCCTACAAATGAAGATATATGTACTTTTTAATTACACCACTAATGCAGAGTCCCAGCAAGCTTTTGGCAGGAAGAAGCTGAATTTGGTACCTTGGGTGGATTGTGCTTCACTTCAGGGAGATTGTTTCAAGTTGCCATAGATTTGATTATCAAAGGATCACGGTCACAATTTATTCTGCATATTGGCTGTCATATGTATGGTAGATTCAAATTTGTTAAAAATAAGACAGAGACCTTCATACCTTTTAGTGCAAGTCAAAAAACCAGCACAATGTGGAAGAATGCAGCCAGTCTTAAAAATGTATTTCATATTTGCTTTCATTTTGATTAGTGCCTTTCGTAATTTAATTAAGATACTTGGAATGCAAATTGCCATGCTAGAAGTATGCTTACAAGTAAGTGTTTTATGAACACCAATTGACAGAAGTTGGTTTTATTCATGCAAATTCTGTATGTAATGTTTGCATTCATCAGATCAGAAGTTACCAAGTTACAGAAACTGGGAAGCATAACTACTCAAACAAACATAGAATTCTCTGTCAGGTTTGTTTTACTGTAACATGGTCAGCTGAAAAAAATATACTGCTTTTTAAAGCTTGATTTTGGGTGGTTTTCTTTCAATATGCTTACTGTACAGATTCCATTCTGTAGTTTACTCTGGGTATTTAACTGACCAAGATTTTAATTGACTGCTTTAGGGAAGATGGTATATATTCTTAAGAAGGTATTGGACCTATTGTTCCTACAAAGGTGCAGGTTTTCCATCGCTGGGATTTTCCCATGCTGAGTCAGCCCCACGGGAGGAAGAATCTGGATTTCCCAAGCAGAGAACAGAGATCAGCTCTTCTTTGTAGTCATCATCAAATGGTGTCCTCCAGTAGCCTGAAATGGGATGAAGGAGGTGGACATCTCTTTGGTAGTCAGCAGCAGGAGCCTTCAGAGGAGGCAACCAGCATGAGCAAGTGGAGCAGCTATCACAGCCTCCCACCTCGCAGCTACCCATGTAACTCACCGCTCACCTTTGGCAGGAGAGACAGAGAAACAGCTATGCACGTGCTAAAAGCAGGAGAAGGCTATACAACTTCTCCAGGTTATTTTACTCTCCTTCTGTCAGTGAATTTAAGCTGGGTGTATTAACTTTAACTATGGAAAGATATCTCTAATGAGGTCAGGTATCTGTCTGCAAATAGTAGTTCAATTTTTCCTGCTCCTTGGTCAAACTCTTTAAAACCCACTGAAACCAGGAGGTAGACCTGGTGAATTTGAGTGGACTTTGGATGGGCTGAGTGATCCATGCTGTTTGCAGAGGCATAGAAGATATGTATGTGCTGATACTTAGAAGAGAAAAATTTTTCCATGTTCTCTGGAGCATGATTATTTGGAACTGTTGCAAAATACTAACGTTCCCTTCTCAGCCTTTGAATCAATCTGGTGTTTAATTAGCAACAATGACAACAAGACTAAAAAATAACACCCGAATTATATAGTAGGAATTAGTTTCTGGATAGTCTGGTTTACTCTTTTTCACTGATTAGCAATTTGAACTTGTTTCTTGTGTTTAAACAGATCTCGAATTGGATCCTGAAGTTCACTGCAATGAAATAACCTTATAATGCTTCATGATAATTTTTGACTTGCACAGGAGGGACTAAGTGCTGCACACTCCATGAAGATCTGCCAAGTGTTGTATATCCAGTGTGATAATTTCCTATCTGGCACTCCAGTCATTCATGGCTGCAGGCTGGCTTGTGAGTTTGAATGTGATGTAGGAAGAGGAGAGGCATTTGCCTGGAGTTTCACCTGTTAGGACAGTGTTGGGAGAGAACAGCAGAACAAGAAAGCAGCAGAGCAGCTGTACAAATGGAGACCTACTGTAACCTCCCATCTTCTTTTCTAACAAATCAAGCCAAGTCATCCCCTGCAGTTACCCAACAACTTATGTTTATTCCATCCTTCTCACCAGGATCTCCACCATAATCTTGTGTTTGACTTCAGTGATCTGTAGCACTTACTATGATCCCTCAAAATGCTTCTTCTCTGCCGTCCCTTTCATCCAGCATCTCTGGCAGCTCAGGGGAGTTGCAACTCCTAGAAATCTCCAGTCTCTCCATTAGTGGGAGTGTTATGCACTGTCCTTCAGTTCAGGTTCTGCAACCCCACCTCACTGCTCATGAAAGCCTGTCGCAACCTGATCTGCCAAGTGTTGTTTTTCTTCATGACACACTCTCACCATTGTGCTCACGCCAAGGGGATTTTACTCTAAAGCAAATATACCTGTTTATGTGCAAGTTGTTTACTATTGTGACATTCAGTCAGTAAATAATCTCTGGAACATAGCACAGCGGCCAAAACACACAGCACACAGCCTTGCCAACCGTGCCCACTCTGTACCCAGTGCTGGGTCTGTGGCTCAGGCTAGCTGAATGAGTGCACTGCACTCTGAGGGGGCTGGAGGGAAGCAGAACCTTGCACTAGACTCATTATTATGTGTGTTTTCCTTTAGCTGAAGTACCCCACATGCCACTGATGGCTTGTTAGCCACAATGGTTCTGAGGCGCTTCAGGGTCCCTTTTAGTTTAATTTCCTCTAGTAACCAGGGCCATGCTGTGGTGTTGGTTAGGAGGCCAGCTCCTCTGCTGTGGGGTGTTGTGTGTATGCATGTACCCCTAGTACCTTCTGAACCTCTTGTCCAAATTCAAGAAGCCTGCCTATTTGCTATTGAGAAAAGGAGCAGTTTAATGAGCTTCTTGGGAACAGGTAAGCAGCTGGAGAAGACCTGAAGTCAGCTGTAGGATTCACATCCTGGGGGGAAGTGAGGCTTCTTTGGTTTGCTTCTTGTAGAACCTCTTAATCTAACTTTAGCACTTCTCAGGAAAGAGCTGTTCTCCAGATGCCAGAAAAGATGATTAAAGAGGACTCTGAAATGTTTGCTTTGAACTCTTCAGAAATCATGACTAGGATCTGATAAGAGGGTTAAGTGAACAACAGTTACTGACTTGAGTCCAGATTGCTGAAGGACTCCATACACCTAGCAGGAGGAGATGCTGAGGCCAGATGCATGCCCAAGCAGTTACTCCTCTTTACAGTCCCATTCCAGTTATGCAGGGTCCAAAGACCAGACTCACCTACATGTTTCTGATGTGATCATGTAAAAATTAGAGTGTTTTCCTAGCATTGTTTCTGCCAAGGGCTCTTGCATGCTTGATTTTAGCATACTGCTTGATTCCCAGGAGAGTTTCGTCTCAGGCAGGTGCTGTTCTGGAGGCTAGGAAGCATTCTTGATCCTTCCCAGGGAAATCTTTATAATTTTTGCTGTAATGATTTACCAGGAGAAATATGCCTGTGCAGCTCAGTATTAGAGTGTGCAGCTCAGAGATACTTGGATTCCCATTTCTTCTTCCAGGGCTTCTTCTGTCTTATCCAGCACGTATGTACATGGCCCTTTAAACGGAGAAAATACAGAGGCAATGCTAGAAGCAGAGACCAGTCTGCAGAGACACCTTTCCCAACAGACAGATTTATTAGTTATTAGATAAAAGATGGGCTATTATATATCCCTGACTCCTCAACTGTCTCCTGAACTGCCTGTGGCATTGTTCTTGTGGGACTAGGCAGCAACTGATTGAGACTTTTTCAGCATTTTGTTTTCAGGTGCAATTTCCATCGAAGTCCCTTTTACACAGCGGGGAGCAAACACCAAAAAGTTGGGTTTGTGTTAAAATATATTGACTTCACAGGGAAGAAGTCTCTCTGAAACTCCAACAAATGCTTTTGGTCATGCACAAACAAGTCACACTTACATGGAGAAGGGTCCTTTAGACAAAACTTTAAGGCACTTTGGGCCCCAGCAGTTCTGAGGAATCAGCTGGGTGCTTTGCAGGTCACCCAGAAATGCTTCAGCCCTTTTTGCTGCTGTGTCCTGGGTGGACTTTATCTTACATCCTCCCATTTGTGCCAAGTGGGACACAGCTGAGGTGAGTTTATTTTCCATCCCCCTGATTTTTCCAATATCTTCTTGGAGTCTCCTACTTAGAGCTAGAGGGGTTCTGATGAAAAAGAAATGCAAAAGTGATGGCTGTCTGTCTTTGCCCCATGTGTTTTTTGTATTTTTGTTATCTGGGTAGTCTGTTTTGTCTGGTCTGTATCTGTGATACTGTCTATTTATATCCAGCTCTGTTTCCTGTCCACACTCACCAGCACCACTGTAACTCTTGGTTTGTGCAGTGGTCTGGAAGTACAGATGTACACACAGGCCAGAAGCTGTCAGCATCTCCTGGTTTTTAGCTGGAACAACTAGGATGAAGGCTTAGTGTGGATGAGCTTCCTTCACCAGCAAGAGCTGGAGATGGGGAGAAGCACATTCCCTTGTGCTACATGTAGCTTTGAATAGAAGGAGCCACAGGTCTTTCTCTGGGTCAGTTTCAGCTTCACAACCAGAGTGGAGAGTGTCCTTCCCATCTCCAGCCCTATGGAAGGGGATTTTCATGGTCCCAAGAACCATGCCAGCCTGCTGGCTGGTGGTCCCAGGAGAGGAGCTCTGCACCAGGCTGGCTGTCTCCCCAGCACAAAGCTGTTGGCTCCTCATTCCTCAGGGCCGTAGTGGTTCAGCATGAGCAGCGACACTTCAGCCTCTAAATCTCTGCGGCGTGTGGCCCTGGCACCTTGCAGCCTAGACCATGTCCACAGCCGGACAGAGTGTTTCACTTGGTGCTCTCGCTGGAGGTGACAGCAGCACAAATTGCCTTCTCCAGAGAAACCCTCAATACCCTCTGGTGGTGCCCCAAGCCCCACTTCTTCCCATTTTTAAGGGTGCAGTCCTCGTTTTGCTAAGTGGAAGCGTATGCTTAACATAAGCACGTACACCTACTCATCGGACCCACCTAGAGCAAGAAAGCTTCACCTTTTTTTTTTCAAAAATGAGGTCTCAGTATCCTAAAAGTACCTTTCAAATACAACTGCAGGATCTGCGTAATTGAAACTTTTTCTCTAATCTCATTACCTCCCTCAGGCAGTTCCTGACAAGTAGAGATTATAAATGAGAGTTTGTAGTAAACATAGCTGAAAAAAAGGTATCTTTAATGTTTTTGCAATGTATTCAAAGCAGTTTGGGCATGAGCACAGAGAACTCATTTCTGTTTCACCTGAAATGCCATTATGTTTATCAAATTAGAGTGGCATTAATCCTAGAACATATCCAAATCTTTTTGTGATTTTGCATTTGTCATAACGGAAAGATCTCACTAAATATTTCTCTATACCTCTAAATAACATTGCCTGTCATGTAATATTTATCTCAGATTTTGCTCAGTGACTTTGTATCAGAGCTGAAAATGAGCTATCACAGAAAATAAAATGGGACTGAAACAACAGTCTTTTGTATTAAATTTAACATTTGGCTTCTGTCCCAGAGTTTTCCACATCCATATTAGAATCAGATGGTAGCGTAAGATGAAAAGATCTCCTGGATGGGTTTTATTCTGATCCTTATTAAAGGGCTGATAACAGACCGAAGGCAAGATACTTCTTGTAGTAAAAAAGCCTGCCTAATATCAAAGGCTGGATGGACAAGCTGACATGTATTACTGTTAGGCCTTCCTGCCTGATCACATTTCAGTATCACGAAATCATTCTGCTAGTGGACGTGACATATAAAAACTCCAGCATGAAAGCAGAAAGCCCAGGCTGGCAGGTATCACTGCTGTGGGCACACGTTTAGCAGCTGACCGTAAGCCAAGGAAAGGGTTTAATATCAAAAGGTATTGTTGGTGACAGCACAGTGTAGCTATATTTATTTCATTCTCAACTATTTGCATTCATGACAGACACTGCCTTGTCCTGACTTACCTGTGAAACTGGTACCATGTGTGATGTGACAACATAGGGCAGCCCCATTGGTATCGCTCAGCCTTCAGAAGTTGTGCATCCTCTGCCCTATCCACAAACCAGCACTTGCCCCAGATTCCTTTGACAGTCTGGAAACACAAAGATCAAAGGGACCTAAATAGTCTTCAGAAAGCAATTTTCTCTTTACTCAAAGCAGCTTTGTGTAGTTCTTATGTTTGGCTGAAATTGTACAAACGTTTGCAGGCTCTGGGTGTTCTATGCAAAACCAATTATTTTTGATAAAATGAAGGAGCGGTGCTTTCTAGTGTTGCTGTTCTGCTGTAGTGGAGACTGTGAGCATGGTATTGGAGCTATAAATTAGATTTTGCAAAGCAGCATTTCTGTAGGGAGTCTGCTGCTTCAGACCAACAGGCTATAATCAGCATTTTTC
This sequence comes from Mohoua ochrocephala, assembly GCA_013398855.1. Classification (NCBI taxonomy): domain Eukaryota; kingdom Metazoa; phylum Chordata; class Aves; order Passeriformes; family Acanthizidae; genus Mohoua; species Mohoua ochrocephala. The sequence continues at coordinate 121,764 of VZTA01022024.1, forward strand.
AAGGGGATATTTTGCCTGTGTTTTGTCGCAGTATCTTCAGCAACAGAAGTAGAGCAGCAATTGCAGACTGCATTGACTCTTCATTTCGGCTTTTGATCACAAAGGCTATCGAAGAACAAATATGCTTTGTGGGTATTTTATGCTGCTTTTCTAAATGCAGCTTTTTAAAGGCTGGCATGTGGTTTGAACTTATAGGCAGAGAATCGTTTCACTGGCACTGGCTGTTTACAGCATCAACATCCACATCTGAGCTTATACCCAGTGCTCCTTTTACAATCAACGGAGAGAAATGTGCACGTTTAGAGGAGTAATTAATCTGATTATTTTAGACATCTTCTTTCCAGTGAGACGGTTTGTATTTTAGAAGAGCCTGTTTGTCTTCTTAGCAATAATTAGTCCCAGCATATTTAATTCAGGGGGTGTTGTCTGTAGTTAGGTGAGCTGGATCCCATGCAGCATGTTTCTGAATAGCGCTGTATTCCCACTCGGCTACTAACACTGTGTGAATACTTTGGTTTTTTTTGTTTTTTTTTAAATTATCAGATTATCCTAGGGAACACATAAAGAGATCAGTTGTGTATGTAAGAAATGCTTGGTTCAGTTCCTACAAGATTTTTACTGCTGATAATTACAGCTACCTTAATGTTTCCTGTGAAAGCTGTTTTGGTAGTTGTATTGATCCTGTCCTCCTCAGGTACCAGTTCGATGTTAAACATCTTTTTGGATGAAGAGTGCATTCTACTGGGTATTTGGACAATGCTAATGGACTTAACATCAGGCAAAAATGTCTGAGAAAAAACGGGACCTCCTTGCACTCTCCTGAAAACACCTTCAAGGAGCTCAGAAGAATGGAGCTGTGGCACATAGATGCCTGTTTTCGGGAGTGTTACAAGAACTGGGCTGAGGGATAAGGAAGCATAATTTGTATTGGTGAACAGCGTTGATGCCCTGTTCATTTGGGTTCACCTGAACCGTGCTTATGGATTAATTCAAACAGAGGAAAAGCCCCCAGGCTGGTCTCCTCAAGATGAGTTTGCCGTATATGACAGGGCACAAAGGGTAAGTAGCATCTTGGGAGACTGAAGAATTTCCTGTGAACAACCCTCAGAAAAAAAAAAATAGAGTAATACCTAGTAACTAAAGAATTGAAGTTATTTCTGAAGTGTATAAATGGAGTCACAGAATAGGAGTAATAAGGTATTATTGGTCCCATATTTGTCATTTGTCACTATATCATACTGGTGCAAGCACACTGATTTTCAGAGGATGATGGTTGCTGGAAACGAGTTCCCTGAAAACCTTTCTTGTTCATTACCCCGAAATCTAGAATTAATTTTGGAAGTCTTTGCTTTGGTATACAGTTCTGATGTCTAGATTACTGACATCCAAAACCACAAGGCTCCCTAGTATGGTCCACTGAGCATTAGTTTTCCTCTGATTAATCTTCTGGCTGATTATGTAATTAAATTTTCTAGGTAAATATGTATTCTGTGTCTTTAATTCATTAATTCTTTCACCTCGGCTTTGCTCATGTTTATTCCCTCCTTTGTCAAGGTCTCACATTAATATTTGCAGCATTGCCTAGCGACACACACATTATTTTTCTTTCTCTTTTTTGTTTTTTTCCTTTACAGATTTAACTGAAATTGCACCCAGCATTTTGAAGATGTCACCAACAGATCAGCAGTTGAACAAGCTGGCGAGGAGGCTGGGACCTGAATGGGAGCATGTAGTGCTGTGCTTGGGTTTGTCCCATACTGACATCTATCGATGTAAAGTCAATCACCCTCACAACCTGCAGTCGCAGATCGTGGCTGCGTTTGTCCTGTGGAAACAGCGTTTGGGGAAAAAAGCAACGATCCAAAGTCTGCACGCCAGTCTGATGGCAGAGGAAGTGGATCCTTCTGTGATACAGTACATGTTTGAGTGAAGCCTTGCTATTTATTCAGAGCTTCCATGTACTTCGTTGAATTAAGTAAAGAGGATGGAAATGTATGTTGAAGATCGGACGCCTCAAACGGGAAAAAAATGGGATTGGGAACTGTGATTTTATTAGGCTTAAACATTCCAGTTTTCTGTGGCATCTTGTGACTTGTAATTCTTTTCATGCCAGATTAATTTTTAGCAGGCATTAAAAAATGGATCACTCTTCCCTGTTCTCTTCTGTGCTATTCCAGTGGGGATATAGGGTGGCAAAGTTCTTGCAAGCAGGTGGGCCTGCAGTGAGTTCAGCAAGGTTTTAGGTTTCACTAGAGGAGGAAGACTTGGTTTAACTAACTTTCTGGACTATGTAGGGGCCTTTTTACTGCTGTTTCATGCTAGCTCCCTGATATCCCACCAAGAAATGAGACTAATCACCGTTACTAATTTAAAAATTTTACAACAGTTATTGCAGGTGGCTAATTTCACATTTGTAAAAGTTTCAGCACATACAGTTTCTTGCTAGGATAGATGGCTGCCACCTTGGTCTGCCTTTGAAAAAGACCCAAAGTGGAAGTAGCAGGAATGTGTGTGCCATTACTATTGAATGGGTGTAGGTTTCTGCAGACAGGCCCTGTGTGCGTATGCCATGTCACAGGTGGGGAGTTCTCAGGGAAGACACACAGTAGAAAAGTGACCAGAAGTAGGCAAAACCAGGCAAACTGAGCAAGAAGCAGCCTAGAAAAGGAGACAACTCCTAAGTGGTCCATGTTTGTCCCTGCTAATAAACTGGGAGACAGTCTCCTGCCTGCTGAGTCTTCGAACTGTGCTCTGTATCCAGGCAATCTTGTTTCATGGTGAGGTCAAGCATCCGTAGGCACATTGCTCTGACCACTGCACGCCCAACAAGGTAGTGAATTTTGCACGTCCTTTCTGGTCAAAATGAACTTCCCACTGCTCTCCCTCCAGCTTCCCCTCCAGCCATCCACCAGGCTCATTTGCTTTCTACCAGCCTTTCTGCACCTACTGGGGGCAGCTTTGACACTGCTGTCCTCAGTTCTTTGCCAGTATAATTGTACCACCAATGAAGATAAGATTTTGTGCAGAAGAACAGTAAAGCTTGTGCTCTTCTCCTCCTTTCCTTCTGTCATGGAGGTTTTATTCCTGCTGGAAGAATATACTGAGGTTTTTGCTGACCGGGCGAGTGGGGAGCAGTCTGCAAAGGCAATGGAAGCGACCAGCTGCTCTCTGAGGCCTAATGATAAAAGACAGAATACATTTTAATTCTCCCTGAGCAGCCTGCTGTACAGTAAATGAAGAACAGAGTTTCAATGCTGAGTTTCTAGGTCTATTTACGAACAAGTTACTTTAGACTGTTTCATCTACGGAGTCATTGCCAAAGAACTTCCCATCCCACAAAATTTGCTCAGCTTAACAGCCTTGTCTGAAGTCTTTATTGGGGCAAGAATGAACTTTACTGCTTTTTATTTTCTAAAATTTGTTATTTTTATACCCAAATTTTGAAAGACATGGCAAATTAGAAAAGACAAAGAGATTTTAAAGAAATCCTATATGCCTTGGTTTTTAGAAGCATGGAAACAGAAAACATATCCTGGCAGGATCTGGCTCCTGCAGGTTCTGAAGCAATCTGGTAATATTTTGTTTTTAATCTTCTGTATACAGTTCTGACCTTCAGTAAATTGTGATACTGTTATAACTCGTTCAGATCTTAACTAATCATATCCAGATCCTAACTGTTCATATCCTACTTCCAGAGTTTAACTCTATCAACAAATTCCAGATAAACAAGGTAAATCAATTTAGGGTTTGGGGTTTTTTTTTCCTGTTTCACAATGCTTTAATGCCAACATGTTCTTTTTTAGGTGGAAACCATCCCAGAGCAGGTGTACAGACATTTGGCAAATTCATATGAGCCCAGCCCAGCATAGGGAGTGGGATGAGGACTCTGAAGCAATACTGACAGTGAGACTGACAGGAGCATGGTTTGCATATTACAGAAGAGAGGCAAAGCAGTCTCCCTGGCAGCAGTTTGGAGGGAAAAAAGCTAGAGATGGTTGACAGGAGAAACTGCTGAAAATGTGATTTAGAGGAAGAAGTTGACTCCCAGTGTCATAAATACAAGTACCTTATCTTGTTCTGAACCAACATGGACCAAGTCTGAACACAGACTGGTCTTCAAGGCAGTTCATCGCCAGTTAACCCAGAATGAGCACAGTGCTCCAAGGAGGAAACCGGTCTGGGTGGTAAAGCAGTGTAATGGGCACACTCACAGGACCCTTGTACCTTCTTCTCTGGGTGAGCTTTGCATTTCATGTTCTTCATTTCATGAAATCATGGAATGGTTTGGGTTGAAAAGGACCTCCAAGATCATCTAGATCCAACACCCCTGCCATGGGCACCTTTCAGTACACCGGTTTGCTCAAAGCCCCATCCAACCTGGCCTTGCACACTTCCAGGAATGAGACATCCAAACATGTCTGGGCAATCTGTTCCAGTGCCTCATCACCTTCACAGTTTCTCCCTAATATTTAATTGAAACCTGCCCTCTTTCAGTTTGAAGCCACTCCTCCTTGCCCTTGTAAAAAGTCCCTCTCCAGCTTTCTTTTAGGCCCCTTTTCGGTACTGGAAGGTGCTATAAGGTCTCCCCACAGCCTTCTCTTCTCTAGGCTGAACAGCCCCAACTGTCGCAGCCTTTCCTCATGGGAGAGATGCTTCAGCCCTCTGGTCCTTTTGATGGCCCTTCTCTGGACTCACTCCAGCACTTCTGTGTCCTTCCTGTGTGAGGACTCCAGAGCTGTTAGCAGCACTCTGGGTGGGGTCTTACGGGAGTAGAGAAGAGATAGAGAATCGCCTCCCTGGACTTGCTGGCCACGCTTCTTTTGAGGCAGCCCATGATATGGTTGGCCAGTGTCAGGTTATCCATAACTAATAGAGTCTTTCTGATGGTTAAGAAAACAACTTTCAGTAGACATGAAGTTTCATGCCAAGTAAGACGTCCTTTCAAGCCAGGTATCCTTCTGAGTATCTGCTGTGGGCTACTGGAAACCTGATGGGTGAGTATCATATCAGGTAATTTCTTCACCTTCTTTAGGTGGGCTAAATGCTACAACCTTTGTACCTGGTACTGAAATTACAGGAGCCACAGCTAGACAAGGATTATAAAACCTGGCCTCTTTTATTGTAGAGCAAAGCATATAATTCATAATTTATAGTTGCTTTCACATCCCCAAGGCCTAAATGAATCCTGTAATACTTAAGTTGCAAATATTGAAGGGAGAGGTTTACTTGTTTTATGAGATTGTTTCCATTGCTGTTATTTTTAAATTCATGGAAATGTTCCTATTAGACTCTTCATTTTTATTAAACTTGTTTTTGCACTACACAAATGCAGGGATACATTTAACTGACAGTAGTATTCCTTTAACCCAGTGGATTTTTCCATCCACTTATTTTTCTTCTCTGTGTAATGCTTTATTTTGCACAAGGATGCAATTAAGACAATTTAATTGTCAGATGTATAGCAAGGCCTCTTATTCTCTCTTAGAACACTCAAAAGATCTTAAAATGTTTATTCTTTTCTGCTAATTTGGGAGCAAATGTTATTTATTTAAATCTCATAGACAAGCCTGTGACTTGAGTGTTGTTCAGGACCGAGGCAACTCAGTGAGTTTCCCCATCTCTCCCTTTGCTTCAAACTCCCTTGTGCCAAAGTTTGGGTGGTGACAGAGGACTTGCACAGGGGCTCCTGTCCTCTCTGCCCACTGTTCTCCCAGGACTGGGGCAGGGGGCAGGCTGACGTCTGGGGGAGCCCCAGTTCCACCGCTTGCGGTGAGGTGCACGGCCGCTTCTGGCTTTGGGCTGGAGCATGAGTTTGGCAAAGGTGAGCCAGCAGAAACTTCTCTCTGATGTGTTTAGGTTTCTTAACATGTCGAAAAATCCTCACTAGTGAAACTGGTATTATTGGTATCTGCTTATTTGTGGCAGAGTTTAGGAGCTCCAAGATAGGAAAGCATAAAGGTGGCCCCTGCTGGACCTTCCACTGAAACAGATGGCCTAACTTCCAGGCCTTGGAAGAAGCCATCATTGATTTTCTTCCTTGGTCTCCAGAGGAGACCCTGGCATCCCATTTAACTCTCCTAAGCGGTAAATAAGCTCTATAAAAGCTGTTTTGTGCTCTACAAGTACAGGTGAACCCTTAGAATGGCAATAGGCAAGGCCCAAGAGCACTACTTCTCACCTGCATAAGCTGTATGAATGATCACAAAGGAAGGATCTTCTCAGGGTAAAATCGTGTCAGACTGCCAGCATTTAAGAGTGGCTGGAGTGTAAAACTAAAATGCAGTCATCTGTGAGCCACTTCTCCCAGATATAGTGGGGGAAATTTCCATCTGGAGTCATATTTTATGACAGTCATTGATCTATGGAATAAAACATTTTGCAAAAGTCTGGAAAAATAAACAATGTCATATTATATTCAAAGAAAATAAAAGGCATGCTCATCTCATGCTAAATGCGGTCATGCTGCCAATTTTGTTTCTTATTGGAAATGAAAACAGTCTCTGAGAGCTAATCTGTTTATAAGCTTCCATATTCTCCATAGACATAGACCAATGTCAAGACGTAGTAGAAGTAGAGCTAAAAGGACAGTGCATAAAACCTTTGTCTGTTTACAGTGAATATTCAAAAGCTTTGTCCAAATTTCACTAAATGAAAAGAATTTTAACTTTCAAGGTCACTGTCACCTACGAGCTAAAGATCTAAAAATAAATCCAGCGATTTGGCTTCTTCTTCCCCCTGAATGCAGTGCCTTTTTTAACTGATTACCTGAGAAAAATGAACATTTGCCAGAAACAAAAATAAGCACATTAAAAAATTAGTGTGTGTTTTAGCAGAATTCACTTCTGAACCTAGCATTTAAGTTGTGAAAAAAGATTAATTGCAATTTCCCTTTGAAACTGGTGGGTAGAGCTGATGATGGCACAGGAATATTTCTGTGTCTTCTGCAGGAAGAGACTGCATTAAAACATCTGTATGTGTTACAGGTACCGTTCCCGACACTGATGGCTGGTCCAAGGCCCAACAGCAAAGAGACAAAAAGTCTCTTATTAACTTCAATGTGCTCTGGATTAGGCCTTCTTTAATTGGAACCTGCTGAAGCATGGTACTTTTACTGCCTCCTTTTGAAAAAACAGTCTTTTTTGGATTTGGGGCAATTAAAAGGAAAGGGATTTTTGTGGATGTAGTAAGCATTCTGGGCTATGGGGTCCTCTTTTCACTGCCACAAGTGCTACTTTGCACGATTCACTTCAAAGTAAGCGTCATGAAAAAGGAAAAAACCCAGAAGAGTGGAGCCATTCAGCAAAGGATATTGGTGAGTCTCTGAAACCAAGATAATTTTGAGTTTTGGAGTGAGAATAATCCCATAAAACCTGGGATTTGATACCTCAGGAGATCATTAATACGTTTGTGGAGTTTTCCCCCTTGAGATGGAGGTTGCAAAGCCACTGTTGACCCAAAAGAAGCACAATGTAATAGAAGTCTGTGGGTTTTCTTTCTTCTTGCTTTGCAACTTTCACATCTGACTCACACAGAACCAGCCCTTGCTATCAGACATAGGAAAGGGCAGGCAGGATCAAATGAGCCAAGTACTCGAACTGGCCTCAGGCCATGAGAGGGACAAACCCATTAGACCCTGGGGCAGAGTAGGTATTGAGCTTTGCTGTGGCTGCTGAGATTTGTGCAGAGAGGCCACTGGGTTCTCAGGATGACAGCCAGACCTTCACCATACCACCAGCAAGCTCATTCACACAGAGAGGATGCACGGAGACCTCCTTAACAGCTCCTTGCAGCATCTGCTCACTGGCTGGCGAGTTACTTCTCTCTCGTGAGGGCTGTCCTGAGGAATGTGTGCCTGGGCGTTAACATTTAACTGCCCAAGGTCCTGTTTCTGCATGGCAGAGTCACCTCCATGAACAGGCTCGGGGCAGGTTAGGACAACACCTTAGCTGGGAGCACTGCTCAAGCACAGCTCCCATCAGCAGTGTTCCTAGTTGAAGATGTATTTTCAGAGGCAGGCTTAATTTTTGATTAACAATATCTCGCCTTTTCTTAAATTCAGCATTGGTCCAGCACGTCCTCTCTGGTTTGGGTTCTGTGCTGGTAGAGGGAATTTTTCCCTGCAGTTGGGATACTTGCACTTGGTCATTTGGTAGCTTTAAGTAAGCCTGCCTAGTGGCATGCAGCTCAGGTGTGGGCCTCAAATATTAGCCCTTCATGTCACTGTTCACTGTGATTTCAATCATTAGCTATTTTATTGTTCTTTATTATACTTGTCTATTTTTGCACCACTAATTTTGGATCATTCAGTTATCCTTGCAAACTAGAGTGGGGTGTTTTGGGGGTTTTTTGCATGTACACTGAACACCATTCTCTAGGTAGCAGGCACACAGAGACGTTTACACTCCTTCCATGCTTATTTTGATTTTTTTAGTGATACTTTCTCCATCAGGAGGGTGAAGCTTCTCAGCTTCATCCTGTGAACTCCATGAAGGGGCTGGGAGTGTTTCCACTTGGTTAAGACCAGTCAGGATGAGCCAACAACCACATTTGCCTCCATGGCACCTTAACAGGAACAATGCTGGGGACTCATGGCATAGTTACTGCCCTTGAAAGCCCAACAGGCACGCAGCAGCCCTGTGAAAAAAAGGATATAAAGACATACTAGCAGGAAAATATAGCATTTAATTTAATTATCTAGAGCAGGCACACTTCAGTGAAACTGCCTTTTATGAGGTACGTTTATTTTTATGGACATATTTGATAGGCTTTATTTAAATAAGAAAGCAATTGAGTAACTAGAGCATGTGGAGACTTCTGATAAGGATCCGTCTTTCGGGTTATTAAACAAACTGCATAGCAAGTGCTCAATTATTCTTCGAAATGCTTAAGCAACACCTTTTGTTCAGATTCTCATCTAGAATTACCTCCCAGTAAGTTGCCTCCCAGTAATTTCCAAGAAGCAGCATGCGAACAGCACACACCCCTGTTCTGGATAATAAAGACTTCTGAGAAAAATCTCAGGATTAATAAACAAGCCACAAAGAGACCTGGGAAACCAAACCTTCTGAAGGAATTTTACTTGCCTCTCGCTGGGCTCTCTGTGGCATTGGGTCTGACGTCTGCATGTGAAATGGGCCCAAATAATTACATATTCTTGCTCTCCATTGCTGGTCCTGGCTTTGCGACATTTGAGAAACCTCTTCAGACTGCAGCTTGTAGAGTGATGCAGACTTTTGGTGAGCAAAGTTCGATGAAGGCGTAGTGAGCCCGAGATTGTGCACGCTCAGGGTTGCTGTCGAAGCAAGCAGCCATTGCACGGCAAGCAGGGGGAGCCCCAAAAACCTCTGCAGAGCAGAGAGAGCTCTGAGGAGCATGGGTATGCTTCTCAGTCATGGTACAAGGCACGTACAAAGAGGTTTACCTCCTTGTGATACACTTAGGTTTTGTCATCCACCACCAAATTTGTGGGTCCCACAGAACTCTGAAAAAAAGAAATCCACTAAACCCCTGAAACTAGCTGTCCAAAGCAAGAGCCACATAATCTCAGCAGGTGAGAGTAATAACAAAGATCTGGAGAAAATCACACTGGAAATGAAGTCCTGAGTCTGGCTGACCAGTTGGCTGTGAATTTGAGGTCTGGGATTTCTCTGTTTCAGCTGCAGGCTGGGCTCCCTGTGACAGGTTGTTGGTTTCCCTGCTTCCATGTCAGCTTGGGCCTCTGGTGAGTCAGCTGTTGAGCATCTGGTAAAGCCAGGGAATAGCAAGCAGGTCAGAGAGGGACGTGTGTGCATAAGCATGTAGAGGACAGGAATAAAGGGGTCAAGAGAGGAGGGAATATGCTTCAGAGCTCCCAGAGGGCTCTCTCCCAGTGCTGCCCCAGGTCCCTGCCTCCTTAGGGGCCAGCACATGCCACAGAAAGTAGGATTTTTCTTTCTCTTTTTTTCTCTTCCTAGGCAGACACTACCAACACATCAGATTTCATTCTGAAATCCAGCTGACAGGATGGCTCCGGGTTTAACATGCTTTCCTAGAAGGGACATTGCTCACAGGGCACCCAGCTGCGATTTCCAAAAGCTAATCCCACAAGGCTTGCATCCTGGCAAGGTGACAAGCCATGAGTGACTGAAGCAGAGCCATCACCCGAGAGAAGCACCAGCAGGCACCTGGCCAAGCACAGCAGACATCAAACGCTTCTGACCATGGCTGCCGCTCACCCAGCAGCGGCCAAGGGGTGCACGGCCACCGCTGCCCCACCACGCAGGGGACAGGAGTGCTCTGCCAGTGTCAGGACATGCACCATGCAGGGATGGACGATGAGGCTCGGCCATCCCATCCAAGTCCTCCTGATGGCTTTCAGGCCACTGGTTGGGGACGGGTTTAAATGCCCAAGCTATTTGGTCCAGTTCTGGTGGAGATGGAGGGTGTCGAGGCTCCATTGGCTTGAGAAAGCTGCTTCCTGCTCTGAGGCTGTGAGGGGTTTGCCCAGCTCTGGGATGGGCCTGTGAGTCAAAGCACAGCCTTGCTTCAAGACACTGGCAACCAAAATAGCTGGTTCCTTGGGAACCAAATTAACTCAGCAGAAGTGTCAGCTGCTTCAAAACCTCTCTCAACTGTCCCATCTTAGAAATGCAGGTTGTTCTCCGAGGTTTTATAAAATCATGGAATTGTTTAGGTTGAAGAGACCTTTAAAGGCCATCTAGTCCAGCCCACTGCAATGAGCAGGGAAACAACTAGACCAGCTTGTTCAGAGACCTGTCCAACCTGGCCTTGAATGGATTGGGGCATCTATCACCTCCCTGGGCAACCTGTTCCAAACTTGGAAGAGAGTAAGGGGGGAGTGCTGGGCGCAGTACAGAGGCCTGCGTTCCTGCTCATTCCTCTTGGTGCCTCTTTGCTATATTCCCAAGCTGGCCCTGATGCATGCCCATGGCCAGTACCACTGTGCCTCCCCCACCATGGACAGCGTAGGCTCGTGTAGACCCTCAGGGTGAGCCACAGTGGCTCATACTTCTGACGAGCCCAGCAGAAATCCAGCAACAGTTGAGTTTAAGCCATCTATGCAGTGGTGAATGCCACTTCCCCGGCAGACATTTCTCAAATAATGCCATTGTGTTCCCCTACATGAGCATGTTGGCGAACACTTATGTTTTTTAAGGGCTATTACAGCAACAAAGTAGGAGTGCTGCACAATAGCAAGTCAGAAGTGCAGCTGATCAGAAGAGGCAACTGCAGGGTTGCCACATTCACTGCTGCGACCTCTCCTGGGATCATAAGCTTGGTAGGAGAAAGAGGAAAAGAAGAATGACACCGTTTGACAGTGGCTATAACTAACGTGGTAGGAAAAATCCAGACCTAATGTATAAGAGATGATCATATGGCATAACAGAATTGCTCATCTGTTAAGCATTACTAAATGCTTACTATACTAAGCATTGCTGATCTCCAGGAAATGTACCTAGGTGAAGCTGAAGATTTTTAAATCTAAAACTGATGGCATAAATCAAACTCTCTTTAGGCTCCTGCAATAAGAGGAGAAAAGGAAATTGCTTTTCAGCCCAGAAAGCGTGCTCCTGGTAACTGATAAACTGGCTGTGACTCTCTGCAGAAGGCATGATGAATAGTGAGAAAGCAAATATCAGAACTATAACAAGCCTCCAAAATGACACAGGGAATGACAAGGGGAACAGCAGCTGTTGCTGGAGAGATTTGGGGCCACAGGAGAACCCTGTAGGAGGGACGGCAGCGGGGGGGAGGGGTAACTGCACCCTATATGTAAGGGACCGGAGAGTGCCCAGTTTGGAACTGGAACTTCTCATCCAGGGGCTTTCTTGTGTCACTGTAGCTGCTTAACCCTGGAGCCAGAAAAGATACGCGAGGAAACACAGAGGTACCGACACGCTTGTACTGTGCCAGCCAAAAGATGAGCTGAGGCCTTACTGAGGTCATGAATGAAGAGGATGTGAGCCTGAAGAAAAGAAACCCTACAGGACGGAGACCTGACATCGTCCCTGCTGACTTGCACCAGCTAATGATCAGGCACGTCTCCTGCGCTTCTCCTATGGACAGCAGAATGAAGATGGGCATTACTGGCAAGCAGCTCAGCCCACCTGTCAGGCAGAAGTGGGTGACATCTTCTAGAAGGATCTCTTTTCCACCGACTGTTGAAGGAGTATCGATGACTGGCTTTGGCCAAATATTTAGTGTTAGAAAGCCAAAGGATTCATCTAACTGTATTCATCTCCCATAGTGGCATCTACATCAGAGCCGATCCCTATCACACACTTTTGCAGTCAAGGGAGAGAAGGCGGCACCTTTTGGGTGCAATTCATCTACCTTTTCTCATGCTTTTTTTTTAGGATGAGATTAATTCACACCCCAGTGACTATAACTGATGCCCAGATCAGCTGTAGGTGTGTACATTAATTGAGATGGATCCCATCTCTTGTGTCAAATTAAATCAATCCGTGCCCGAAGTCCCGATTTTTGAGACAGGGTGTTTTCAGCTCCTGATGCTTCTGGCTGCCAATGCTGATGGCTGCTGCAGTAATGCCATCTCACCAGCTGTGGACATCCTGACAAGGTGAATTTCAGGGAGGCTTTTCTGAGGGTAGTAAAGAGTTCATGTATCCAATAAAAGGAAATTGAAACTTGGTAGACAAGCTTCCTTGGAAAAACACCTACTCTGTTTGTCTAAACAGTTCATGCACAGCAAGAGATATTCTGGAACAAAATGCAGCCTTGTAATCGAGTTCTAGTCCCAGCTGTGTAAAAACACAGAGTGGATCCCTGCTACAAAAATAGATCTTTTGGAGGAAACCAGCAAAGACGAGGGTGCCCAACAGAGGTGATAAATTGCCCAGCAGTAGATCGTATATGTTACTTTGAGCAAGATACTCGACTGTTTGCTTTGCAGCACTCCCGAGAAAATATGTTCCATTTTGTGCCTTGTGAGAGGTTCAGTGTCTTGGCTTCCCCCCCCCGCCAGCCCCCCCATACCCTTTGTTGCTAGAATTTTAAAAGTTTGAATTTGGAATAGGCTTGCTTCTCCTCATGTCTGTATGTCTCACCTCAGTGCCATTAAAAGTCGTGACACATAATAGAGAAACAGCTGTGCAGGAAACTTCAGGCATCTGTTTAATATTAATTGCATGTATTCCTAAAAAGTCATAGCATGTTTTTAAAATTTCACTGCACATCTGGTGCGTCACTGCTCAGGGAGTAGTTTTTTTTTTAATAGGTTTTATCTGTGAGTCACTGAGAACTATCAGCCACAAGCTGGCCAGATACTGAGGAGATGCACAGGCAAGTAAAATGGAAGAGATGTTTCTAAATGCCTTCTAAACCACAGCTCTGAACAAAATGACAAAGCAGCACTGACTGTTAGCTGCCCATCAGCAGACACCAAGCTATAGGGAATCTAGGTTTAGGGAAGGACATTCTGTTGATAAACACTGTATGGTTTAAAAGATTTATCTTCCACGTGAATCCAGACTGTAGGCTAGGATTTTTTTTTTCAGCTAGAGGACAATGAGTTCTCCTGCAATTACTCAAAAAACCACAACTTGTCCCCTTCTGCTATAGCCCTTCTCTACTCTTACCCTGACCTGATTGCATTTAGCCATAAATGGCCTTTCCTGCTGACTCAGCAAGTCTTGCATAAAGAAAAATGGTCTCTAGAGGATCAGGTGAAAGGTGTGTTCTTCATCTGGACACAGCTCTGCATAGCCTCCTCTTCTAGGAGGCCCTCCCACTCTCAACACTGTACTAGAATGGAGGACCATGGAATCGCAGCCTCCACTGCCAGGGTGGGAGCCCCAGACCCCGAGGAAGGCATGGCAGCTGGTCCTGCTGGCACCCATGAGCTCCTGAAAATTACACAGTCTTTGAGAAGCCTTTTAAGAATGAATGAATGAATGAATGAATGCTGGATAAAAGACTTTTGCACATTTTTCTGTATGTCCACCCCCTAGGAGGCAAGGACCCCAAAAAGTGTCACTTTGAATGACTTCTCCTTTATCTTAGAGATCCTTTTCTTTTTTCAAGAGTTCCTCTTGCATACTGCTCATGACAGGGTGTTTGTCACTGTCAGCTGTTTGAAATACTTGCTGAGTGGTGACAACTAGTAATTAAGTCAGTAACAAATGATGATTTGAGATGTTTACTAAAGCCTCTAAAAAAGCACTAGAAGGCATAGATTTGGAAAAACACAGCTTTGCCAATGTGGCAGAGCAGGTGCAGCCCACAGTGAGCTCAATTTAGAGAAATAACAGCAATAGGTCTACGGTGTGTGCATGCCTGTGGTTCCCATCAGTGGATGAGAAGACCCATGGGAGCTGGGGCAAGGGAAGTGGGGGAGGGAAGCCACGGGCACGGCTCCTACCCCGATGGACGTGCAAGAAGGTGTTTATGGGAGAAGTGCTCCTCGGTCCCACTCTTTGGAGGTAGAGAGCCAAACCTAAAGAGTAAAGGCACGTTCCTGTTCTCTATTCAGAAGGGTTACAACATCATCCCTTTGAAAGAGCTTCTCTAAAACTAACCTTTCATTTCATAGCTTCCCTCAGCTCTGGGGAAAGTCCTTGTTTTGGGCTACACTTCAGGGTTCATTCTTGTGTTTGCAATGGTTCTCTTTCATGGGCTTCCAGTTTGAAGTCAGTGGCCTGGGTGCCCTGGTGCCTGTGAGCTCAGGGCAGCCCCCCTTGCACCGCTCACCAGTAAACAGGGGCAGTGATTTTACCGTCTCCTTGAAAAAATTCTTCAGATTTTTCATACAGGGAAGACTTGCAGCATCTAAGAATGAGCAGGAATGTGTGAAGTGGGGTTGCTCCAGAGGCACAGAAAACGAGTGTCCACTGCATGTTCACCCCCGTTTGCATTGCTACCACAAAGGAGTACCTTCCAATCCTCATTTTTTCTGTCTTAAAATCCCTCTGCAGTTGTATGCTAGGACCCCACAGGTTAGAGGAGATGAGCTCTGGGCCGCTGGGGATCAAGGAGGGGGCAATAAGGAGGAAATCAAGCAGCAGTGCAATGTATCCACGACGTGAAAGGGGGAAAGGAATAGCTTCTCTGAGCCTCTGCCTGAGGACTCAGTGGATCTGCTCTGGCAACTGTTTAGACTGAATGTGTTTTTTCTTGATATTTTTACTGATACAGAGGAAATTTAACCCCTGGCAGAGTGGAAGTACGTTATTTGTGGATAACATTGAAGTGGGACAACATAGAAACTGCAAAGCATTGTTTAACAATAGTTTTAGTGAACAGCTGCATTCACAGACTGCAGAAGAGAAAGAAAACCAGTATTTAACCTGCAGAATCACCACAGCCCAAACGCAGAGGCATGAGCAGCTCTTTGCGCCACATCCTGGTTAAACACCTGGACTGTCCTTCTAGGGCTTTATCCGTCTCAAAGTATTGAGGATGGACATGAAGACAAGCCCTGCTCTTGCTCCTCTCATGGGACAGGGAGCATTACAAGGCTGCTGTTGATGGTATCAGCACATACCTTCTGGGTTGTGCTGTTACAGAAGCAAAGATCCTTCAGCAAGATAAGGAGCTATCTAGGCCAAAATTAAAAGCATCCAGCCATGCTAAATCTCTCTGAACATGGATATAAAATACCTATTGTGGGCAGAAGGGCAAGCCTGACCCTGAAGCTCCGATGCAGTGGGGTCCTGAGCTCTCCCTCGTCTGCAGCCAGGCTGGTTGGGACACTGCAGAGCCAGGCTATGGCACTCTGCATGGGGCAAACTTAAGTGCTTTTCTGAAATGAAGCAACTTTCCTCCCTGATTGGTGCCCTGAGGGCACCATCCTTGGCAGTCTCTACATGCCAAGACTGGTAAACAGAGGCTGGGGAGGTTGAATGACTGTCCCTGCTCCCAGACCCTCCCCATTGCTGCTGGCGGGGGTGTTCTGGCACATGGCAGCACTTCTTCACCCTGGGTGGGAGTGCCAGCAAGACATCCTGACCTGCCCTGGCTCAGGTTGGGCCATGATCGCTGTCCAAGACCTTTTCCTCAGTTAGCAAGGGATGCCAGGATCCGCCCCAAAAATAGTGAAGGGAATAGAACTTTCTTGGCAATTACAATCAGAAACAGGTTAAACACAGGAGAAGCTCAGAAGAAATCACCCAACATGGATCTTGGGCTTTTCCCTTACCAGAGTGCCTCACCTTAAGCAACTTTCTCCTAGCATGACTTCACCCTGAGCTTCCTCACTGCTGGCAAACGACGACATGACGCAAAAGCTAAAAGCCCATCTCTGGCATATGCCTCAGCCAGGGACAAGCAGGGACAGCAGAGTCGGACAGCCCGTGTCCCCGTGCTCCCCACTGCCACGCACACGCCTGTCTCTGTACGTGCACAGGATTTCCATGGCACCGGCGTCTGTGTGCAGAGGGGGCAGCTCTGTAATTTACAGTCTGGGGACGTTTGCCTTCACGCAGCAATTGTTCTGGCAGCACAAGACAACCACGGCAGTGCTGCCAGGAGGGAAATACAGTTCCCAGCACACTGAATCCTGCGGCCGCTTCGGTGCGGAGCAGGTTGGGCACAGGCTGGTGCGCTGCTGAAGCTGGTGGGTGGGGAGGCCGTGGCAGCAGGGGGCCCGGGCACAGAGCAAAGGCAAATGCCAAGACATCGCGAGAGAGGGAGCGAGCGGCGTGCGACACGCAGAACAAGATCTGTTCAATTCCATCAGTCAGCACTCTCTTCCAGAAGATGACCTATTGAACATTTCCAGGAATAGCTGTGCCAAGCCTGTCAACTGTTTCTTGGAAATACACTTAAGAAAAATGGCTTCCTTCCAGTAGGGATCTGCAGAAAGTCTGGACTGGATCAAGGCTGCAGTCGGTTGCTGAGGTAGTGATGCTGTTGCATCAGCTCATTCGGGAGCGGAGGATGCAGGGGGCCTGGGGGAAAGGCTGCCTTTTCTCCCCCTTCTCCTTCTCCTTTCACATCAGATGGGAACGATGGGGAGGGAAGGGGTGATTTCTTTTTTGCAGATCGTCTCAGCGCACTTGTATGCCTATCCTTACTGGCAGTCTCCAGCAGTAAGCAGGTAGGAAAACCTGCAGTGCTGCACGTGACCGGGCTGCCAGCCCGGCACACAACCTACCTGGGCTATTTCGTAGGCAATCACTAGCGTCAAGCTGCCAAGACCGGCACATGGCCCCACAATCAGAACTCGCTCCCAGCACAGGATTCTTGGTATTCCCTTATCACTTTATTGCTTGAATTAACACAATAACATAAAGTTATCACTGTGGTACCAACGTTTCACTCTCCGCACCAACAGTTGTGTGGGTGGTAGGGTAGGGAGCTGGGCTGAAACACGCCGTGGGACGGTCCTGTTGTGGTGGCCCTGTGCCAGCTGAAGGCACAAATTGAGCTGTTGGCTCAAATCGACCCGCATGGAGAGGGGTTGCAAGTCACAGGCGGTGGGGTGTACCCGCTTGGACCTGTCCCCGTAGTGCACACCAGGGCCTGCACCCCTGCCATTGCCAAACCCACCCCTCTTTTGCCAGCTGCAACCAGCGAAGTACAAAACAAGGTCATGCACTGACCAGAGCTGAAATGGAAGGTAATTGTCTCGCGTTTACACCTTGCAGCTCTGGTGCAGCAGATGGCTTTTGCAAAGTGGGGGTCCAAATCCCTCTTCGTGTCTCCCCAGTCGCCTTCCATCATTGCCCTCCAACATGCATCCGTGTGAACAAAAGACCGAGGTAATGAGTGTTTCCCCACTGCGGGGCGAACCCAGGCAGTCGCTGCTTTGCCCTGTGAGAGAGACTGCAGGGATGCCTTCTGGAGTTTCTCTGGATTGGCTCCAGGTCTGGATTTGCATTGGTCCTTCCTGATGGGTTACAAATAAACCAAAGTAATGGGCTTTGGCATTGTTTGGCAGACTGTTAATAGGATATAGAGTCTTTCATTTCTGGATCATTAATTCAAACCAGCCCAGATCAGTAGTGGTCACGTTTTGTTGCAGTGTAATAGCTGTATAATAACCTCTCTGAACAGAATTAGGGAGTCTATCACCACAATTTATATTAATGATAATAACTTTTGTTGGCTCTCTCAGCAAAGGAACCCAGGACTGATTATGCCCTGAGGCTGGGGCTCCCTGGAGGAGCAGGGGCAGGTGGTAGCTGTTTCTGTATCAGCCCAGAGCAGTCCCTGGGGCTGTTCCTCTCTTCTGTTTACAAGGCCAACCTCCCCAGCATGCAGACAGAGACCACCTGAGCGGTAAGCATCTCTGTGGCTATTAAAAATCAGGCTCCAGATGTAGCCTCCAGCTTAGAAAGTCCCCACAGTGCCTGCTGGACTGTGGAAGTGTAGGATTGCTCTGTATTTGCTTGCTTTCTTATATTCTTTACAAAGCATCTATTAGGTTCTCTCTGAGTCAGGACATAGGGCTGCCCAAGTCTGTGCCAGGCCTGTGTTTGACCTAAGAGGTATATTTTTTCTTTCTTTTTTTTTTTTACCTTCTGATATTCTGAAACCCTCAGAGGGGGCATTAATGATATGCAATGTGCTTGTCTAGAATCTATGCATACTTTTACCCCTAAATTCACACATGGACTTGTATGTCTTGCACACATCCAGCATTTGTCTGCATTTTTGTAATAGCCCAATAATTAAAACACTCTTTGAATGATTTACAGTTTGTTTCTGAGGAAGTGGGGCTATACTGCTTTCTTTTTCTCTTTCTGTGTCAAATCCAGTTAGCTGGCTCCCATCTCATTTCAAAAATTAACTAAAATAAGCTTTCTGTTTTCCTGGGAGGAATATTTTCATGTTTCTTTCTGGGTGTGGTCAGAATTTTTGGCAGCACTTTGCTGAACTGAAGCATGTGTCTGACTAATGCAGCAAACAGGCTAGTACCTCATGCCGTTTGCAGAGATTATTCATTTCATACCATCAGTTCACATCATTTGTAATTTGTTGTAGTGAACTCCAGAGAGCCCCAGAGCTTGATGATCAGTCCACTTTACATGTAGATGTTTTCAACACAAGACAGAGGGCACTGGGAGGGAAAAGGAGAATGCTATGGAAACATGTATAAAATGGGAGGGGGAGGGGGGAAGCCTCCACACGAGTGTCAGAGGTCGATAAAGGAATTTATCTACAAGGAGAGCTATTCATCAATGGGCTGTCTGCAGCAGAGTAGTTTGTCACAGCTGATGGTTTTCTCTTCGTTGCATCACTAACTGTACCACTCCAAATCTCATTTAAAAAATATTATTATCAAATTTATTGTTCCTTTAAAAAAAAGGAGTTGAGGTTCTTTCTTTACGAAATGCATGAACGGGACTGTGGGCACCTGCTGCTTGACTTGCCAATGTCTTTCTGGGTGGCCATAACTCACCCATCATGATGTCTGCCAGCAAGGGCTGCATTTAGCCCTTGTTCTTCAAGTTTTCCTGGTATGGAGGCTTCGTTTCGGGTATCAGTTTGCACCATTATATCCAAGTGTTCTCCAAGTCTTGCCCTGACCTCTTTCTCCTGCATTCTACAGTTGCTGACTATCCATTGTGGACCCAGCCTTGAGCTTTAGAACCTGCAAGCGAGAATCAGAGAGCTGAAATGTGATGGAGGAGCAGGATCTGAGCCACGAGGACCCTCTTTTGAACACAGGGAGATTTTGAGACCACTTGTTTCCCATAGGGCTCCATTCTCAGTGCATTAACAATGCAAAGGTGTTAATGAACAGCCTGGCAGCACAGGAGACTGTGGTTTTGAAGGCCAGCTTTCCCAGACAGAGACAGTAGGAAACTCTTTTAGTTGCTATGTGCAAGCAGTTTAAACTGGACACAGAATAAATAAGATCACTTGCAAACACTTCAAGCACTGAGTGAAACGCTTCAAGCACTGCGTGCTTGAGGAGCCATTGAAGTAGCAACCACAGATGTTATTTGGGTAATACAGAGGCTTATGTGTGGCACTATCAACTGGGATAAATTTTGGAAAAGCATACCCAGGAGCTTAGAGGATTTTGAAAACCAGAGGTAGTAAATAAAGTAAACAACTGGAAACCCAGGTCCCTGTTAAAGCATGGATTCTGTAAGGTATATAGATAGATCTCAGCTCTATTTAGACAATCATCCGCATGTGGCGACAACGGAAAGAAGCCCTTCGATGGACAAAAGCCAGGTTGCAGAGTTATTGTGACGCTTTGTGGAGACTGCCATTCACGTGCCAGCCAGGAGTAGGAAATTAAGCTAATAGGAAGCTTTCCTAAGCAGTAACAGAAAAATTCTCTTGCAAAAGCATGAACAAAGTTAGATCAGTAGCTTAACCCATGAGGATGTAAAGAGTCCTCTGTGTGTGTTTATTTTTGGGAAGACCATGCTGTCTTCAACTGCCCACAACCCCTTTCACTGCCACTGGAAGTAGCTGTTGGGTGCATGTGGGGTACTGGGTCGTGTAGGGCAGGACCTTTAGGGTAGCTAAAGGCCAAGGGTGGGGATTGTGCTGGAGCATGAGCCTTGCCTTGGGGCAGCCCTGCTCTGCGTCTGCCCGCAGTTCTGCAGGGCAGGTGTGACACAGGAGGCCGTGCCTGATCCCAGCGTGGGTCCCAGCCCGGCAGAGTGGCAGCCCTGCACTAGGCATGTACCAGGGGCCTCGGGGTGGGCCAGCTGTGAGAGTCACACACAGAGACCATGAGATGTGACTGCTCAGATATGGCTGGAGCAAGGCTGAGGTTGGATGTTGAAAGTCAGCATTGGTGGCTACCTCTCACTGCACTCCCAAATTCTTTCAGCAGCCATTTCTTAAGGGTACAGGAACAACACCCTCCATGACTCCCCAAGTTTTGGTCTGGCTTACTTTTAAACCATGAGATTTTAAGTGGGAAAAGGCTCAACACAACCCTTGGACTAATTTCTGAAGCAACCAGCAAGAAAGCTAATTGTACTGACCTTGGTGACAGTGTTGGTAATTTGATCACTTCTTCTCTGAGAAGTGCACTGACATCAGCAGCTTGTGTCCCATGGGTGGTGAAACAGCCATCCTGAGAGACAAACTTTTGGTCACCACCAGCAAATCCTAACTTTCAGTCCTCAGTTCTGCCATCTGGTGACATGACATTGCCAAATCCTCATGGGCGCCATTGGGTTGCTCTGTATACAGTCTAAATGATGTGTAGGCATATCTAGCTAGGTCAGGAGAGGTGACCCGCAGAGGGTAACACCCGTGTCCCGAGCCTTTCTCTTGGTTGTACAAAACATCACCTTTGGCACATTGATCAATCCCCATTTAGGAAAGATGCAATATGGATGTCTTCCACATTTCCTGCCAGCTCTTGTGCAAAGCCACTGTTGCGTATCTCTCCAAAAATGGTGCGTTTTAAGCGGAGGTAGGAGCGCTCAATGAGCTCCAGGGCACTTTGAGATCCTCGGCTGATGCATACTACAAGAATGGACTGTATCATTGTTATTTGAGCACAGATATGAAAATTGTTTCCTTGTACGAGTCTGCTGGGCTAATCAGTTTGATGTTTCCCATCATTTAAAGGAGGAGACTAATTTTTTTTATTCTGCCTACACCCCTGCTTGGAATTCAGACCTTTATCAGTCTCCCCTGCAGAAAACCACAAAAGCCAGATTGCAAATTCTTTGCAAATGAAACCAGTTTCTTCATTTTATGACTAG
This sequence comes from Mohoua ochrocephala, assembly GCA_013398855.1. Taxonomy (NCBI): domain Eukaryota; kingdom Metazoa; phylum Chordata; class Aves; order Passeriformes; family Acanthizidae; genus Mohoua; species Mohoua ochrocephala. The sequence goes on from VZTA01022024.1 coordinate 143,411, forward strand.
CAGCAAGCTCTTTTGTAGATGGATTTTGTAGGGTAATTTCATTTATGGAACTGTGCTATCCCTATGTGCCTGTCACCCCTTCTTTATAGATTTGTTCAGGTTGATTGAATTCCACCAAATCTGACAGTGAGGTAGAAATCTCAAAGATCCTACAAGTCTTGGGATAACAGGCAGCTGTGGAGAGGAAGGAGGCCCAAATTAGTGGTCTTTTTGAGAGGAAAACTTCTGTTGCTACCGTGGAGCAATACTTTTATTTAAATTATTTTAAATAGCTCTAAACAGCATACTATCTTCTGCCTTCTGTCCAGGTCACAGTGGAGGGACACTGAAAGCAGCTGGTACAGGAGAGGATAAGGGTGTGAGAGGAGCGAGATATCTGGGAGCTGTTGGAGGAATTGAGAGTCTTGTAGCAGGGTGTAGTCACCGGCACCTGAAGATGGGTGCTGGATTCGCTGCGATGCAAGGGAACAAAGAGGGAGGGAGGGAGGAAGAGGTGGAGAATGCAAATCCCCAAGGAAGTGGCATGTCCTCCATTTTGCTGCACCTGGCAAAACACGTACCTCTGATACCCTTTACGCTAATCTTCCACTCCTCATCTTCTCCCCATCAAGCTGCAACTGCCCATAAGCCCTGATGGCGACTCAGAGGATTATCTATTCATCTCCTGTTAGCACAGTTTGCTATTTTCCAGACACCCCTGCCTAGCTACCATCGACAACAAATCACCTGTACACTGTTCTGTAGACCACAGATAGAACTTTTTTACCCTTCTTCCTGCAGACTGTGACATTCATGAAGTCCTCTTGGTCCACATGCCTGAAAGAGACCTATTTGTGCATGCCAGCAGTTTTCCTTGCTCCTGTTAAAGAGGACTCCTCTCTGCACTGCTGCTCCTTTCTGGACCATCATGATTATGTCTGCATCGATGGTGCGAGCTGCTGCAGGGCTTCTCTCAGGACCAGACTCTCCTGTGCTTCATGTGAGACAGCAAGAACAGCAGCATATGTGGCAGGACTCTTTCAAAACACTTCTGCCTGCGTGGCAGATCAGGGGACCTCCAGCTGATGATGCTTCAGAGATCTGGCTCCTCTCAGGACCTAATCCACTAAACAGCTCATGTTCCCAGTGCCCTTCACTGTTCCTCGTAAGGAAGTGCCTTAATTAAAATCCCTTAGTTTAGTCTGCTAGGCTACTTTTTAAGGAGTAGCCACTTAATTCAAGCTTCCTAATCAAATAACACTTGGATCGACAGTGCTGCTGGAACATACAGGGCTGGCATAAGAACCATGAACTGCAGCATAAAGGGCAACTTCATGCCTGTTCATATGAAAAAGACTCGTTTTTGTCTTCTCTTTCTGCTTTGTTTTTCTGTGGTTGGCTTGAAGGGTAATTTTGAAATTCAGTTGTCTTCTGCCACACTCACATAAGAAATTTCTGTTTGAAATCTCTCAAAAAGAATTGCAGAGATGTATTTATAATAAAAAGGATTTAAAAAAAACCACAAGAAAACAACTATAAAAACTTGGCCTAAAACCAGAGAGATTTGAATGCTGTCAACAAGAAAAAGATGAGCTTCAGATCTGAGACTCATTTCAATGTTTGTCATCTCACATGTGACTAGGTCTGAGTCTGGAATGAGAGTTTGATTTCCCAGGAGGCTTTAGGGATAAAACCCTGGGAGATGGCTTCAAGCTTTCTGTGCGCTTTATAGCCTGTGGTGTTTTGGAGCAGCGTAAGGATGTGAGCAGATGCTGTGCTGTGATGTCACACCCTGGCCACCCACTCACCCTTTACACAAGTGCTGGAGGTGGGTGGCATGGGAAGCACACATCCTGCCTGGGGCCCGTCCAGGCACATTGCTGAGACTCCAGCCCTCCTGCCTGCCTCCGGCATCTCCTGCTTGATGCAGAAGATGCTGTGCTGAAGTGGCTGCTGGAGGCAGTCCTGAGCCTCCTGAAGCTCTTGCTGCCTGGTTTTGGAAAAAACACATTACCAGAGTGTTCTTCTTGTGAAATTTTTCTTGAGAAATTGAGGGTAGTGTGCATATGCACACACATTACCACAAATGGCCACAGAAAATCACAGACACTTTATCTGAAAAATATATGGGGTTTTTGTGAGTTTCCCATTCCTTGAGATTTTTATGTTTTGTGGCCCAAAGAAGACGGCATCTTCCCGTTTCAAACTACTGACAGCCAGAATACCTGTTCCTCCCCTTCTCTTAAGCTCAGGCCTCCACCAACAGGTTCCTTGTGTCTCTCTCTTCCACTGCTCACACTGCTTACTTATCCCAGAATTACAAAATCTTTACTCAGTGAAGCAGGTACCTAGAACAGTAAACACAGCACAGTGAAGTCTTTCTTTGCTATGTTGTGGATACAGAGAAATAAAACCAAGATTGACAGAGACAACACACAAGGACAAGGCAATAACTACTCCCTTAGCAAACACATCACACACACGGAGAACGTGGGAAGTTTTCACAAAGTCTCTCTCAGATGGGCCTGTGTATCTCACTTGCTCACAGCCTTTCCTCCTGTCAAGCGTGGGGTGCACCTTCTCTCCCCACAGCCCTACGTGTGGGTGGGCCCCACAGAACCACACAACCATGCAGGGGATCACACTGGACTCCTGGTGCCCACCCAGGTAACCTGAAGGCTGCAGCAACTTCGCAGAGCCAAAACACTTGTCCAGAGGTCTTCACAATGCCAAGGGTCCTGCATCACCTTTGCAGGCACCTGTAGAGATAACAATTTGGAATGGCATTTATACGTGCTGGTGAAGATGTGAAGCTGCCTTGCAGAAAGGCTTTTTATGGCACATATTGCTTGTTCCCCCATGCACTTGGCAAGGAGCCTCATGCTCCTTTTCACCAGGAAGGGAACACAGCAGTTTTGATAGCCTTATCAAGCAAGAAGCCAAAAGTTCACACTCCTGTTCAGCTTTGACAAAGATACAAGGAAGAAAGGTAGCTTGTGGAAAAAATAGCAATCAGGTGAGCCAGCCTGGCAAGCTGGCTGCACCTGCCCACAGCTGCAGGCAACAAAGAGAAATCTGCAGTGGTTCTGTGAAAACCACCAGGACACAATGACAAGAGAAAATGAATCCTTAGAAAAGGAAAGTTCACCCCACAGAGTTCATCCCCACCTCCACCAAGCATGTCCTCACAGTCAGGAACAAATATGCAAGTGAGTGCTTGTCCCAAAGCCCAACCACCACATTCTGCAGTCCTAAAGCCCATTGTACCACTGCTATGATGGAGTGTCACTGTGCTCCCACCAGCTTAATGTGCTGTGGTCAGCACGATGCTCACACAGCTGTGAGCACCCATGGCACACTGGCAGAGGAGTAAGGGTCTCCTGCTTGTCTGACAGGCTTGAAGCAGCTGTGGAGCCTAACACACACTGGGACTGCTGGTGCACAGGCCTGTTCTCTTGTTCCACCACTGCCTTTTATTTCCCGTCTGTCCTGACACGGCTTTCAGCCAGGCAGGGCTGGTTTTGGAATGGGCCTGATGGTGGCAAAGTGCCACTCCTTCATTGTGCCTATGGAGGTAGCAAGGGCTGAGAGGGGGCTCAAAGGGCCACCTGAGTGTTTGGAAAAAAGCCCATGTTGACTTGTCTTGTAGCTCACAGCTAGGGTGGTCTCCAGACCTTTCTATACAGTGGTCCTCACCACAATTAATTAAGTAATCCATATTGGTTAAAAAAAAGCCACAAGAGAGCGAGAATCACAACTGCTGCCTTGTGGGCTTGCTGATCTTTGGGAGAGTCTTGAAACGTGGGCTGCATTTGAGAGATACAAGGGTTCCAAGATGGTGCAGTGAGTCCTGTCTCAGGAGAGAAGCTGGAATCCCTCAGGGATAACTCCTCAAACAAGAATTCCCTATTCATTCCCAAAACCTGCTGGCTGTGTGGAGAACAGGAATGTTTGCTATCACACCCAACAATTATCTTCTCAGATAACAATGTCAGTTATGCAAAATCACAATAAACATTTTTTCTTTAGGAAGTCTGTAAAATCTGATGCTTTTATCAGACACGTTCCTCTATTTAAAGCAAGTGCTAGTCAGGCAAAGCAGGCAGCAGCATCAAGTAGCAGTCCGCCCCTGGCCCCAAAATGGTCCTTCTACCTCTTTCCCATCAAAGATGGGGTGTGGTTTTCCAATGCAAGCTTTTTTCAAGCCTTGGGTGTCATCCTGCCTTTGTCCTGCACAGTCCCCAGCCAGGCAGGTGACTGTGGTGGGCAGCAGGAGCATTCCCATCCCTCCCATGAAGCTTGATTCCCATCCCCTCTTAGGGCTTCAGCACTTCCAAACCCATCACCATCCACAGGGGTGCTCAGGCAGCCACCACCCATTCATTTCTCAGTAGCTAAAGCTCCTTCCAGTACCATACACAGCATCAATTATAATCTCTGCCCATTAGTCAGTGAAACTGTGCACTTCTCCTGGTTGCATGTGTGGTTTTCCAGTGAGCAGCTCTCCCTACCCTCCTCAGCAGGTCTGCACGCCAGCAGCTCTAAGATGGATTTGATGCTATAAACATATCATGTGTTATCATTCAGACCCACCTGGGGGTCGTCTTTACAGTCCATCCTCATCTTGTACAATGTGATGAGAAGTGTTGAACTGCCTCCCAGTCCAGCTGCAGCCTTAAATTGGAGTTGCTGTGTGAGGAAGCGCAGCAAGGAGCAGTCTTCTCTGAAGTGCAGTGTTCTGCCTGCACAGGATTTATTTGGAGAAGTGCAGGAGCTGCTATTAGCACACTTTCCAAAAAGTCACCCTTGTCCTATGGGGTGGAGAGAAGGCAGCAGCCCAAGCCACGTAGCAGAGGGGTCCCTGCAAATTCTGGCAGGTGCTTGGGGTGGTTGCCCCTCCATGGAGCCACTCTCCACAATGCCCAGTGGCATGGGGCATTGGTCTGTATAGAGGGGCCACCCCAAGCAGGGCCACGTGGCACCTGGGGTGTTTCTGGACAGCCACCCAGCAAAGGTTCACAGGCTAAGGTTTAGCTGAGAGCCTGGCTGTGGGGACACGGATGTGACAGGATGCTTTGTCCCTTTTCCATCTGGGCATATGTTCTCCCAGTGGGACTGGGAATGGCACTGAACATGTCCCCTGGTGCACTCTCTGTGACGGTAATTTAAAAAAAAACATGCTCAGATCTCTGAATGGGGCTGAAACTGAATCTCTTCCTGAAGATTTCCTCTTTCTAATTCATACTGACTGTGAGTGTTCCGTTTTTTCCGACTCAATGAACTGGGTAGCGCTGGTGACTGCGACCCTAACAGTGTTTTCAGTCCAAGGCCAGATGCTCAGGAGCCAATGCCAGAAACAGCACGCAGCTTTTCACCATCCAGCAGAGAGGCTACAGCAAAATCCTCAGCACCACTTCAGTCACTTCAGCAAGAAGAGACAAAAAATAATCCTAGAACAAGCTCCTCAAAGGTGTGAAAACCTCTCGTAGGATTTTAAATCTGTAAGTGGCAGGCATCTAAATACCTCTAATTTTCATTTGTTTATTTGTTTCTAAAGAGATTACACACCTGAAATTCCTTAGGATGGCATGCTTCTCTGATATGATTTCATCTCCTATGGTTTTGATTTCTATTTTCTCATATAGGTTTGTGTCAGTAAAAGCTTTTACTGGAATAATAGCAGAGTTCAGTTGGTAGTACAGCAAATCAGTCCGTTTTTATCACTGACATTAGTATAATTATACTCAGCCTTTAGGGGGTTTGCTGCAATTACCAGCAGATTAAGATTCAATATTGAAAATCTCCTGAGATGCAGCTCCAAATCTTTAGCTTGGATGTTCCTCCTGTCTTGATGGGTAGATGCAAAAGTTGAAAATTCATCAAGAGTACATAGAGATGAAAATAGTAGGACCATGAGTAGAGGTAAGTTCTCTGGTTCCCGGGTCCTCAAGTGATTTTTGAAAATTCTTATATAACACTATACTTACTGTAGCTTAGCAGAGGATTTGAAGCTAAGCCGAAAGGTCTGATGCAACCTGAAAGTGGAAACACTGCAGCCCACAGAGGGAGAGCTGCAAGGCTGCAATACTGACGGCCTGAGGCTGGCGTGGGACAAGGGCAGCTTGCCCTGAGCTATGACAAATCCCTGGGGCAGGTGTTCTAGTGAAAAATTGCCCTTAAGTAATAACTTATCTCTGATGCAGTTACTGCATGACCCTGTTACAAAAGATTCTGTGAAGCAAAAGACAAGATTTTGGATCGGATTCTGCATGTGATAAATTAAAAGAAAGGGCCTTAATTTTTTGTTGTAAGAACAGTGTGTGATAATGCCTCCCAGCAGGAGACTGCAAAGGAGGGGACCAGAGGAAGGACAAGTAATTGCAAGGGGAGGTGGACGAAGGGCTTTGGGCAGTGTGGGCTTTGCACATTCTTATCAACCTCCGGTCTGACAGGTGGGGCAGGTGCCAGATAACTCCTGTGTGGGCTTTTAAAACAAACTTAGCAAAAAATAACCCAAGAAGCCCACCACACATTAGACAAAGCAGTAAAGGCCTCTGTAATTTACTGCTCCCTTCAGGTTACCAGGTCAGCCAAACTAGTGGCTTTTCATCATCAAGCCCTCTGAGCATCTGAACAGCAGAACCCTTTCCAGAGCTGCAAGGCAGGGAAGGCACAGCCAAAGCGGGTGTTTTGGTCATGCAGAGAGAGATTAACTGAGACAGAAAGGCAAACTACTACCTGGAGGACTTTGGGACACACAGCTGTGGACAAATGTTTCAGTTTTGGGGAGATGGAGAAATTAACTGTGCTTTCCAAAACATATGACAATAAATTTTTAATAATCCCTGGCTTGCGTACGATGGAAAGGTTACAAACCCACAGCTGTGTCTGTCTGCAGTGCTTGTAAGAAAACAAAAATTAATAGCATTTAGCACTTTCTTGAAAGTGGATTTAGCAAAACTGAATGATACAAAGACTGGACAGACTGAATGCATAGCTTGAGTATGCTTCAAAAGCTGTCTTCTAACTCCTGCAGGAAACACTGCAGGTGTCATTAATATTTTAAGTGTTAGAATAAAGCTAAAGTCAAAATTGGACAGAAGTATCCAAAGTGGTATGGGTTTGCTTTTTTAGTTGTGGCAAGGCACGTGTCCAGCACGTTTAGCCCAGAAGCAGACCTGTCCTGGATTGGTCTGCCTAGGGAAGGGTCCCGTCAATGTTTACACCTGGGGAAGGGACATCTTTTAGTGATGGGTGGCAATAGTACTCCCATGCCTCCGCAGGGTGGGATAAGGGACTGTGGTCAATGCCTGGCTCCAAAAGGGAACAGTCTGATGGCTTTAAATTATCCCTTTTGGGGGAGAAGGGAGTGAATGGCTTGTCTCACAGGAAATCTCAGCACTGATTTTAGCCCGGATGCTGTTACATGGCCACTGTCACAGGGTATGTCCGTCGGTACTGGAACATTAAATTTTAGGATGCTTTGATGATCAGCACCCTCACAGGCTCCGGAGCTGCTGGCAGGGAAGCCAGAGCAGCCCCCTTGCCCTGGCAAGGTGGATTTATGCCCATGTGAGCAGAGGAAAGGCTTATGAGCTTTGCCAGATGCAAAGAAGGTGTCGGGTTTATAGCTGTGAAATCTTTCCAGCGAACCAAGGAAGTTTCCTAAACACTAAAATAATCCTTTATTTTCTTTTGAGTCTTTGGGAACTGATATTTTCTCTCCTTTCCTCTGAGTGGAAATGCCATCTATTAGACAAATAAGACTGCTACAAGCCCTCTTCCCCTCCATTAGATGCCGGCACTTGTGTACCTCTCGTCGCACGTCAGACACGCGCGTCAGGAAACTGGAGCTGCAAAGCAAAAGTTGGGAACAAACATATCTGTACTGGTTGCTCTAGATTTTGCCTGGTTCCTGAAGGAAAATATGGTCTGAAGCTGCATGCACAGCTCCCTTTCCAGGACCCATGTAAACCTGAGCGTGTGTGTGTTATCCCTGGTCTGTAGGACTAGTATTTGAATAATTTGAATAATTATTTGTCTTGTGTGTTTAAATTATTAATAAATAACATCCTTTTGTCTCAAACCCATGCCCAAGTATAAGTGAAGAAACTTTTCCTCCCTTAAAAGCTTCTGGTGTTCCTGTGATGGCTTCATATTAGGTTTTTAACCCACTAGATTGAACGCTTCCTCCATGCAGCCTGGAAGAGAAGAAACTATTGACATATGTCGTGGCCTGTGTAAAATCAAAGAGAAAACAGGATACATAACTCCAAACTTAATTCCAGCTTCTGTTACATCAGAATGGCCCCACTGTGCGATTACTTGATGATATTTGACTGTAGTGCTTTAACATAATTCCCAGTGTCATCTGTTACTGTTCTAACACTCAGGCGAGTTTTGAACAATAGCAATGGGGTGTGATTTGGCAGTGAGAACCTCAGGAAGCCATATATTTTCCCCTGACACAGTATTATCTAATATACTAGCTATCTCAGGTTGCAGCAGCTCTGAAACCTAGCACAGGGGTTATGACTTCACAGAAATAATAAAATTCATTTATTGCTTATTAGACAAGAAGCAATAACATTTTTGGCATTCCACCTTCCTGCTCCCACTATGGTCTCTCTTGAGGAAGGGGGGACATGCCATTTGAGTTTAAGGCTCTTTGCTGGTGCTTTTAGGAGCTCACTTTATGCCAGTGGCCATGCTCAGTGCAGTTGGCTCCCCACACGCCGTGGCTTGACAAAGAGTCTTCTGCCCAAATGCAGCTCCAATACTCCTCTTCTCTGCCTGCAGCAGCAAAGGGAGGTGCTACACAATGCTCCCCAAACTCAGCCGTGCAGGAGGCTGTGAGGAGGGCCCATGGGGCTGAGTAGAGTCCGGACAGGGGTGCAGCCTGTGCTGGGGAGCTGTGGGGCGGGAGAGGTGGGTGGTGGGCAGCTGGTGGCTCACTGGCTGGCTTGCCCGCAAGGGAACATCCTCTGGGATGTGATGTTCGGGGCACAATGTAGCTGTTAGGACTGGCGTAGACAGCAACTCTAGTGTGGTCTGGAAGGCACAACCACTTCTGGTAGAAAGCCCATTTTAGGGACAGACACAGCCTGTGGTGTTCACGCACTTTCTGTTCTCAGTAATTTAATTACAGCTGTTATTTACTGTAGAAAACCTTCAGGCATGTCCTATGACTGCTTTCAGAAATTAATCGAGGGCTTTAAAATCCTGGTTTTGAAACTATTTCTTTCTCACTGCCCGTTTTCCTTCCTCTATTTCTGAAAAAGTCTTTCCATTTCATTTCCTCTCATTTCATCACCTCTTCCTTAATGGACATTATGTACCTGTTACACAAAGCCAGATCATTTCCGCAAATTTGGCATTCGATTGTTTCTGATGTCAAGAGAGAACCCGAGCGTGAGACAGCAGATCAGCTACCACGCTCTGTCATGTGGGTGCTGCTGCAGGACAGATTCTGCTTTCGTTTACACTGACATAAATCAAGTTGGTTTATGACGTGTAGTCATGATACTCTGTATTTACATCAGATGTGAGGTCTGTTATCCTCTGAATTCCATCATAATGTCAAAGAAATATGCTTTTGAAGAAAATATCAATTTTTTCCAATTAAAAAGTGTTTTGAAAATCATATCAGAATTTAAAAATATTTTGTGTACTTAACAGCACTGTGACTTTTTTATTCAATATTTGCAATGCCCATATGTTATCTGCCAGCACTGCCTCTTGCCTGTTACCACAAACTTCACCCAGCACAGAAACTGTTCACAATTGGATTTTCCTTTGACTTTAACCCCTCAGATTTCCATTCACGTTGCCACACACAGTGCACATTTAAAATGCTATAAAAGATATTAATAATGCCTGAATCTACAAAGCAGAACACAGAAAGAGAAAGGATAGAAAAGCAAAACATAATTCTCCCTGTTGAAATTTAAGCAGCACAACGAGATTAATTCTCCAGCTCTCTCCAAAAGCGTCATGGGATCTTTAAAGACCACAGACAAACCGGGCCAAGGTCTTTAAGTCCCTGCAAGAGTAATGCTCTCTTCACACCATATAAACCATATAAAAGAACCACCGAGGGAAAGCCTCCCAACAATTCAAACAGCTGTGTAACACATAACCTGACACAGGAGGGTTCGTGTGTCCATGCCCCCAGCACATCCTCCTGATTAGCGCCGAGCGGTGTGCGACGCGCTCCTGCCAAGGACAGACGGACGCGTGTCCCTGGCAGCGCCTGACGGACACCGCGCGGTGCTGCGGCCACGCCGGGGGAAGCTGAGCGGGGAGAAGGCTTCGCCTCATTATGGCAGCCTCTTGAGCAGGCATTTGTGACTGCCCAGGCTGCTGCAGATGGGTTTAATGAGATTAACTCTCCAAATGAGAACTCTTCAAAAGAAATGTATTAACAATTGCCTGTATTCTCCTCTTAATGAGACACATCATCTGCTTGGGACTGAAATAGAGCCCTGCCAGCCCCAGCACCACTGACACAGTGAACTGTTTCCCTGAAGAACTCTTTGTTTTCCAACTAAACGCTGTGAGTTGAGCTGTTGTCCTTCCTCACTCCTGTGCCAGAGCAGGACCCTGCCATAAGGGTCCTCCTGGAGCGTAGGGTCTCCTCACTCCTGCAAGGCTGAGGTGGGAAGGGAAAACTTTCCCAGAGCTTGCAGGGGAAGCAGAGGTTTCATCCTGCCCAGCAGCACACGATGGCCAGAGAGCCCTTGCTGCCCAAGGTCTGTGGGCCCCCTCAGCCAGGAGGGGAATTAGTGGTTGTGGAGGATGCAGACACAGCTCAATAGTGTTGCTGACAAAATGCCAGCCTGAGCAAAACCCAGATATGCACAGCCTTTGGAGAGAAAGAGGAAGCTTATATCAGCATGAATGCCAAGAAAAGTGACATTGCCAGATTGATGGCAAGATCATGGCAAAAATACACATCTGCAGATGAAAAGGAAGGAAAGCGAGTACAGAGAGAAAAGAGCCCAGCAGCAGGAAAGAGGCAGTGGCAGGGGAGTTCAGCAGCCTACCCACAGCTTGGACATCTTACACCAGCCCCAGAGAGACAGATTCTTGGATGCAAGTGTTGGTCTCAGAGTAACTAGGCCAAGAGCTTGGACATCAGAGGGAAAGCTAATCTCCATTCAGTCTTGATTAACACACAGCAGTTAATTCAAAGAAAACAACAGTAGCTGAGTGTTAAATAATTAGGGACGACCATATAATTGGACTCACAGAGTTAAAAATAAAACACTGGAAAATGACAGTATTCTGGTAAGCATTAAAAAATAGGATGAACAGGTAAGTTTAAAAGGCTTTAAAATTAAAACATAATCCCTAGAATGTCACCTACTCAAAACAGTTACACAGTGTGAGAAGATATGCATGGGATTGAGTAAGGGGGAACCAGGCACAGCAGAGGAATGCCAAGTCCCAAGATTTAAGAGGTAATTTGAGCCAGTCCTTCAGCATTTAGAAATCTGACCCTACTGAGGGCAATAAACAGGATTATAAATTATGGTAGGTGATAAATTACCAGGAAATCAGAAGGATCAACAAAGGCTTCAAAGGGATATAACATTAAAAAGCCCCCACTACAGATAAAAAGAGATTTTCTTAAGTCTGTCAAAAGTGATAGTCATAGGAAAGAATCCACAGGACTGTGGGAGCACCAGGGTCCGAAGGAAGCAACTGAAGAAACACAAGGCAAGTTATATTTCAGTGTAAGTCTTCGCCTGTGTTGGTTTTGGACCTGTTCCCAAAGACGAGATGAAGCTGCTGGGGACATATCACAACAGAGATGTTGGAGAAAACTAAATGGGTGGAAGTTGCTGCACTGAGATAGCCTACCCACTCCTCAAGCAGGCTGATGGGCTGAAAGAAAGTTAAGCTTACTGTGTGCCTGAGGACTTCAAATGGAAAGCTTATCCAGTATTTACACATATACAAGTTAAGATACAGCAATGCTCAGTGATTGCTGCATTCATGTCTCAGAACTGGGTGAAACTATCCCTGAAACTGGAGCAATAGAACATCTGAAGTCAGAATAAGTTGTTTGAATTTCTACACGGATCTAGTCAGGTATCGCCCCTGCAGATAAACAGTGAGAAAGGAAGAGTCAGAGCTCCATCACAAGCCAGACATTCTGCAGGAGGCGGAAAGCAGTGGGTAGGACTACGGGCTTATTTTCATTACAAATATATGGTGAAAGGCAGAAGATCCTGAACTGGTGCCTGTGTTAATCACAATGTTTATGACTAATTTGGGAATCAGTGTGAGTTGCAAGATAACAAAATTATGGGTGATTCAAAGAAGGAAGTAGACAGAGATCAGTTAAATACAGGAGATTCTTGGCAGGTGCTTACCTGATCTGTTTTCAAAAGCCCTGACCATGGAGATTTCACTGTTCCCCTTTTTCCAGTCTGCTTCAGTGCTACACAGCCCTTGCTTTGCAGAAATTTTCCTGGTAAGCAGTAACCTCTCTTCCTTGCCGTGATGTCTGACACTACTCTTCATCCAACCCTTCGCAGACATTGGGAAGAGTTTATTCCTTTCCTACGACTTAGCTGTTGTATATTTGAAGAATTATTTTTATGCTTAGTAACTTCAGTGTGTCATTTTGAGATATTTAAGGACTCATCGTCTTTCACAGGAGCCTCCTCCAAACTATCCCAAATTCCTCCAACCCTTCTCCCTACCAACCCCTAGAGGAAAAATCCTTCTTGAGTCACTGTGACCTAAGTGGAACACAACCTTGCCAACACCACATATAGCAAAATAATTACATCATATTTCACGGACTGGTCATTTGTATCCATCATAACACAGCTGTTGCTTATTTTGTGTCTGAATTCTTCACCAGCAGTGAATTTGCAGACTATTATACCCCCAAGCTGCATTACCCTGCATTAATTGGGCATTCTCTTCCTATGTTTCTGGGGTTTGCTATAGCTATTTAATTATTAAAACCTTTAATTTAGCCTTTTCCAGTTGCACCCTATTTCTTCCAAATCATTTCTCCAATTTGTCGAGATCATTCTACCTTCCCATCTTGTCGTCTGTCATCACTGCAGCTTCTCCCAGTTTAGTCAGTCATATAATTAAAAAGCATATGCCTGCTCTCTCATGGAAGTGTTGAAAATCTGGAATAGTGCTGGATGCAGTACAGACACTGCTGAACCTCAGCAGATACTTTTTGTGAATTTGAGAATGAAGTGTTGAGCACTAATCCCTGATGACATGGTTTTAACCAGTAACGGTTCTTCCTAACGTTTATCTACTCCTTTTTTTCTGGGCTTGCTTATGGGAATGCCATGCAAGGCGTGTTGAAAACCTTAATAAAATAAAGGTATGTGCCATTAACTTCCTCCTTCTAAGTCACAAGACCTGTCGCCCTGACACAGAGAGTAAATTATATTAGTTTGACATGACAGATCCTTGTTAGGTGTCATTCATCTGTTTTTTATCTTCCAGGTGCCCCAAATTCTCTGATTTCTTGTTCTGGCATTTTTCTATGAACTGAAGAAAAGTTAATTGCCTTGTAATTCCCCTGTTCCCTTATAATGATGGGAAATATGCTGACCTTTTTTTAGCCTTGTGATTTATCCACATTTTCCTCCGACACTCAGTTCTAGACATCCTCCTCGCTAGGACAGATCAGACTTTTAATCTTACTGTAACATTCAGGGACTCTATACCTTCCCTCAATCCTTCCTCTCTTACATTTGTTTTCTGTGTTGACCTTGCCTACTAGATGTCTGACTAATTTAAGGACTGCTTTCTTAAATCCATTCTCTTTATTTTGGTTTCTCTCATTTCAGCTTTATAAGAATTGTAGGATATGTCATATCATGGTCACACTTGTACAGGCCATCTTCTCTTCCACGTTCTTATGTAGATGCAAATGAAGAAGATCCTCTCTTCTAGTTGCTGTCTTCGTTCTCTGCATTAACGATGCAATGCTATTCATGGAATATCCCCAAATCTTGAGGACTGTCTCTATCCCGAGATTTTTCTCTTCTAGCAAATTTCTGTGTGGGAGTTAATCTCATTAATACCATGTCTTGTGTGTTGGGTGGTTCTATTAGTTGCTAAGAAGTTGCATTCATCTGATCTTCCTGCTATTGCAAAATCCTGCTGTGCTCATGCCTCTGTCAAACTTCTCCTTTTCTATTTACTCTGCGACTTAGTGTCTGTGAAAGTACAACTGAGATCTGGATTATTTACCTTAGGTAGAAGATGTGAGTAGTTCTTTCTCCTTTCTAATAATAGGTCTCTAACATGTAAAAAGCAAGAAATCTGAGCTGGATAAAAGAAAACCTTTTCTTCCAGAGACTTATTATTAGACCATTCATTGCCATGGGAACTCTTTTTAGATGAGATCTAAGATTCAAAAAGCCACATGGGGCATGGATGTGGATAGAGTACGTTTCCAGAGAGCATGTGTACTGAAAACAGCATTGAATTGAGCAGCCATATCGTATTCTCCAAAACTCCTGTCAGTCTCTAACAATACAGTGCCAGGGTGACTCATTTGGTGCTGAAGTGGCTTAGCCTCCCAAGGTGAGCATTTCTTATGCAAGAGCTAAGAAAGCTTTCTGAGCCCCCTAAATCAACTCTGCCATGTGTGGGGCAATGCCACGGGCTGGGCTGTTCCTCCCAACCTGAGCACAGCTGCATTTGCCTCTGCACCCATTTACAGCTCTTACGCCTTCTCCTGAAGCATTTGCTGCCAGAATTTATGGATCCCATGACAAAATTTTCAGACTGAAACACAGCAGGAGCTGCTCTACTGATCCTAAACTTCAATAATGTTTTGGCAGCAGTCTCCAAATCTTTTTACTTACAATCCCACTTCCCGTGTCACGCATCTACTTTTTTTGCCCTTCCGGACTCAAGAGCCTTTCTGCTGAAACTGCTGTTTTATGACATCATGTGCTCTCCACATTCCCTTCCACCACATCCACATCTTCCCTGCATTCCTACCTCTCCCTGCCACTCCTGTACCTCCCTCTCCACAGCTCTCCATCTGCTCCTTTTATCTGTTCCTCTCCTGCGCCTCCGCCCTGCAGATGCTGCCATGCTTTCTTACTTTCTGTTTGATTCAGGTACCCCCTTTCCCCTCCAAAATTCTGTGAAAGTCTTGCTGCATTTTCAAAGTCCGTCTAGATTTCCCTTTGCCCCAGTCCCATATCCCTCAGTGTGTACTCCCAAACTGTCCAACTCTGCTTCGGCATTGCACGGTATCATGAATGACAAAACTTGCTTGTGACAATCCTCAGATTTCAAGAGGTGAAGAAGTTGCTGTCAAAGGAAGCTGGGATTTTCCTAGATTGTTAATTGGAGAAAATCACAGGGAATGAAGAAGGTAGGTGGGGGGATGGAGAGTAAAATTTGATCGTTTGTTGGGAATTTTGCTGTCATGACTCATATCTGTAGGACTGGATCTAAATGCAAGTGGTTCCTTCATAAGTGGGACAATGATGGCCATGGGGGGCAGGAATGGTGCCTGTAAATCCCCTTGCTCCTGCCCCCTCACTGGGTCCACCTCTGCAAAGAGTAAAAATTTGCTTTCAGGGAAAGGAAGGAATGGGATTATTTAGAAAATACCATAGAGAAAGAAAGCTTACAATGCATTAAAAATGCTTTTGCTGGCTCTGTTCACGAAGAAGAGAATTTTTTATGGCTTAGAAACACCTACAATGGCAACGAAGACAAATCTCCCAGAAAATTACTGGAAAAAATATGTAAAGAAGACACTGATTAATTTCCAAAGTAATTTTCTGGGAGATTTGTCTTCATTGTCATTGAAGGTGTTTTTAATAAAGAGCCTGATTAATTTCCAAAGTTAAGACTGCCCTTGTTTAGACAGAAAATCCTGTTTGCCATGTTTCCACTCTGGTGATTTACATTTTTCACTTTGGGCATAGGCCAGAAGGATTTACAGCTTGAGAAAGGATCTTCCATCTTCCTAGGAAGTTAAATCATTGGCACTGCTTCAGCTTTTCTGTATAAAGGAGATTAACATCATATTGACGTATAAGGTTGAATGAACCACAAAACAGATGTTTGGATAGTCAACTGAACCCAATGGAAAAATTCCATTTTGATCAGTTTGAGGTAGGCCTAGTCGTCTTGTGGCTGTGCAGGATAGTAAAATCAGGACTTTATAAATGAAACACTCATTAAAAAATATAAAATTCCTGGAGAAATACAACTGCCTCAGACTTCCTGTTTTCTTTTTTTTAAATTGCAATAATCTCTGACAAGGCTGGTCTAGCCCAAGTGGAATACATTAACATTAGTTATTCTGATAATCACAGATTTTCAGATGATACCCATCTCCTAATCACAATTGGTCCCCATTTAAAAGACTCCTGATGCCACGCTGTTACCCTTTTTGTGACTTCTCACAGAGGTTACTGTGGGAGCAAGGGTGGAGAGCCACTGTGAAGAGGTGTTTCATTGCTGAAGGTTTCCTTCTCCAAAGAGCTCAGTGAGTGACCTCAGTTAGAGTAGGGGATAAGGACTGGGATTAGCCACGGCCAGTCTTTGCCAATCCCACACACAACGAGCCATAACACAGGCCTGGGCTGCTCATTCCCACAGCACAGCGATGCCTTCAGGTCTTTACAGCCAAGCAGCATTAATTAGCTGCTGCTGCTGCACATGTGATTGCCCTTTCTGGTGTTTGTGTGCTTTATTGGCATCTTCAGCCAGGTATTTGAATACTCACCATCTTTCTGGTACACAGCAAATTTCCTTCCTTTCTAGGCTAGTGTGTTTACCAAGGCAGCCTCGCTGGCTCTTTCTTACCTGAGAAGGGCATTACAGCACTGACATTTTTTAACCTCACCTGTGGGGGGGGTAAAGGGGAAAGTATGGCCCCTTGGCCACGTTATTAAGGCATTTGTTTTAAGCACACTTAATTTTGTTCATTTTCTCTAACATAAGGAGTTCATTTGTCAGAGTAGCAAGAGCAGTAGGGAGGCAAACAGACCTGTAGTGTGCCTTGATCCTCCTGTGTTGTAGGTGTAAGACACTTGGGTCCAACCCTTGCTCACAGCCTGCGCAGGGATGGTCAAGGATGCTGCTGCATCTGCCACTCTTTTGGGCAGATTTGGCCAGGTAAGTGGCGAGAAAGAGAGAACCCGCAAGCATTAGCTTTTTTTATCAATGATTTTTGACTCTGCAGTACTACATATGCCAGTGTGTCTCTGATTACATCACAGACGGATTGTGTTTGTTAAAGGAAACCTGGAGGTGAATCTGACCTTTAACCATTACTAACCTGGATAGTGGAAAAAGCCTAAATCAAGACTCTTAGATGGAGCAAGTGAAGTGGGACTTTTTTGGTAATTTGATCTGGCAATATCTGTATAAGCAGAGGAAACACATGACACAAGTTGCAATTTTTTATTAAACCTCAGAGTTTAGCACCACCATAAAAAGAAATGGTGACTTTGAAGTATCTCGATAGACTGAGATACATATTTAGACAAGGAATGTGGTCTGCAAGATGGGGAGATGGTCAAAGGTAAGTCTGCCTCTTCCAACAGTGCTACCTCTGAATTCTGCTTTAATCAAGGACATTATTTCGAGGCCTTTCATTATCTACAAAACTTGCAGATATGTTGGCCCTCGCTGATGACTGAGATACTCCTAGGCTTACACCAGACATGAAGGTGGATCTGGTGTGTGCAGAATCCCCTGTGAACATTACTGTCCTTCCTTCTGTTACTCCCTTTGAGATTCACCTCCCCTGACTTCACGTGATTTAGATCAAAAGAAGGAAAGAGACACCAACCACAGGGTGTAAGTCATGTCTCTTATGCTAAATTTCCTTTCTCACCACCCTAAATGCAATTTCTGGGTGTGACTTGCCCTCTTCACTGACTTCAGACAGTGGCTCTGATTAAATGGCTTAAGGTAAATTTGATCAATGATCATGCTAATGTCCGTGATCACTCTACACTTTCTTTTCCCAAAAAGTCAGAGAGCAGAAAAGGAGACAAACGCTGCCAGTGGCATCCAAGGCACCCAAAGCATATCTCAGTCTGTAAGCCCCATAACGGGAATTAATTTTTGCTTTTTCTCCTCCCTCTGTACTCTTCTTCTTTGCTTTAAATTTCATGTTCCTCTTTGTTTTTGGAAATAAATACCTGACCCTGGGCTGGAGACCTGCCATGGTTTCCTGATAAATGGGTCCTGCTTAAACAACCTGTTTCATCATCATCTAATTTTGGTTTCTACTGTCCTTTTTGTCTCTCCACTTCAAACGCTTTATCAAGTATGCTTGTTATCCCAGCAAATATTTATTTTAGGTCCTAACTGGAAAAATTCCTTTCCATTCCAGGGATATTTTGAAAGTCTGGAGGTGGGTTTGGGCATGCCTACACGGATGAGCCCAGACAAGTACACACATCTGCCGTGATCTGAGTTGATCAAATGGGAGCCGGCTCTGATCTGGAAGTCATTGAGCCATTTTCTCGCAGCTCTGTGCCCAGGCTAACATGCCCTGCAGAGGAGCCCACATCTGTGTGCACTGATCTGTGCAGGCATGCCTTATGCGTATACAGCACTTAATTCTGGTTCTCTCCCTCCTGTTGGTTGTTTCTCCTGATGCACACACATGCGTGTGGGCACTCCCATTTTGTATACCTGTTACAATCCACAGGAGCTTGAGTGGCACGAAAATAGCACACGAATTATTTTTTGCATAGAACAAATGCTCCCTTCTAATTGGGCAAGCAAATGAAAAGCAGCCTCTATCCTCTCCTTCTGGAATGGTGTACAGGCAGATAAAATAGATGACCTGGCTACGCGTTCCATCTCTAATTTGTGATTTGTGACGTAAGCGCAATTAATTGAAAACCTGGCACTTGTAAATGCTTTACTCCAGGCAATACACTTCAGAAGGAATCAACAAAAGAGAAGTTTTAGTTCAAAAGGCAATCTTTTCCAGCTACATCTGAATTTAATGTTCACTCTGTGAACTCACAGACTGTATTGAAATGAGCAAAGGGAATACAGATCCTGAATTTACCCATGTGCAAACAGCAGCTTGCTATGCAGATGCAGACCATGGCCTGAAACCAAGTAACATGTTTTTTTACAGCCCTTGCTGCCCCTGAATCCTTGGGGAACTTCTGGCTGGTGCAGACTTCCTGCTGGAGTATTAGCAAAAAGCAGGCTGGAGCAGCAGTCTCACGCCACGCTCAAAGAGTGCTCCCCTGGTGCCGCACTCGGAGCCGGTGCTGCTGCCACTGCTGCTGGCACACCTCTCCACCCCGACCAGCTGGCAGTAATGCCCCAGATGTTCTGGGGGCCTGGCGCTTGTGACTGGGGACAGCTGCTTTGTGGAACACAACTGGGATAGGAAAAGTCTCGTATCCTCTTCCCCCTTTTCTCACATTAGTGGAAAAGGAGCCTTCAGTGGTGCTTGAGAAAGCACTTCTGCACACAGCGCTCTCACAGACCGTGGAGAGCACACACTGACACGTGAAGTGGATGCCTATGGATTTATTTCTGCGTTTTTTGGATAAACAATCCAAATGTAGTGGATGCCTTAATTAGCAAATTAAGCGATCTACTCCAATAGCCAGCGGTGCATCTACCCACTTTTGTTTGCAGTGACCATGAATCGCTCCCTGGTCTTGCAGCATTTAAATAGGCAGCACTGCATTCGTACTGGAGGAGGTACCTCTGCTTCTAAGGGCTTCTCTGCAAAGGGGAGGCTAGTGTGCATTAAGTCGGGGTATGAATTTACAGTGCTCTTGGGGTATCCACACGTGACAGAAAAGCTATAAGGATGGAAAATGTCAAATTATGCCTAGCGGAATGGTTTGTTTAGCTAAACCTGGTCTAACTGGGGATAATGCCTTATTCAGATGGCAATTTTGGTCACCTGGCAGATGTGCACATAAGTTCTCATAGCTTTTCAATAATTCCACGGCTTCTCATCCCAGGTTTGAGGCATGATTTCCACTCTCTCCAGCCACTCTTTTTCTTGGCCTTTTTCCAGATGTGAGTGATTTGATAAAATCCTTGTTCAAATGTAGAGTTTCTGCAGCTGTAATCACTTTTGGCAGCTGCCCAATAAGATAAGCTGATCTCCAAATA
Source organism: Mohoua ochrocephala (assembly GCA_013398855.1). Taxonomy (NCBI): domain Eukaryota; kingdom Metazoa; phylum Chordata; class Aves; order Passeriformes; family Acanthizidae; genus Mohoua; species Mohoua ochrocephala. Next base: position 163,526 of record VZTA01022024.1, read on the forward strand.
TTAAAGAGATCGAACTGATATGAAGCTTTACTCCATAATCCTTGAAAAACCAACAATACTCACCACTCCATGAAGGGCTGTTCTTGGAAAAATAAGACCTGATTTTTGATACAGAATCCGAGGGCAGTAATAGAAACCTTTCGTTTCTCTTTGTAACAGCAGTGATGCCATGACTCTGTATTTTTAAACCAAAATATACCTTTAACCTATTGGTCTTATAACTACCTCTGTACAAAGACAGAGAATTAGTAGCTGTATATTGGCATTTGTGCATCACTCCAGCATTCTTTGGCAGTGTTATTGGTATCTGCAACATCCAGACTTTCCAAAGCTGCTGCCTTCCTGAATGTGCACATAAAAAGGCTAAAAAGAGAGCCTTAGACTCACACTTACTCAGCGTGTTATGATGGAAACTCACTTGGCTTCAAGGATCATAGTGACACAGATGATAAAGAACCAGGTAGTCTTACCAAGTTAACTCTTTCACATGATGACAGAATCATGCAGGCTGTAAAGGACCTCAGAAGGCCTCCGGTGGAACCCTCTGTTCATAGCAGGGTTTGGTCTCAGACCGAATCAACTTGCTCAGGAATTCAGCCACTTGGAACCTTTAAACTTTCATGGGTGGAGACTGCACAGCCTCTCCGGGCAGCCACTGCTTGGCTGTCCTGATGAAGAAGGAGTTTCTTCCTACATCTTTGCATTGTAGCTCAGTAATGAGTTTTCTGATGAGTCAAGTCAGTTTCCTGTTATATCTGTTTGTTTTCCTTCACACTAGGGACTATTTTGTGCTTAGAAGAGTTTGTCAGCAAAGACCTGGCAGTTCCCCTGAGCCTTTTTTTGTCTCCAGAGCTGGTTTCTACATGATACAGCCTTCAGCGATTTGAAGAAACTGAAGTCTGTGCTCTCCTGAAGTCCATGGTCTTTAACCTGCTACTTGTCTTCCTCATTTCCTTCAGTATCTTCAAGCCCACTGTTTCAGTGTCTCCATGACCCAATCTGACATCAATTATCATTCCCCCAGCCAGTGTGATGCCAGACAACCCTTGGTCATCTCTGCCAAGTCCCAAGAATGGAATGCAAGAATGGATGAGGTTGGCAGGCAGAGACTTCTGTGTCCTGCAGCAGGATGTCTCCAGCAATGACTGATCTCCTGTTCCTCTCCGTGAGATGCTTGGATGAGAGCTAGCCGGCCAATGACATTTCCCTGAAGGAAATTCATCTCCCCCAGTCCCAGGGAAATGCACTGGGTCTGTACCTGCAGAACCACAGGACAAAGAGGACCCTTACATAGGATGCCCAAAATGATGCAGCCTCCCCAGTCTTGCAAACTTCCAGCCCTCCTTTCCAAATGCAGTGTTTGGGCTCTTGGCTCGGCAGGTTTCTGCAGAGACTCTTTCCCTCTTTTCCTGCTCACCCTCATGGATGATGTTTATCCATTCACCTCTTCCTGGCGCTTTTCCTCAGAGGCCCATGAGGCACATGACCCATTCCCTCACCCAATACTGGCTTTGGATCGAGAGATTCTAAGAAACATCCTTTCCTTCTGCATGAAAATCTTGTTCAGATGGGAAAAGATAAATCTGGCCAAATATAAAACAGCACAGTCAGAGCAGAAACATCATTCCATGCACACGCAGTAAGATGGATGTATCCAAGAAAGGTAAAAAATCCAAAAAGCCTTTTCTATCCCTCAACATGAAGCATGGAGAAGCCTTGGGGTCCCCAGCACCACAAGCACTGTATGTGGTAAACTTGGCCCAGATCAAGCTGACCAGTGGACCCTGGGCTGGAAGAGGGACTGTGGCCACTCAGTGCTGCAGAAGTGAGGCACAGCCCCTCTGCAGGGAGAGGGGAGAGCTGTTTATGGGCATCTTGCTCTCAGTACGCCAGCCCAGACAGAGATGTTGGGATGGGGATGCACATGGTGTGCTGTAGCAGCAGCATGATGGACCAGCCCACAAGCTGTGATGTGCTTCACAGTGATAAGGAAACAACAGCAGCACTTCTGCACACCAGCACCCTGACAGCTAAAAGATGCCTGGTTTCCCCATCACAGCAGGACCCCTCTTATTGGAGTCTCCTGGTGCTTTTACATGATCTTGTCTTCATGCCAGAAGCACCGGTGTGAGGTTTTCCACGTGTGAATTTGTCTGCCTACAAGTGCATGGAGATATGGAGGGCTGGTGCAGCAGGTGGGACAGGCAGGAAAGTGGTGGCACTCACCCTCGGGGGAGCAGAGACCTGAAACCTCCACAGTGCAAACCTGGAGGTCCCTAAAGCAGGGATAGCTCATTCTTGTCAGACCGAGAGGCACTGGTAGGAACCCAGACCGGGGGTGCCTGGGGGGACATAAGGTCTCCTCCAGACTCTAGGACATGCACGGAGCCCACCTGGTCTGGTGATGTCTTCCAAAGCTCTAGGGAAGGGCATCAGCATGGCTAAAGCTAGTGAAGAGCTAGTCAAAGAGCTAGTCAAAAGCTCAGGCTTCCTTTGAAGTGGAGCAATACAAGTTATTCACAACCAAAAGCTGCATTTGCAAATCTGAGGGGATTTCTACCTGACAAAGTAAACACATGAGAACAATTCAAACCAGTGGGATAGAAAGAGAGAAAATTATTGTATGTAACTCCATTCATGTGTGATTTGTTTATTTTACACACTTCTCCATCAGTAATGGAAACGCCATCTATGCCTTGAAGCAATGTGGAATTTCCTTCTCATGAACCCCCTCCCTGACCTCTGTCTCCAGAGAGACAAAATGTCATGGCCTGAAATCAAGCAAGCAATTCTAATAATTATCTGCCACTTAGAGTGCCTCTTTCCTGCACAGCCTAGTGGCACCCCATCAGCTTCATGTGACAGCTGGGGAAACCAGAGGAGAGTGAGTTAAGCAATTGCTCTGGGTCTCACCAGAACCGGAGGGTAAAAGTCCCGCCCTTCTGTCCAGCCCTTGTCCTTCGGGCCATGCTGCTTCCATCCATGATTTGGTAGTGAAATCACAGCACTGGTATGCCTAAATCCTCTATGGTTTTCACTTTTTTTAGCAATTGTAAACACCAAATCATTATCCTGGTTATCTTAGCTGAGATGGTGGACATAGACAAGCGCTCAGAGGGAAGGAAAATAACAGGGGTGCATAGTGTGGCTTCAAGAAATCCCTTAATGACAGGATGTGGAGAAACTCAAAGACAAAAATATCAGAAGGAATGACGAGAATGGTGCCACAGTAAAGAGCCGCTAAAATGCAGGGAGCGGAGCGAAGCCCTAAAAAGGCAGGCTTGGAGACAGCTAATATAGCATCACAGAGGACACTGTTGCATGCCACACACCAGAGAGATTAAATGAACGTGGTGTTACCCTGACGTCAGAAGAAAAGCAGGATGAAGGACAGGCAGGAATGTGAGGGAGTGAGAAAACAAGAGCAAGTGTACCTCACCTTTATTCCTTGCTGCAAGTGCTTTTTCACAGTTTGTGGCAACGTGCTACCAAAGATACCAGCGCAAACTGCACAATGGAATGTGTTACAGACACACACACGGTGAATGCCAAAGGGTCGGGAGCTGCCCTTCGCATCCACCCATAGTAGGCACATTACTACCTTCTTCAAGTAAACAAGCTCTGTTTGCATGGGGGAATCTCAACCCCTAATATCAGCACATCTCTGGTCCAAAACTCAGAAGAATCCTGGGGCCCGCAGTGGGGACTTAAATTAGAAAACTCATTACGAAAATAGAAGAGTGTTTCTTTTAATAGCCTAGTTCTATTTTGAGATACTCTTTAGGGAACGCCCCACTGAAATGTGGTCCGAAGCCAAATCTTTGACTACATAAAACTTGTCTTATTTCTGCAGATGATTTGGTGACCTATTTTTCATTTTTATGTTATGGATGGGCCTTAAAACACGCACAAAAATAAGCTGCCGTGTTCTGAAGAGGCTGTCAAAATGGGGTCCTTGGGCTGTTAGCAGTGAAGGAGAAGGCAATTTCCCTCCTCCCCAGTGCACACAGTGGCAGCAGGCCCCACCACATCCACGCAGTGCTGAGACTACATGCCATGTGTCAAAATGTCCACAAAGGTGTTCCAAGGAAACCTCGGGAGGGGATAATGCCACACTGAAACCCTGGTAGATTGTTGACTGCTGCGGATTTATTTCCCACGTTCTTACTAGTACAAGTGTAAGGGTTAAATAACAATGCTCTTTGTTTAAGTGGGCTTGATATGCTTTAGTGGAGTTTTTTCAGCTCTTTTGTTATTGAAGTCACAGCATATTACCAAGCCTTCAAGTCCCAAATTTACGCAGATGCAATTCTGGCCATGAGCCAAGTCATAAGATGGCAAAACATAAGCCTCAAGAGCAGCAGGCTTATGAAAATATACCATTTACAACCCCTGCCATGAAGTACTTTCAAAAGACTAATTTTAGATGTGCACACTGGAATCAAATAGCAAAGGGATCGGTGGGGTGAGGAATGGAGAATTTTTATTCAAATGTCAATTATAATTAACCTAGAGCACAATATTCTTCTGTCCCAGGGCAGTCATGGTGGCATGTAACACCATTCTTGGAAGCTGGCAGGACATCCTGAGAAAGACGTTCCTTGCCTCAGGAAACAAAACCACCAAACATTTCTGCCAGTGCTTGTCCACGAGGCTTGCTTTGGTGTCTGTGCATCAAGGGCTGGCCTTGGGCATCAGCAGACCAAGCGGCCTCCCTTGGCCCTTCCCTTCCCACCACCCTCCTCACTGCTGCCAGGCCACCTCAGGGGCGCGTTCCTGCGCCACCGCCCATGCCACCATCTGCCTTGTTCGTATTGCACAACTGCAAATCCTCCGTGCTCAGGGAGGAGCAATCGCTCTCAGGATGTGAAGGGTGCTTGGGCTCCCGGTGCTTGGGCTCCAGGAGGCTCTGAGAAAGCAGGAGGCAATGTCAGTCTCCTTCCATGGGAATGGCCTCGCCACCCACATCCCTGGTCCTCCCAGGGACTGGCTGTGCAATGCCAAGTACTATTGCTGTGGTCACACCTGGGACTGTTGTGCTCATCCTTGCTTTCATATTTTCTTTTTCTCCTCTCTTCCCCTTACTTTGGACGGGGGGTGGCAGCCATCTGTGAGAAAAGGTGGAGCCCCTTCAGCAGCAAGAGGAGCTGTCAGGCACACTGCGTGGGGTTTTTTTGTCTACTTGTGCTGTAATCTCTTCCCAGAATCAAATTATTTTGCTGTGTTTTCCCAGTATACCACCTAGTAAGACAGCATCAAACCTACAGCTGTGTTGCAGCAAGGCATACACAAAGCCTAAGGCCAAGAACTTCAGAATCTGAAACCCACACTTTGGCTTGTGGCATAGCTATACGCACAGAAATAGGAGGATCCCAATTCCTCACTCCACTCCAGCGGTTTTGTGCTAGTTTAACGCTCAATTTCCGTGTAATGAGGCTGCAATAAAAGAAGCATAACGGAGTAGAATGGTGCGCAAGAGGCTGAGGTCCCACTTACAGGGAGCCCCAGAAAACCGTCAGGTCACTGTAGAGAGTGATAAGGTCACCCCTAAGCCTCCCTTTCTCCAGACTAAACAACCCCAGCTCCCTCAGCTGCTCCACATCAGAGTTGTGCTCCAGACCCTTCACCAGCTTTGTTTTTCTTCTCTGGACACACTCCAGCCCCTCAGTGTCTTTCTTGCAGTGAGGAGCCCAGAACTGGACACAGAACCTGAGGTGTGGCCTCACCAGTGCTGAGTATGCAGGGCTGATCTCTTCCCAAGTCCTGCTGGCCCCACCATTGCTGGCACAGGCCAAGATGCCTTTGGCCTTCTCGGCCACCTGGGCACACACTGGCTCATGTTCAGCTGCTGTTGACCAGCACCTCCAAGTCCTTTTCTTCTGAGAACCTTTCTAGCAACTCTGCCCCTAGCCTGTGGCACTGCAGGGGGTTGTTGTGACCCAAGTGTAGGACCCTGCACTTGGCTTTGTTGAACCTCGTGCAGTTGTATTCCCTGGAAGAGTCATCTTGGAAATAGTAAGCAAGGAAACTGCCACATATTTGGTTTTACTGCATTTACAGAAATGTGACTTTTACTGTATTTTACATATGTTTTGTGTAAAATATTGCATTCTTTGTTAATAATCAGTAAAATACCAAAGAATTAGTAACTGACTTCTGTAATCAATTCTCCTTGCAAACCCTGAACACTGACTAGCATCTCCTTCCAAGGGGCATTACTATATTGTCCAGGAGGCTGAGTAATTAAGGACACTGGCTAAGGCAGATTTCTGTGGCTCGCACTGAAAAGCTGTCAGTACCTGGATAATGCAGTGACCAGGGCAACATTTTATTTGGTGACTCAATGCTGAAAGTTCTGTATGCTACTTATCCCTCTGCTTAGTTTGGACAGACTGTACTCTAGCAATGCTACAAAATCAATACTGTAGATAAGATTGTAGACTTGGCTAGAACCAAGGAGATGCTGCAGGGAAATAAAAAACAGTAATTTGAAAGCTCATGGCATGAGGACTGCCCTATTCATTTTCAAGCGGTTAGCTATCCATAAGGAAAATTAAAAAACATCTGTGGCAGATGTCAAAGAAAGTATATTGAGACACTTTCCTTCTTATTAGATTTGTAAACATTTCCCATGCCAAAAGAGCTAGTGGATTCAGAAAAGGGCAATTTCAATGGGTAAAGTGGTTTATGGTGCAGTCCTAAAGCAGCACCAAAGGTAATAACTGGGCAGGGAGGTAGCCTGCAGTAGCCTTAGCAGTATCCCATGGCTGGGGATGGTGGGGAGTGCAGACCACTGAGGACTGCACACTCTCCCTAAAGAGCATCTCCATTGCCAGTGTCCATCCTATTTCCCTCAGGGAAAGGAAAAAAAAGGAGGAATCAAATTATTATGGGGTACAAGAATAGGAGAGAGGATTCTCTGGAGAATGAAAAACAGATAAATGTGGTACCAGAGGGAAACCCTGAACAGAGTACCCAGCAATGCCCTGGCAGGAGGCCAGGCACCAGCCAGCCCTACAATGACAACACCAGAATCGTTTTTCCTGCACTTTTATGATGTTTAAAAATAGCCCTTCAACTGAGCAGAAACAAAACAGGTCAAATTCTGGGACACTGAGGCATGTCCTTTCCTGCTTCAAAGCAGTGGCTCCTCCTGACTATCCCTCAGACAGGACATCTGAACAAGGCATGTGAGAACCCAAGCTGTGACTGTTTCCGGTGGGGAAAGCAGAGCCTTCAGTGAAAGGCAAGAGGCCACCATTTCCAGCATCCAGCACCATGTCAGGGCCAGCATGGATCTCTCCTCCTTCTCCACTGCTTCTCTCGCATCTTGGTGTCCCATCCAGTAGTGTCTCACCCTAATCCCTTGGTGCCCTAAAATGTGCTTTCCTAAAAGGCTGCAATTCCAGGTGGTGTGCATGCTTGGGGCTAGTTCAGGTGGCTTCGTAGAGAGATTTGTACTCTGGACAACCAAAGCACCCCAAACTAAACCAGTGTGCAGACTGGAGAGACAAGGGCTGCCTGGGCTATTCCCTGTGATATGCAGGGCAATGACTGAGATCCCATAGGAGCCTTTCAAACTCAAAAAATACCCTTCAATCACAGCTGAGCTGTGAAAGGTCAAAGTGTTTGACTGACGAACCAGCAGAGGTTTGCTATGAAGTGCCTCTTTGTTTAAAGAGCTTAAAAGGGGGAAGTTTAGTAAAGTACAATAAATAAACTCTGGCAATCCACTTTGAACAAGTCTCTTATCTACGATTTCAGAAAAAAGAAGGAAAGCAGCAAGCCTGGGACTGAGGCAGTAGCAACATGTGTCCAGGGAGCTTTACCTTCCCTGGTAGTGCCTGGGCTCCTCTCGTTGGTTTATCCTTCCATTTGAGTCCAGAAAGCAACAATAAAAGGTTGTGCTCTTTAATATGGTGAAGACTTGTTCTTTTATGAAGAACAACAGTCTGGCATCTCATCTGTGTGTGTGAGCATGGGGTTTGCGTTGCCATCCAAGGTAAGAAGGTATTGGTGTCTGTCCTGACTGCCGCAACAGATGTCTTATTAGCAAGAAAGAATTAGGCAGGAAAGCATGCGTAAATAATTTATTGTAACATGTAAATGCTTTCAGGAGATGGAAATAATAGCTACAAAAGCACTCTGTGCTCAGCTGGGAAATGGCACAAGTTCAGTGGATGGAAACCAAAGTCATGTAAACTCACATGAGATACGAAATTTAGATTTTGATCTATGAGGCTGTTTAACAGTGGACAGGCATGGTGAAGTTCTCATCTCTTGATGTCTTCATATCAGAAGTGCAAAGCTTTGCAGAAGGCATGTTTTAATCGAGTGCTAACTGAAGAAACTCCCAAAAAATGATAGGCAGGCCAGAATGAAAGGGCTTGAGATGGACTGGGGGATAAAGTTAGGCAACTACTTTCAAGTCACTCTGTGATCCTGCCAAGCTGCCTGTCTCACCAACTCACTCTTTTGAAATCAATATAAAATCCAATAACCCCATAAACCACAATTTGTTTCTTTGTATTTGTAGTAAAATTAAGTCCCGAACCAACTTTTCTAATACCTAATGGTCTTTGAAGGCTACAGAATCTTCAACTCAGTTCTGTGTATCTTCTGGTTATTTCAGGACCAGCAGACATTACACAGAAAAAGTCAGAAGCTTTGCTGGCCACCACGTCAAGCAGGGAACCCGCGCTCCCAGGCAGGCTCTCCAGTGCTCAGCCCATCACGGGCTCACCAGGTTCTCTCTGGACCTGTCCTGGGGATGAATTCTTGGCTGACTGGAGACCTCTTGTGCCAGGGCAACACAAGATGATTTGACATCACTTAATTTTAGCCATCAATAAAATACTCCTCTTTGATTTTGACTTTCTACTCACATTTGGATTTTAGATTTATTTTCCTACACGTAGACTGATTCTCACTGGTTGGTAGCTATTGAAGTATGTTGGTTTGTTACTAAAAGTAGCCCATAACTATAACTGGTATTTCCTTTTTGGTAGCCAAGATGATATACTATATACACACTAGATACATAGCCTAAAAATGCAATTCTTGTGCTGAAAGAAGAAGAAAAGTTTTAATTGGAACAGGCTACGCATTTATAACAAGTGATACCTTAGACAAAAAAACATTATTCATAGACATTTAATCAGACTAATGGCTTCTGATCAGCATGTTTTTCAGCATTTTGGAACTAATAGATGTCACCCTCTCGCACCTCATTTTTATAAATTGGAAGAGGAAACTTGGCTTTTTTCAAATCTCAACTGGTTTCTCAAGTTCTATTACATTATTGAAGTAGCTACTGGATTGAACACATCTGACAGGAAGAATATATCCTTCCAGCAGAAGAGACAACAGCTGGCCAAAAAGAAATGTCATGCTTTAGCAAATTCCATTTCCAGAGTTCAGATAGTGGTTTCACGAGTAAATTGACTTTCACGTAGATCTCATTTAAGCAGACATATACTGGCTAAATATTGTTCCTTATATAACCTCAAGTTTTTTGATAGTGTCATATCAGGGGTTATTACAGGTCATGATGATTCTTTAAATGCATTAAAACTATTTTTAATAAGGAAAATAACAACTTTTTTTTTTTTTAATTTAGACATTTTTCAGCTCATTGCCTGTTGTTATATTCAAAGACCCTTAGAGAAGATTTTTGCTTGTATATTGCCGACAACGATCCTGTGCAAACTGCTCAGCCTTATCACAACCTTGTGACTCGCTTCTGCACTTGGATCAGGTAAGGACAGCCAAACAAATGCAAGTTGAGCAACACAGGAATCTCCCTGGGACTTCAGAGCACCTAAGAGTTTAATTTCACAGGTTCAGGGAGTTACACTTCCTCTTTTTCAGTGCTGTGCTGGTTTTTTTTAATAGCTTTTTCAGCTCCTTAGATACTAGAAGATGCTAGATCTTCTTTCATGGATAATTTTGGAGCATTTTTTTCCTTCCTGACACGTGCAACAATTAGTCTCACACTCCTCAAACGTCAACACTTGTGTGGAAGGTATTGTCCTGAAAAATACCTTTTGTCTTTAAAAGATAACAACAGTCTTTCAGCTCCCTAAATATATACAAGGTTTGATTTACCTTTGCATTATAAAGGCATATTGCCTGTGAAAAGGTGCAGAGCCCTAAGACACACAGATAAATGAACATATATATATATAGAGTTAGATATTTATCAAAAACACATATATATGTACATATAGACATACACAATTTGTGCAAGATTAGCCAAAAATGAGCTAAATCCAGGAACAGATTAAATAAATTGCTATAAGAAAATTGACATCTGGAGACTTTTCTTCAGACTTCGTACGAAGCGCCTGGAAAAAGTTTATTTCTTTTTCTATTCTCCTTCTCAAAGGTATAATTAGTGGTTTTCTGTGCGTGAGGGCCAGCACATGTATATATGTGTGTTCCTGTATGCTTTACATCCACAAATGTGCTTGTGTGGGTATATAAATGTATATACACACAGATATTTTAAATATTGCTTGTCATTAAAAATACTTTGCAACTGAAAGTAAACAGTGAAATGGTGAAATAGTAATTGTGTGTATTTTTTCTATTTCTGAACCGAAGAACTCTGATAAGAACATGAAAATTTATTCCCATTGGGAAAAGTAACAGCACTGAGATGAGCTCTTACTGGCACTCCTGCATGACCCCAGCTCCAGCAAGGAGCCCACCTTCTCCCAGGACCCCAGGGCCAAGAGGGGCTCCAGGCTGGCACAGATTCTGTCTACTCTGAACCAGACCAGTTGGCAGGATCAAGGCCAGAAGAAAAAACTACTCTGCTGAAGGCATTGAAGCTCTCAGACCAATCTTTTAAAAGAAAAGTTCCACTGGGTAGCATGCTTCTCTGGGGTGCAAAAAGATAAGAAAGAGACTGTGGTGTCCAAATGAAAGCAGTACCAGGTATAATTTACATTAGCTTGTGCCACTGTGATGCGGCCACTTCCACTGGTCTTTCCTAAAATTTCTAAAAGGTGCATCATGCATCTCCAATGGCGTCCAGCTCTGCTATTGCTGTTGATTGGGTTGCCTTACACAGGCAGTTCAGATTTTATTAAATAAGGGCATACAGTGGTCATGGAGAACATTTGCATTTTTACTAGAAAAGCGCCAGCAACCAAATAAATCAGAAAAGAACAAAGATACTTCATCACAAAGTACTATTTCTACCTTTAGTTTAACAGACCAGTTTGTTAATAGAGTGTCATTAGTATCAACCTAATGTAATACTTTGTTTTGCAACTGAAAAGAAGTTTCATAAACTTCACTTTAAAAGGTTATACATGTATAAAAGTGAAAGAAAGGTGAAAAATCAACAATCACACCCAATCCAGGATGATTCATCTTCCACAGAGGAAGAGATAAAATCTCTCTTTTCTGGAAAAGGAATATGCAAAAGAAGTCCATAAAACCATTGAGCAATATTGAAAAATAAATAAAGCTGCAATCAAATAGAACACACAATGAGAACAAGATCGAAAATGTTCAATGCCTGTAGGCAAAAGGTAATAAAAACCAGTCAGATGAACGGAAATACTTGAGTCCAAATGAAGACATTGTTACAGGAGATTGTAACGCAAACTGGGAGAAACGAAAGAAAATTAGTGCAGCACGAAGGTAAAAATCATAACAGAAATCATGGCTGTCTGTTGGTGGAGAAACTGCATCTGTGCTAAAGAAATCCTTGGCAGTCAAATAACACGATTAAGTCATCCACATAAACAAGTCCTAGGGTATCACTCTGGATTGAAATTGTGGGTTATAGGTTAATACTGGGGCAACATCAGTGGAGCACAGTGGAGACCACGGCCTCCAGGATCAGAAACAGAACAGCAATGGAAAATTTCAGTCATCGCTTATCCCCCTGACAATGGGGAAATGTCACTGAGGGCATCACACAGAGACGGAAGTTGAAGACATCATAAGTGACTGTGTTTTCTCAAGAAAAGTGAAAAGTTCCCGAACTGGTCTAGATGAATACTATATATACATATATAGGGGAAAAAGCATTGTACACGATACAGTTCAAGATAGAAACATAGAAAAGATACTCTGGAGTGTCTAAACTACCAAAGTTTAATGCTCTAAAAGGATAAAAATGTTACAAAGTCAATTATATTATCACAGCACTTTAAGAAGGGTGGTTAACAAAATCAGAGAAGCTTGTTAAGGAGAAAAAAAGAGAAAGAAAAAGAAAAAGAGAAAGAAAAGAAAAAAGAAAAAGAGAAAGAAAAAGAAAAAGAAAAAGAAAAAGAAAAAGAAAAAGAAAAAGAAAAAAGAAAAAGAAAAAGAAAAAGAAAAAGAAAAAGAAAAAGAAAAAGAAAAAAGAAAAAGAAAAAGAAAAAGAAAAAAGAAAAAGAAAAAGAAAAGAAAAAGAAAAAGAAAAAGAAAAAGAAAAAGAAAAAGAAAAAGAAAAAGAAAAAGAAAAAGAAAAAGAAAAAGAAAAAGAAAAAGGAAAAAGGGAGGGAAGAAAAGAAAAAGAAAGAAAAAGAGAAAAAGAGGAAAAGAATTCTTTGTGTCAGAATTCAGCACAGAGAGGCTTAAGGAAGTTTGCACAACAAGTCTTTATTTAGAGGGGTGAGGCTGAGGGGTTATGTCAAATTGAACTGTCAGTAGAGAGGTTTTAGAGCAAATCAATAAAGTGAGTAGCAACACATTGCCAGGAACAGGTAACAATCACTCGAGGGATCCAAGGGAATTCAAATATAAAATTGCTGAACTTTTCACAGTAGAGTGTAACCTATAGCTTACATTGGCCCAGGTTCCAGAGTAATGGAAGGTGGCAAATGTGGCCTCAATTTTTAAAATAATCTCCGGAGGGGAGCCAGGAAACCAGAGAATGGTAAATTTGACTTCCTGCTGAGGCAGACTGATGGAAGTTATAATAATGAGCAGAATTAGTAGACATGAATAAATACAGCTTACTGGAGATAGTGGACAGGGTTCATAAATAAAGAAATTATGCCTCACAAATCCTGTACAGTTCTTTGAAAGGATCTTTGCCCTTGTAGACAAGGGCAACTTGAGAAAAAAAATTACCTTTGGATTCCTAAACCTTTCTAAAATATCCCTTCCTAAACAATCTTACAGAAACCTAACATCAGGGGGAGATTGCTGTGCATTAGTAACTGCTCAAAGGAGATGGAGCAGCAGGCAGGAATAAATGGTTGCTGTTCTTCCTGGAGCAGTTACTCGGGGAATCCCAGGGGGATCTGGCTGGGAATGGCCACAAATCACCTAGAAAAGTTGAAGAACGTTGAGAGGGGAAAGTTTGCTGGTGGTTTGGAAGCAGTCAGAACAATTGAAACCAAAGCATACTGAAGAATTTCAAAAGTTTGCATCATGCTGAACGGAAGATAAAATGGAAGATAAAATTAATCCTTGATGAACGCGAAGTAATGCGCGCTTGGGAACGCAGTCCTAAGCACGCTTTGGCAATTATCAGATCCACATTTAGCTGGCTTTGTTTTGGAGATGAGGGACAACTCAGGACGGTTCTCCAAACACATCTGCTTGACAACCTTTCATTGTCAAAAATGTGAACAGCATTAGGGATGGACCAAGAGAAAGCAGCATTATTTTAATAATGCTGTCACAGCTTAGGGACAGGGTTGGCTTGTGCCTCAGCCTCTGTCTCATGAAGGAGGTGGGAGTTAGAAAACTTCAGAAAGAAAGGTAGCAAAAGTGGGCAGAGGTTTCTGTGCAAAGTGGAGCTTTATATATGAAGACTGCTGACACTGGAGAAAGGTCCAAACAGGACACACCTAAGACGTATAAAAGTCTTGAATGATATGGAGAACGGGAGGATCAAACAATTCTGCTTTTCCCAATACAAGAACTAGGATCATTCAGCAGAAAGCTTTAACAGCACGCCTAAACCAAACAAAAATCATTTTCCACATAGCACACATGAAATTGTGAAAGTGCCAAAGGATGCCATGGAGATTTAGCATATGAAGAGTTTTAAAATAAAATCAGGTGGCTACACGGAGGGAGATCTTTGAGTGTTAAAACAGCAGCTCTGCTCAGCAAGTCTCTAATCCCTGATTTCTAGATACTGGGAAAATATAACAATGTAAGGATTATAATCAGCCTCTTTCTCATGGACTCTCCCTGCAGCTGCTGTGGCCAGATGGGATAGATGGACCCTTGTTCTGACCCAGCATATCATCTTTAAATTCTCTGTATGCTTTTGTTCACTTTAGCAATCTGTTCTCTGGTGGTGCTGAGACAAGAGAGAGAGGGCCTGATGGTTGTGGTGAAGCTCAGCCTCACAGAAAAGATTGGAGGAAAAGAGCAAGATTCTCACACACTTCCAAACAGCTCAAAATAGCTGATGATTTTCCCAGCCTGAAGTCTGTCATGCTAAAAGGCAGTAATCCCTCCACCCAGAATGTTGCACAGGTAGCAGGTTTGGATAGAAAACAAGACTATGCTGTAATCGAAGGGAGGAAAATTAATAACATAAGCCTGAGCTGTGCAGTTCTAATGGCACTGAAAGCTAAGTGCCAGGGACGCTCACCAGGCACTTTGGGATTCTCCTGCACCGTATCTAATGTATGGATTAGCACCTTCCCTTTCAAACTTTGAAAATTCCCAGACATAGAAATCCCTGAAATAGGAATAGGGAAAGGTGTGGTGAGCTGGGTCTAGCACACATAAAAAATATTATTCTCTAAAATAATCACAGTCATTTTTAATAACACAAAATCTCATTTTGAAACTAAAAGAGCTTGTTACAAGAACACAAGTTGCAGCTTTTTAAACCCGAGCTGCAGCTTTGTTTCGCACGAGTGCTGATTACAGTGGAAGCTGCTCTGCTGGCTGACAGCTCTCCAACTCCTGGGAACTGCTGCTCTCTGGTGCTCATCTTCCAAACAAAAATCTGGGACAATTTCCCTTTCACTCACTTCGCTCTGCTTTTGATGCTGCTACTGAACTCCCTCATCAAGAAAAGAATCAAGATGTAGTAACTCATGTTCAGACACACATCCTTTCTAATTAAGTGTTGGGAAATAATATGCACTTGAATTGTAAGATGGGCCTATGCAATATGTAAATGAGATTGAGTCAATTTGCAAATTGGGCTTTGTACAGCATGGTGTCTTCTATGCATGTGACATAAACAGCAAAGAAAATTCTAATTTTGGTAGTGGTGGTAGCCTAGTTTAAACATTTTCAACAGAGCATGTCTGGACTCCTCATTTCAAAATTATTTTCATTTTGAAATTGATGGAGGCATCTTGAAAACGGGGTTAAATAATCTGAAAATGAAACAAAGCACTCCTTTTTGCAGCTGGATGGTTGATTCACCGTTTCTCAAAGAGACTGTTTGCTTTAAAAGGAGCATAAATCCTGTGCTGGGTCCCTACAGTCACAAGGACCTTTGATGCATTTTGCAAGTGATGGCTTAATTTCTGTTTTGATTTTATAGTACAGAAACTACATGGCTGAAATAATGAATGATTTGATAATATATCTTTCACTATTTATTGCTTATTTTCATCACAGTTCTGCCATTTTTACTCCCTCTGAAAGCCAGTACATCTTCCTCGATGTGAGAGGCTGGTGAACTAAATAAATATAAAGCAGAAACTGTCTGCAGAAAAATGTCTATTAGAAGTTCTCTCCTTTCCGTTTTAGATAATTATGTCCTATAAACTGTACAAAGGAAATAACAAAGTCAGCTAGTAAATCAGAGGCAGTAAGTAGAAAAAAGGACTGTTGATGGTGTCTTAAACTGCTGAAAATGGATATGTGCATGAAGCAGCAATACTTTACAAAATCAGTTATTTCTGACTTTACCGAAATGCCTGCTGCTCATTACAAAGATTTAAGAGGTTGATGCGAGGAAGGGTAACAGTTACATTTAATGAAAGTTGCAGCACTCGTGCTTTCTGGGCTACTGCAATTATATTTGACAGAAACTTTAGAAGCATTTCGTTCACCTTTAACTGATCATCAAAACATCCTATGTTGTTATTCGCAGTGATTTCAACAGCCATTGCTTGTTATAACTCTAGAGAGGTTTTGCTAATACTTCTATTTCCTACTTGTTCTGCTTTTGTTAAAAATACTTGTCTTTGAAATGTTATAGGCACCAATTTCACACGCAGAAATATTGTGCAAACCTACCTAGCTATACAATAAGAAAGGTAGGGAGTTAAGAGGAAGAAGGCAGCAAGAGGTGTTTGTGCTGGCAAAATCTGTGCATACTTCTAAAGTTTAAAAAGTACACTTGTCACGTGAGTATTTACTGATCGCAAAATGTCAGCCCAGGAGTGCCCTGTTTTATTTGAGGAGTTTTTTCGAATGGACGGATACTTCATATAAATAATGCTTCTCCAAACCATCCTTACACAATCATTTTTATTTTCTCTTTGCATCAAGTGTTCTGGGACATCTATCTCCAAAAAGATTATTATTTTCATACAATTTGCCACTGACAAATGTGGGTTACATTTTCGCTGCCAACAACTCAGGAATCACCTGTAGTTATAGGTTCCAGCTGAATACTTCCAAGGCATTTATGTGTTGTAATGGAACTGTTCTTCAGATCACCCCACAAAATTAGGAAACTGTGAGGTAATTTCCAATAAACAATTACCATATAATTTACTGAGTAACTGGGGGTGGGGGGAAAGTGGATGCAAGGAAGCTGTTGTTTCTTGTTTATTGTGTGTGCCTTAAATGAGCACAAGGTAAACATTGGTGAAATAGGTAAACGAGCATGGCCTGCAACTAATCCTCAAATACAAGACAGAGATACAGAGACAGTGTCTATTTGGAAGGAGAAATTAAGAGTTAGATCAATGGAAATTGAAGTCTGAAAGGATGCTGAGGGCAACAGAAGTTCAAACTCATCATTAAGGTTCACTGGTGCACCCTGCTGATGAAGAAGTTGTTGTACTAGACACATAACTTTCAGCAGTTGTTTTGGGTTCATGGACTCATATAAATCCTTTCATGTGTCTCTCCATGTTCGGATTTGCAGCTTGAGGGTTTATGAGGAGGAGAGGGCCATTGATATCTTGATGTGGTCTGTCCTGCCCCAAGTCTGGCTCCGAAGTGTGGAGATGTGCTGTGACACGATGAGTGAGGTTTGGCTTCATTTTGTATTCTTCTTTTCCTGCTCACAACTTTTCCTCATGTGGTGTCAGCCTGTGGAAGCAATGAAAACAGAGGATCTGCCCTGGATAGATAATATGGGAAAGGTGAGGAGCAAGGAGAGGAAAGAGAAAGAGAGAGAGGTTAAGGCCTGAGAACCCCTAAGACATGCTCCAGAAGGTGAGGAGTATTGCCTAATGTTGCCTTCTGTGTCTCCCCCCTGGGCACTTGTTCAAGTGACCCCTTCCTTTACACTTTTTTTTTTGCAGTTGTGGACAGGTAGTGGAAAATACAGAGTTATGCCAAGATTAAGTGGTCTCGAAAATCCTTTTGCTTCTGATCAAATCCAAGCAAAACTGGTGGCACAAAAGATTCCCACTGAACATCCACGGCAATTGGACCAAGGCGTTTTTGACTGCTGTCTATCATATTCTGCTACTCCAAAAATGTGATGAGACCGTCCTGGAGAAAAGTGGACTGCTGTTTGTGCAGAGCCAGCAGAAATGGAACCACTAACTGATCGAAAACATTTCTTGTGTAAAATGCTCAGCTTTGAGAAGCAAGGCCTTACGTACTTATGTAGTTTAGATGGTTCTGGATTTGGCTGAAGCTCAGAAGATTGCTTTCTGTCTGTACAAATAAGCCACTGAATGTCCAGTCGAGACGTTCCTAAAACAGAGCTTCTTACCGTTTAAAATTAATTGCTAGCAGTAAGTCATTATGATTTTATGTAATAAACTTATTGTAGTTCTTAGTATAGTTCTTATAGTTGCAGCCAATTCTTAAACTTCCAGGAACTCTGCTGTGGGATGTAATGTTCCTACAGAGATTTTTTCTTGTGCCACAAAATAGGTCTACAAATGTACAGTGGGGGGTTCCCTCTTCTGCAATCCATACATCTCTGAGCCAAATATTACAATGGTGTTTCAGGCAACGAGAGCACGTCTTCCCATAATTGTCTTTCCTGAAGAGGTCTTCATGCCTTCGAAAAAGGTGGAGAGCAGAGATAGAAAAATAAGTGGGAGTTTTCAGTTTTCAGAGAAATAAAATCTTGGCTCTACTGTTGCTGCTTTTGTTTCTCTATTCCACTACTTGTATTCTGCCCCTTTGCTCCTGCACACACAGCTTTACTCTATTCTATGTTCATATTCAGCTTTGTGCTAGAAATAATCTGAGATTTAGGAATAAGAGGTTATTAGAAAATAGTGATAGAGTACTATTCACTCGGTTTTAAAATAAATAGCAAATTACAATAACACATTGAAATGGAAATAGGTTCTTATTTTTTTTAAGTAAACCATTTTTTGTTGGAAGCTCAGGGAACTGGGAGGGCCTAATAAGTAAAGCTAATTTCTTTAAAAAGTAAAGAAAAATGGAAGGAAAATTACATATGGAATAGGATTATTGATATACAATAAATATATAATGAGCTGTTTCTTCAAGCTGCTAAAACCAATCTGAGAAGCTGTAAGAATAGAATATTCCTAATGACTAAATTTCTTTACTCAATTTATTTTAGTGGATTTCTGTAGATGTTATGCATATTCTGTATTAAAGTAAAAAAAACTGTAAAAACAATTTGGTTGGAGAGAATTGTTTAAAGAAGCACTGCAATTCCCATTGAAACTGCAAAACATTTTTCAAAATAATTTTAGACGTATAAACATTAACTCTTGTGTTGAAAATCTGGCTCAAAGGATTAAGTGGACTGTGACCATGACATTTTTATTCTGACTTTTTTGACAAAACAATGAATTTTTAAACTAACAACTTAAAACATCCTTATCATTTTCTACAGAGCAAGAATTTTTCTGCAAATTATAATAAAAAGAAAAATTAAATAGATTCCACAACTTCCAGAATAATGCCTTCACAAATTAAAGATTTAGAGTCCATCCAAAGAGTATTAGTTTGGGGTTTTTTTCTTTTTCCAAAAGTACTGGGGAATATTGTTTCTGCAAAGAAAAAAAAAAGAGACAGTTTCTGAACACAAGAATTGCTGAATAAAAGAAGCTAATCTTGCAACATGTTTGTTGAGAAACCATTAATATACTTCCCTGTTTAAGACCAGCTGGCACATCATAGAAGAGTTTTATGAATTTTCTGATTTTAATTAATCCCTCAGGGTTCTCCATTGACCTCAGGCAGTTACACAAGGATGAGGTTTGTCTTCTTGTTAGAAACAATTCTGTTTATAAATATGTCTTTAATTTTGGTAGGAGCTGGGTGGATTCTTTACTCTTTCTCAGTAGAGCACTATGAGTACAAAGCTATTTCTCCTTTGTTTGGCTGCTGCTTAATTAGACTTTTCAATTCTAACCAAGCTTGTTATGGAGGTCACCTGATGCTGGGCTTTTGTCATAAACCCAGCTTTCATCACAGGCTCACATGCTCCTGCTTGCATCTGCCACACGCTTTCCAGGGTTTTCTGGGTAAAAGAGGCCAAACTTGTGCCTTTCAGGACATGGGTAACCTAAGAGCAGAGTCTTGTGTGACTTCTCTTTTTTCAGCTGGGATTTCTGAGTTCACAGAGCTGGGAGCTCTGAGAGAGCTGGAGCTGGGTCTCCATGCGAAATCAACTGGGAACAAACCAGCACAGGATAAGATCACAGTTAACCCTCCCATTTAAACCACTCATCTTTGCCTTGGCCATAAATCTTCAGATGTGTCAGCCTTATCTTCGATCACGTTCACAGCAAGCAGCTGTGGTGTTACAAAGAGTCTTCTGGGTCACCTGAGGAACAAGTAGGGAGAGCTGTTGGACTTGTGTAGTTACGTAAATTCCTGTCTCTGTGTCAGGAAGCTTGCAGATGTATTGGTAGGGAAAGGTGGGGAAAGGCAGGTAGGACAAAAGCTACACATGTCAGCATTACACCTTCTCCTTCGGGGGAGAGTGAATCAGAGATTTTTGCCTTCCACACATCCTTGCTTTGAAGTGGTTCGTTTCGGCTTGGTTTGGCTGCACAGGAGACATTGCAAAGCAGCCCTGGTGCTGATACTGTCAGCCCTCCGGTAGGTAATGAACCTGGTGTAGACAGCCACCGCAGCGCTGCCTAAAACGTGCTCAGAAACATCACTCATGGGGATTACACAATGTATTTCGTTGCTATTTACATGCAGAAATCTCACCATCTGCGTTAATCTTGTAGAAGCAAGTACTATTAAGTGATATTTTGTATATATGATAAAACCTGAGCCACAGGGCTCTGTGCCAGGCACCACTCTCATAAACATCAGTGTAAATCCAGAGCAACTCCCCTAACTTCAGTGGAGATTACATCAAAGCCGAGCCAGGATTCATATTCTAGGTTCTCACTGCCTACACACAGCCTACAATGTTGCCTAAACTGATCCCTGGCTGCCTCATTTCTGGCACCTTAAAGGAACAGTTACCAAATATGTACATATATATGGAGGAATTATTATTATTATTACTATTACTGTTGTTGTTGTTATTGCTATTGTTGTTATTATTATCATGCACATATATACTCATATATATGTAGTGTGAATTATTAGCTGTGCTGGAAATAGAAGCCCAACATCAAAAATTTTCTAGTATGAATTTTACATTTCGATAAGTGCACATGCACCTATGCAATGTTCACACAGACAGCACATCTTATAGATGTGTTAGCCATGAAGAAAGGGAGGAGAAAGGAAACTTTAGCAGAACAACAGAGTGGAAGATAACATGGCAATTTCAAGGTTAATCTTCCAAACTTAGAGCCCTGACAAGCAATACTCAGGATGACTACATTGGAGAAAATAATCAAGTGTTATATATAGTGTGTTTTGGACCTTTGACAGAACTTTTAAGTCAGTTTTCCCATTTCCTAGATTACTCCTTTAATGAGGATATCCTGTGGCTTGGGTAGGCCAGTCCCACAGAAAGAACTTACAGAGAAACTATTTTTAGTCGAATTTCTTAGAGATATCTGGCTGTTGACATGATTGCAGAGCCTAGAGATCCTTTTGTCTTTCTCCTTGTCCTGCTCAGTGATTTTTAGCCAGTTGCAGCCATATCAAAGAGAGTTGTAGAGTTCTTAAATTAATTACATTCCTGCAGGTTTTGTGATCTTTTGGGTCTGGGTGGAGAAGAGAGACCTGGCATAGCACTTTTGCTACAAGCTCCGAAAACTACTCCAAGTTATTAAAGGAAGACACCCAAGAGAACGGAAGTCTGAATGTTCCAGCCATAGGAAATGCTTCCGTCAGAACTCGCACCGAATGAGGTGCGGAATGTCAACAGTCACTAAGGCACAAGTAATGAGAGCTCACTGGAACCTTCTGCTCAGGGAACTTCCCAGTGGAACAATGAGAAGTATGATGCTTCCACTGCAAAACCCGATAAGGTGTAGAAGGATAAAATCTGAAAGCAGTTTTAAGACATTATTCTTGTTTTCTAATAAATCGCTCGTAATTTTTTAATTGCCAGTGACTCTTTAATAGCTGCTTTAAAAATCTGTTCTAAAATGGTGTCACTAACTTGTTTCTGTTTGGAGTTCTTTAAGGGTCTTTAAAAGCAAAATTTTGTAACAATGTGTAGCACCTTGCATAGAAGATTTATTGCTTTTGGGTTTTAATCTGTAGCTTTCCAGGAGCCTTGAAGATAAAACCTTGACTTAAACATGATTTCTGTACTGCACACTCACCTTAGCAGATATAACTCACATCTCTGGGTGGAGTGACTCCTGGGAACTTCACCACTCCACGCAGAAGCTCCCTGTCCCCATTGCATCCTCCACCACGGCTCAGCATCCACTTAAGATGAAAGGAACAGGCTAGAACTCAAGATTTTGAAGAAACTATTGAAAATAGAGAACCCAGGTCTTGAGCTTGCAGCTGTCTGGACAGTGACTGGGAAATAAAAACTCCAATTTCGTGCGTCCTTGCAGCTGTTAACTGTAAAGTTTAAAGCTGACATATTAGGCACCAAAGACAAACAAATCATGTGTGTTTAGTTTATTATCCAACTAAATAAAATTGTAGTTCCTGTAGCTCATCTTCAGATGGGAAAAAAACCCACACCAAACCCCTTATTTTTAAAATGCCAACAAGTCTCCCAGAGAAGGTGTATCCAAGTGTCACGGATGGCAAGCACCACGCTGTAAAGTATGCAAAAGCACAAATTCATCCATTGGATCCTCCATGAGGGGGTACTGTGCTCATACTTGGAAAAGAAACGTTCAATTAATTTCCAGGAAGTCAGACTTTCTAAACTATACAACTATTGATACGAGCTTAATGTTTCCAGTCAATCCTGATATGCTTTCTTGGCTGCTGAAAGAGACCCTTTCACCTGGGTCAGCTGCTCTTCCAGAGCCCTCCCCTTCCCCGCGGGACACGTTGTGCGCCCGTCCCTAATGGCTGCAATCACAGAGAGGGACATTTCTGTGAGGCTGCAACCACAGAGAGGGACATTTCTGTAAGGCCTTTCACAGCACTGCACGCTGCCTTACAGACGTGCTTTCTGCCCGTGCTGAGATCCCGTGGAGAAAGGGGGAAAGGTGGTTCCCTCTGAAAACAAACACAAAAACAAGCACGCGAATCAGATGTCCTTTGACACCTCCCCGTGCCGGCGCTGTGCGTTTACCCCCTCGGGCGGCACCACGGCCCGGTGGGCTGACCCAGCCGTGCAGCGAGCCGAACCCATCGCTCTCCCACCAGCCTTCCCAGCCCTGGCGGGGAGCCAAAGCCTGTGCCTTATCTCTTGGACCCTGCCCTTGGCAACCACAGCGGATGGCGAGATCACCATTTGCCAAAAGACATCGCATGGGCGCTCTCCCCGCCATCCCCAGCCCGTGGGCTCCAGGGGCTGCAGAACCTCCCAGCGCATGGTGACCCCGCCCGCACCCCACCTTTGCTGCCGGCTGCCGAGCTCCTTTCACCGCCACAGCGCCAGGATGGACCGAGCTCAGGCTCCCCAGCGCTGCCCTTGGAGCAGGGAACGGCGGCAGCAGCCTCTCGCGTGGTCGGCTGCGGCTGCGGTGGTACTCATTATTCCAGCCGGATGCATGGCTGGAGTTACAATGATTTCTACCAGCTTGAGAATAAAACCCTAAATGTGCAATTTCCTGCCCTAAAGGCCTTGAATTTCAACGATATTTCAAATGTGGGCCTCTCATTTACATGAAAAAGAGTAAGTGCCTAAATCTCACTCAAGGTACTGGGTTTAGATTCTTCTCACCACTTTCCAAACAATTCTTCTTAACCCGGGAAATTTAACAAAAGCAGGCTTATTCCATTCCATGTGCATAAGCCAAGTAAAACTGGAACTGAAGGGCAGCAGTAGGAGAAGAGCTGGGGTCTGGAAGGCAAAGGCCTAATTAGCTGTGGTGGGTTAGAAAATCTGATAACAAATACAAAGCAGAAGGGGTTTTAGATGATCTGCGCTGACATGGAAGACTCCTGTTGTTTCTTAACAGAGCAAAATGGTAATAAACCTCTTTGTGTGCTGGGTTCGTTAGGACTGGAATGCATTGTGGCTAAGGAAAATAAAAGCAGCTCTGACACTTTTAACTGATGAGAGCTTTTTAAATGAGACTAGCTGGCCTGACTTTCAAAATGTTCAATAGACTTCTGCTGGATTGAATGAAAGTGGCTTCATAATTGTAATGATGTTGCAAAATAAATGCAGGCTAAGTTATGTGGAACCAGTCAAATATGGTACTCTGAGTTAACTGTGGAGTTATACTTACAGACTATATTTAATGAATATGGAAATTGGTTGATTTGGAGATAAAAAGGTGTTAACAAATGGGACCTTGGAGCTCCTTCTCAGGCTTGTGTTTCTACACTTCTTCTTTATCACCTTGTGCCTGCCATGCTAGGCTTCTCCTAATGCAGAGCTTGTTTGAATTCTGAGTTTTCTTAGTACTGGTTTTAATTTTAGCAATAGAGTTTATTTGGATCTTTTCTGGATTCTGCTGTGTTAAAACACAGCTATAGGAAACCACCAGTTTTCTAGTGGAAGAACCTAACAAAAACTATCAACATTTACAACACTTACACCACTTAGCATTTACAACAAACAGAGCAGAAACGTCAGTAAACATTTAGGATCCTGCTCTTTATTATCTTGACAGTGAGTCTTCTGATTTAAAGCAGGCCAAGAGCAAACCACAAAGAAGCCAGCGTCCATAAACTGTAGACTTTAAATGACAATTAAAAATCTCTTTGTAATCTAAGGTCTCTCAGAGTTTTCTCCTTATTTTGTTCAATTTGTGAGTTCAGTTTCTCAACTTGTACAGTTAAACCTTCCTGAAGAAATAGAAAGCAGAGGGAGGGATTACTCCATCTACACCCTGGCATCTCACTGGAGTTTACTGGGTGCAGTAACTGGTTTTGATGAATCAGGAAGAGGCTTCTACAAAGAGTGCCATTTCCCACCTCTGCTTTCTGCAGGGTGGCTCCTCCAGCCCCGGAGCCACCAACAGCTGTGTTGGCTCACATCTTGCCAGAAAGAGAAGCTGTTGACAACCTTTAGTCTTGTGATTAATCTACAGACAGAGCTTGCAGGAGATGCACTGTGAATGCCACTCCCTTTTGACATGCCTGACCCCGGGGAACAGGCAGAGATCACCTACAGGAGGAGAGGGGGTGTCCTGAGTGTGTGACAGAGGCCAGGTAGCAAACTGCCCATTGAACACAGCATGTAGAGAGCTCGTAGCTGCCAAACTACCTGCCCTCAGGTGTCCTGAGAGGCTTCTAATGCAACGGTTACTTGTGGAAAATAACCTTTTTGTTGGAGTGCATTCAAGCCAGGAGGGTTGATGTATCCCATCTGAAAGTGAGAACGCCCATCCCATTCAGTGAGAATGCGGTCTCCCAGGTGAATCAGACAGGCTTGCAGCAGGCAGACAGTGCCCTGGAGCAGACAGGTCGCCTGCAGCCCCACATCCCTCTGTGCACTTGGCCATCCCCACGGGGAGAGGAGCCCTCACCTTCCAAACCTTGCTGCAGCAGAAGGGCACATTTGAAGTGTTTATTTGGGGAACAAAAGATTCCTTATACCTTGACAGCGGGGCTGCCTTCAAAGCCCTCATTCAAACAGTGCTGTATTTATTGAATTCCTCTGCACTGAGCATATACATGCCTGAGATTTTAATTCTTTCATAACTGAGAAACGCTTGGTTATATTTCTATCTGAGGTATCGGGATGAGAATTATTTTATATTTGTGTGAATTTTGGTCTGTTTAGATCAAGATTGGGCAAAAATCAAGTATGTGGGACTTCAGAGGTTCCCCAGGCAGAGACTCGGGTGGAGGGAAATCTCTTCTCCCCAGTGGCCTGTTTTGTGACAAAGTATGTCATAAAATCTCAGACATGGAATAAAAAAGCCCACATATTGCTTTTGATAACTACTCACCCTCAGGCTTTCCGAACAGATGGGAGCACTAAACACCAAAATTCTTCAGCTTACAAACTGGCAAAAGGCCCAGCAGCGCTGCTAACAGAAGGAGTTGTACGAGCTCTTCATTATTTACAAATTTAAATTCTTCTGGAAAGAATTACTGTAATATGTAGGACATGATCCCAGGGTTTTGGCAAAATGTATTAGTAACATGAGCTCTTGATCCTAGGAATTAAATTAGATCTTGGAAGGTTAAAGTGTGATGTTGTCTAATGTACCAGGAACTTTACATCTAATGGAAAGTTGTTTACACCTGTTGCGAGTGCTTTAGTTAATACATGAAAGTTGGTCTTCCCACAAGGGAATAGACTGGCTGTTCCTCTCAAACGGTGCCTGTGGAAATCAGGTGAGCAGTTCTGGGCTGGAAGCGTGATTATAACACCAGTGCCACATGACCAAAATGCTACATGTACTTTAGCTCCTATTTTTCGTCAAGCGCAAATTTTGGTCCCAAATATCTCATTGTAGAAACTTCCCGAAAATAATTCAAAATTTAGAAACTTGTTTATAAAAAGAATATTTTAAGAGGTGGTGGTTTTTACTTTTAGGTACTGTCATAACAATTTGCTTTTAAGGATTCAACTATATCATATCAAACTAAACCTCCATATGCACTACTGCCTTTGTAGCAGGTAATCAGGCAGGGCCTGGAAGCACTTGAAATAAAACGGTGGGAATGGAGGGCTCAGCTATACAGAGCTGTTTCTGTAATTTCAGGAAAATAAGGAGCTTTGGGTTCTGATGCCAGTGGGAGCTGGGAGCTGCCGATTAGGGCAGCATTGAGGTAGCGAGATCTGCTGGGAAGGGAGTGGGAAGCATCATGCAGGCATTTCCTGCTTCCCAAGGAGTTTCTGCCAACACACTTCATCTTCTAATTTGGTAAGGGAGGATCCATCTGGCATATCAGC
This sequence comes from Mohoua ochrocephala, assembly GCA_013398855.1. Lineage (NCBI taxonomy): Eukaryota > Metazoa > Chordata > Aves > Passeriformes > Acanthizidae > Mohoua > Mohoua ochrocephala. Next base: position 189,996 of record VZTA01022024.1, read on the forward strand.
TTTGAAGAGAGTATGCCCACATTTCGTACTGCAAGCAGCAGCTCCTGTGGGTCAGGACAGTGAGAGACACCCAGGCAGAGATTCAGCGAGCGGTGGTTTCCTGCTTGCCACGTAACATCCCTCCCCAGGGGGTACCTGCCCATCCATGAATGGTGTGTGGATGTGCCTCTCTCCAAAATACCTTCCTCATTAAACTTTCACTGGCGCTTCTAGTGTTTCCCTTAAATGTTTTGGTGTTGACATGTTGTTTTGTTGAAAAATTCCTGTCTGTCTCTGCTCAGTATCTCCTCCTTCAGTAAGCTGTCAGCGCTCTTTGATTTGCCAGGCTTATGGCAGTCACATAACAAGGAAACTTGCAATATGAATCAGTGATACATAAGTGTCTCCCAGAGGATGTAAGTGATGGAAATCACAGTTATTGGCTATTATTGGACCAGTGGGAGCTTAGGTCTGGAAAAGAGATCGTCTTACCAGTTTCACTGTAGTAAAAAGAGCCCCTTCTTTGTTCCCCTGAAGCCACTAATTGCAATGGCAGTTACATTCGGGCCCCAATTTTGGGACCATCCACATGGAGTAAGGGAGACTGTTTGAAGCATAGGGATTATCCCGAGACTCCAGCTCTTGCTGGTTTTGAGTCTGAACAAGATCTCCAGAAGGCAGTCAGACTATTATTACTGCAGTGCATTTCAGGAATATCCAAACCAGCTTTAGCCAAGATGCAACAGCACTGATTTTTTGCAAGAGTTGTGCAAGCTTCAGATGAAGTCTGCTGTTGTTATGCCATGTTCAGAATAGTGGGAAGGAGGCTCAGGCACTGTATCTTTGGATTACAGCAAAGGCAAACTATTTGTTCAGCTGTGCATGTGAAGGTGGGCAGGCTCTTCCCCTGCTGAGGAGTTTAGTAGATCTCTCACTGTTTTATTCTCCAGTCTTCACTACAGAAGACCATGCAGCTTTTCTTTTCTTTTCTTTTTTTTCTTTTTCAGGAAATCTTACATTTCAGTTCCTGCCAATTTGCCTGCATGGGGCATCAATAAAAAGCAACTGACTGAGTCTGGCCTCCTTCCATGCATTTGCACTTTTGCTCCTGTCGGATCTCCTAAAAAATGCGCAGTTGTGTTTGACCAGTGCTCTAACCAGAAAAGCTCTGAAGGACAACAATTGTTGTCTTTGTTTAGCCCGAGTATCTATGGTTTATCTACAGCTATGTGCTGGCAGGTCCTGTGGCAGTTGGGCTGTGTAACTCCCTTGTCCTCCCATCCTTCTGTCCCCCGTATTTTCTTCATTAGCTTAATTCTTTAAATGAATATCGTTCTTTCCCGCCACTGTGGATGCAATTGTCAATCACCTGCCAAGTGCCTCAGCAACTGAAGCACACATCCTAAGACCTGCAAAAGCTAAAGGTACTGATCCAGCCTGCTTTTACACCTGGTGCAAGCAGGCAGGTGAGAAATGACACAAAGAAAGAGATTTTTATTAAGGAAAAAATGGACATGGTTATCCATCTAGGAAAACACCACACCAATTACACTTAAAAATGGAATTGAGTACCTCTTTTCCAGAAATGGCCAGTGCTCTCCCAGCGCCTATCTAGCTGCCAATGAAACCAGTCCCCTGCACCAAGGTCCTCACAAGGGAGAAGCAAGAGGATTCAGAGGCCTGGAGCAATCACAACAGCTTCAAAAGCTGCTGCTTGCCCCAACATATGAGATCTGCAGGGGGCTATCTGTTCCCTCAGGACACGAGTTCAGGGACAGCAATAATGGCTTCACATGGTGTTAGTTAACCTGTGAGTAAATAGCTCATGCAAATAAAACCTCATTGCAGCACCTCTCTAGGTGGAAAAAAAAAATTTAAGATGATGATTGGACTCGCCAAAGCAATGTGAATGTGTTAAGAAGAAAATTTTAGTGTTTTGGAAGGTGTTTTCCTCCTGTTGGGGAGCAGATATCAAAGTGCTTCGTGTTCTTTGAAAGGAGGTAACTACTGTGGACTGCTCTGACCCAAACCCAAAGGCAATCCAGCAGCTGAGCTGCCATGGAGCAGGGCAGGAGAATGATTGTGCCTACACACACGTGCATATCCACACACACATTAGTCAGGAGACTGCTAGAGCTTTGTCTGAACGATTTCAGCAGTGTCTTCATTTCTACAGTCTGACACAATCCAGCTATTTAATGAGAATCTGGGGATTTTTACTGAGCTCACATTTAGGGAATTGAGCAGACTATTTTCCTGTGGGAACATCAGATCTGTACCTTGCACAGAAATGACATGAAGTCGCCCTTAATTCCTTTTCTTTACTTTCTTAAATCCAGGATGTTGCAGAATACAGGGGGAGTGAAACAAGGTGATATAAAACTAACAGAAAAAGGTGAAATTCTTCTCAAAGTCTTGACATTGAAATGCATGCCTGAAACTCATTCTTGCATGAGCTAATATCAGGCAAGTGAAAGCAACTGGCTATGAATAGAGGGAAATTTCTGTTTAAGATATGAAATTCCCTCCACAACCAAGAATAGCTCTCTGAGGTTATTTGTCAGGCCCTCACCATGCTGCACTATAACAAATTGATTTCAGGCAGAGAATCGGTGAAATTATATCTGACTTGGCCAGGTGCTAGCAACATAAAAGAGATTATGATTTCCAAGAAAAAATTTATGATTTCCAGGATGAGGACATGGTCTCTATCACCTGCAGAACCGTGAACTGTAGGTTAGTGGCTCCCAATGTTTCGTAGGGAAGGCTCACTGCAGAAAATTGGTAGTGTTATGTGCCTTTCCCTCCACCCCCAAAATCCCGCTGCTTTTCCTCCTGTCACTTGTCCTTTGTGCTGCTCCTATCACCACTCCCCTCTTCTCTGGCCATCCAACACAGGATTCCCACCATGTCCTCCTTTCCTTTTGTCATTGTCTCTCAGAGAAGAATCAGGTGAGTGCTTTGTCAGTGGTTTTCAGCTGGCATCTGTCCAGCTGTTGTTGGAGAGATGACTCGACAGCATCATATTTTCTTCTTTTATCTGAAGATCCTGCAAAATGCAGATGGGCTTTGTAGTAAGTAGCTGCATCTGTTGAGGTATGTGCTTCGTGTTAGAAAATATGCATTTTCATAACCACTGAGGACTGCAAATAAATGTTGTCAGGTCTAAATATACCATTAGAATACTGTGACAGTATTGAATTTATATTCAGGAGTTCCAAACAGAACAAAGATCACTTAAAATAGTAAGGATAATGTGAAGAACCAGTTTGAAAAAATCTGCAGTTGATTAAAAGCATACCTGAAACAATGCTTTTCTAATGATGATGGAGGACATGTTAGAAATTTTGAATAGGATTAATCGATCATCTTGTTTCACTGATACTTTGTATGAGCTTGTGTAACAGCAGAGATGCATAGTTTATTTTCAGCAAATACCTCTCATATCATAAGAATCAGGTATTTTAGACCTCTATAAATATATGATGTTTATTAAATACTTCTTAATGTTTTCTTTTAGATATTTTTGTTATTAATCCTGCTCACCTTTCATTGTGCGCTTTAATAAAAAGCCATTCCATGACTCGCTTGTGAGGAAATATCTTGGCTGCAGCTGACTGAAGCCCATTGGCAGCTCTCAGAAAAGGGTTATTGTATGAACCTCTGGATAACAGGCAGCCCCACAAAACCTAGTGTCACAGGCTAAGGTGGAACAAGGCCTGCTGTTAAAACTGCAATCTTGTGTTTGGAGAAACTGGTTTTGACAACTGATTTGGTAGCGGCACCCAGTGGCTGAAATACAGACTGCAAAATTTGCTAGCCCCAAAATTTCCCAACTCCATTGGGAGTTCGTGTCCATCCGGCAAAACACTTCCAGCTACGTTCAGGGAGCTCCAAGCGAGGGGAAACTGTTCCCAGCCTCTTTCACGAGTATTAAAAGAGTTAGATATTGGGGTGTACCCTTGGAATATGCCTTTTTGCACTGAAACAGCTAAATTTATATATTTTCCTAACATTTCCTTGTACAACTGCTGCAGTTGCCATGGGAGGGTTATATAACGATTTGTGGGAAGGGATGTGATCCTCACAGGAAGCAAAATATCTTCAGTGATCTCCTATATATAGCTTATGCTATAGCACACCATAATATTCTCTGCCTTTGACACTACATACATTTCTATTTACACTCGTATGTGCGTGTCATATATACTTTTATATGTATATGTCACATATAATGATGTGTGCTCGTGTGTGTGTTTGCACACGTATTTTGTAGGGAAACAAGCTGGGAGACCAAGAATATCCATATCAAGGGTCCACTACCCACTGGTCCGTGTTGCTTACGGTCTAAAAGCTGACATAAGGTGGTACAGTATCAACACTTCATGGATCAGACATGGATCTTCATCTTTGTGGGAGACACACTGGGGCTGTAACATGGGCCCCCTGAATGCATCCATCCCACACAGGCGTGAAGGCAGCTGGTGCTCCTCTGCCCTGCAGGTTCCATGCCCCACGTCTGGGTAACAGAAGCAGCAGAGCTGCAGTGACACTGGCTGTGACCTGTGTTAACTGGAGAGGTGCTACTATCCCTTAAGTGTGTGTAGGAAGGCTTCTGCTGCCATATCATCCCTGCTGCTGGCAAAAGTCTCATGGACTTCCCCAAGACATGGGTTTTTACCGCAGGGCCTTGAGCCCCAAGACCCTTTCAGGAACCCTCAGGGCTGAACCTTGGGGTGCTTGTCCATACAGAGGCAACTACTCCGACAGTAGCAGCTGGAAACCTCTTGCTATAATAATTAATGTATTTGTAAATTCTCAGTTGAAGCTCTTAGTGCACCACATAAAAGTAAACCAACATTTTCAAGGCAGTGTAAGATCAGTACTAATATGAAAACTGCCAACACACCCTTCACAGGAGATGATAAACACAGGTGTTGTAAGGTGCAGGTGGTTACCAATCTGTGGCCAGCTGTGGTAGTTCAAAGCAATAACTCTGCGTGCGGAAAGCTGGGAAGCAGCAGCAGTAAGCACCGTGTGATGTTCAAAAACTGAAAAAACTGATGTGAGAGGTAGTGAGGCAGTGAGAGCGAGCCCTGTCTGAGGGCTCAGCACAGCACAGACTTTACCTGCTGGCTTGTGGTTGTAAGGACAGATGACAGATCACTGCTGCCTTCTCAGAGTCACGGGTTGAAGCTCAAGGGGAAGCTCTCAAGCATTCTCACCATAAAGGGCCTTAAAAACACACACCAGCAAGTACCATGTTGTTCTGTCCCTTATGTACCAAGAGAAATGCCTGGCAGGACAGTTTCCAAGCTGGTTTCTGTTCCAGTTGTTCCTCCTAGTTGTAAGTCTCCTTCCCACCACACCAGACTAGCGTCAGAGAGAAACACACCTACCATTCAAAACAGTCACAGATGCGGTTCTCACTTCGGTGAGTTGTTCCTCCTCTGGAAACCGCTGGCTGAGAGAACATCCTGCCATACAAAAATTCACTTCTTAAGTGGAAGCTGTGAGGAAGAAGCAAACAGCTGAACACATCCCCATCTCTAACTCTCACTTTTTCAGGGTTTCCTCCACACACAGAAGCAGAAGCAGAAGCAAATTCACCTCAGTCACCCATCTTCACGGATACTTTCACAGGCTGGATCATGAGCTTGATTCTCCATTTGCAGTCTCCTGCTGCTGGGCAGACCCTTAAAGAGCAGGATGGGACAGGAAACTTACAGGGACAGTTTCCTGAATAGCCAGAGAAGACCAGGTTCAGCTCATGCATTCAGGCCCTGCCTGTATGATTAATGCAGCACAGAAGCAGCTCATTTTGGGAGGCAGAAGATTCTTCACCACTGATGACTCTTACAAACAGGAGAGATAAAAATCTCTTGACAATTATGTACTTGTAGCTCTTCCTCCATTATGAGAGAGAGGATGGACTAGAAGACCTCTCAAGGGACTCTGCAATGTCTATGATTTCTAGTTGTGACTGAAATTTTCAGTCTCCGAAGTTCTCTGACTGACATGAAGGGACTTTCAACACTGATTACAATCTCAATCAAAAAAAGAAAAAAGAAAGAAAAAAACCAAAAAAAACCCCTCCAGTACCCCAAGAACAGTGTTATTTCTTAGTAGCAAATGTCAGGTTTTATTCTGTTTTAAGTCCATTAAATGCAGAAGTATATTTTCTGATTAGTTGAAGACAGTTCAAAAAGTACTGATTAACATATAAAGTTTGTGTTGCTTTTAAAATTGTACTTTAAAGAAGATCCGCATCCCCTTTTCATGTTTCAGTATTTGCTGTCTTCGAGATCATTCTTCTACCTTTAATAAACATGTATTAGTGAAATATTTTCTCATCAATTTTCCAAGACAATACTTAGTAAATGTTCTACCTCCAAAACTTTGACCTTCTTTTGCCTTGCTCAAGCTTAGTGGTCTCTGCAGCTGTTATAGCGTGAGGGAACTTCCCCTTTTCTCACAGTGATTATAGAGAGGCCAGCATCCCCAGGTGGACTTTCAAGAACCTCTTCCTAATCCCTGTAAAATGCAGGAAGTCCCAACAGGACGAGAGAGTGAGAATCCCTTTCCCCACTTCCCCACCCTGCAAAAAAACCAAGACAGGAGTTTGAATGAGGAGAAGGAATGATTACCCCAGGGGACTAATAGAGAATGAGACAAAAGAAAATGCCGTTCTATCATCATACAGAACACTACTGGCTTGAGTTTGTGATAAGGATATGAACCAGGAATGCATAACACATCTTGCCCAATAAATGCTGTCATCCCTCTTCCACTTATGGATTATTTGTGCCTGTCTCAGGCCCAGTTATTTTCAGCAAGATTGAGTCAGAAAACCAATTGCGAATTTGGTGGGAAACTGTGGGACCACCCAGGCGAGACGAACTCTGCCTGCCATTCCTGACCAAGGTTTACATTCTTAAACACTGCCCAGCGATTCACCCTTTGAGACTTCACTTTCCTGGCATTTCCCAATGTCAAAGCTGAACCTTGCTCACTGTAGTTTTCCTGTCACGCAATCAACCGCAGACAAGGGGAACAAAGAGTTTCCTTTTCTGTTGCACAGTCGAAGATAGTTGCAACCCTTCTTAGTTTATCCTTTTCTCTTTCTGGAGAAAAACAAATTCAGACCAATTCTAATTGATCCAGTGTTGTCTTCAAAGACCTATTCTGGTTTTTGTTGCTTTTGACTGGTTCTTCTCCTCCTTCAAAGAGGAGAAGCCCAAAAACTGAGGCAACCCATCAGCTATAGCCTTGCCACTGTTGAGTGCTCTTGTAGGCAATACTTCTGCTTACACAGACTTTTTATCTCTGAGTGATATTGCACAAGTGGGAGGCTGTTGACTCTTATTCCAGCTTGTGGTAGGCTACCCTATGGATCATTTGCTATAAAACTGTGGGTTACCATGTTTCTCCCAAGCTTTTCCCTGCAACACTAGCCGTGTCAGTGACATGTGGAATCCTCTACTTTCAAGGAACTTGCATCGTTGTTCTAGCCATGGATTTTACAGCCAAAGGAATTATGTGGGTTTTTCTTTTCCTGTATTAAATTTTGTTCTATTTTTCCCCCAAGCTACTTCTCCATTTTTTAAAGATCATTTTGAATTCTAATCCCACCCTTGAAAATTGCAAACAATGACCCCAGGAGACTTTTTTACATGGCTGTTAAAAGCTGACTTTTTGCTTTCACCTGAGTCAGTTTTGAAAAGTGTTTCCCTTAGCCTGGATTAAGAGACTCTAAGTACCTTGAGTAGAGAGAGACTTCATTTCTTCATTACTGCTACTCTTCTAAAGGAAGTGACATATGGGCTGGCAAGCAATGTTAATACAGAGCAGTCCTGCAAAGGTTGTATTTTTTGCAGCTCTTCCCGGTGTAAAAAGCAAGCTCCTTGGTTTGCTTTTTGAGCCGCTGTTTGACTTCCATATTCTTCTGTAACAGATCTATTTCTTGAACTGTCTTTTTGAATCCTGGCCTAACTACATTTTATCTATTCATTTTTTTAAGACAATGATTCAAAGGATTTTTGTACCTATTGAATGGTCACAGAAATACTTAACAGAAATGCTTATGCAGAAAATTAGTTCTCACTAATACACATTTTGGATCAGGATGAGCTCTTAGATTCTGGGTCATTATCACATAATTTATACTTTCACAGAGTGGCATTTTATTAAATGCACATCTTTATTTTAGTGCCATGTTATCTGGAGGATTGTTTGGATGGGAACTCTCACAGTAGATTATTTGGTAAATTGAAGAATATAGAGATTATGAGATAAAATTAAAAGTATATAGAGATTATGAAGACGAGATACAGAGAACAGAACACCATCACCTTTCAGGCATTGATTTTGAAGACAAACAAATTACGACTTTCTTTTTCCATCAATTCAGACTAAATATCCTCTTTTGTGTCAGATCTTCCTTTGGGATGAACTGTTATTGCTTCATTGACCACAGCAGACTTGTGACATTTTATACCAGCTGAGGACTTACCTCTGGTATATTTCAGCTAGAATATTAAAAGCAATATACTGCTGACAAAAAAAAAAGTAACAACATCTGGTGTCCTTTCATGTAGATTACGTAATGAAAGGTTTTAAAGCATGGGCTGCCTCAGTAATTTAAGCTCTATTTCAGTTTCAGACTGTACAGTAAACATTTCATTTCATATAAGTGACATCATTAGAATACCTAGAGGGCTATTTGGATAGGACATCTTCTGGCAGATTATTTGGTGAATTACTGAAGTTAGAGGATATGGGGAACATAAGGGATCCTGGATGCATTTGTAGATTATGAGAAAAGCCACAGTTATTTGTACCCAGAGAGAAGAGATGCGAAACCTTTTTGCAGACAATAAATAAGCTCAATGACATTTGGAATGGGGAAGCTGACTGATCTCACATCGAGGTTTCTTGCTTCCACTGACCTTCATTGAGGTATAGAATCCACCATCCCTGTTTTCCTCTGACAATCCAGAATCCTCTGGCTTCACATTCACAATGTGGATTTCATTTGAAAAAGAGGGCAAATAGGGCATGCAGCACAGGTTTGTTTGCCCAGATCTGGCACCGGACCATGCGCCAGACTGAAAGGAGAGGAATGGGGGGAATCTGTGGGAACGTGGTCATATAATGGGCTGTAAACAACTCCCACGAGAGAGGGGATTTGCAGGAAGCATGCAGCATTTTTATAAACATGAAGATAAACATGCCTGAAATATGAGGTGGTTAAGAAGGGAAAAATAACAGGAGAAATAGAAATAGAGCAAGCAGGAGAGAAAGAAAGAAAAAGAAAAGGAAAAAGAAGGAAGAAAGGGAGAGAGCGAGAGTGCGAAAGAGAGAATGAGAGAGAGAGAGAGAAAGAAAGAAAAAGAAAAGGAAACAGAAAGAAGAAAGGGAGAGAGCGAGTGTGAAAGAGAGAAAGAGAGAGAGAGAGAGAGAGAGAAAGAAAGAAAGAAAGAAAGAAAGAAAGGCAGAGCAACCTGTCTGTTAGACTTTTCATCACAAGAGTGGCAACAGTGGAAAGACTGAAGACAGGCTTTCCAAATGGTATTCCAGATTGATGTACAACAATGGTTGGGCATACAATAATGTACAATGATGGTTGGGGGTACAACCATCCACTAACAGGCTCTTCTGAACAAATTTGTTGGCAAATCTTCAGAGACAATGACAATTCAATTAGCTCCTTCTCAGAGTGAACACAGTGCAGGGAAATGTTAGGAAAAAAAGAAACAGCGTCAAGCAAATTCGTATCATATTGAGGGGTTTGTCCCTGTTTCTGTCAGAGACACCATTATTCAACAGCATTCAAAGGAAGGCAAGCTCTTGCATTATAGTACATGTTACTAATTAAAAACAATTCTAGTTGTAATTAAAATACCTAATTCCACTGCTCTCTGGTGGCAAAGGTAGTTTATATCTTGGGTCTTTCTATTAACTCAGAGTGGGAACACTAAGGAGATTATTCAACAAAAAATGTCTTTGTAGCCTCTGGACACAAAACTGAAAGTTCTCTTGGTTAATTTCATTAGCTTAATTAATTTGGCCAACTTAATTAATTAGATTTTCATTAAAACCGACAAAAAAGAAACTAAGTACAGCTCATGTGTTGATAATGGTTTTTTTTAAAAAATGCTCATTAAAAGATTGTTCCTACCCAGACAACTTTGAAAAATGTTCTCTATAGAAACGGAGGTGTTTTATGTACCGAGTTTGTCTTTCAGTCTGTTGCCTTTCTGATTCTTCTTAGATGACTTTAGAGGAAAAACCTTATCAGCTGGCAGACCACAGCCTGCAGGCACTGAATATCCTGCAGCTTGGGCTAATTTCTCTGCCTCTAACATCCTGTTTCCATGCAAACGTCTCTTCAGGACAAACAAAAAGGGGGAAGTGAGACTGAGATACACAAAAAACAATTGCCTGAATAACAAATAAGGAGTTAAACTTGGGTCAGCTTTTACCTTTCCTTGAAGACTTGCTCGTGGAAACCAGCCATGGAGTCAGGGAGGGAAGGTCAAGCACCAGCAGTGAGAGATCAAAACTGGTCTGAGCACCAGAATAGCTTTCAGGTTACCCCCTGAGTGGAACTAACCTCTTTAATTGCCTTCCTAAACACAGCTAATTGCAAAGTTATTTTTCTCTGATAAGGCATTCATTTCACAGCATAATTGCATAGATCTTTAACTTTGGGAAACAATACAGTTCTTTTTCTTTCTCTCACCAACAGGATTTCAAAATACAGTGGACAGTAGGCAAGCAGAAGTAGATGCATAGGTAAATAGGTGCTTAGTTACACAGTTCCTTAAATGGATATGCATTTGGAAAAACCTTTTGTTTTCTGTTTCAAATCAATTTTAATTCCATGAATCTCTCTGTGTTAACCTATGTAGCACCAAGCTTTTGTTTACATCTTTGCTTCCAAAAGAAAAAACCAAGATGATTTTCTGCAGACGTGTTTGACCTTTCTGTAAGGTAGGCAAGTGTTTTAATTTGTTGATCGAGATATGTGGAGGCATGGATACTTGGTAACAACTGAATGTCACAGTCCATGTTTCAGATGGGATCTCTCCCACAGTTAGCTTCTGGGCTCTAGGAGAAAAGGCACACGGAGCAAAATCGAATTTCTGGCACACGAGAGACTGTGAAAGATCCTTCTCACAAACTGCCCTGGCACAGCAGGTTTGGTAAGCTGCCATCTTGTAGCCCACATACTGGAAAGTAAAGGATTCGACATCAGTGTTACAGCATTGAAGGGTGGACTTAGGGTACTAGCTGAGTTTAGATCCAGCTGACGCTACTGGGTCTAACAGCAAGCAAAAGTAAGACTTCATATTGTAAGTGACCTTTGGGATTAGTGGAAGGGTACTTTAATACTTTGGAACATATATATAATTATGGCTTGTTCCTTTGTTCTTAATACCCTTTAGTACCCTTCTCTTAAAGCTAACAAATACCCCTATCCATCTGCTGCAGTGGCATATAGCTGTAATCTGATTCAATTCCCAGGTAATAATTTTGTTTCAGGTTATGGAACTCTGGCTGTGCCCAGACTAAGGACCACAGCCAAAAGGCAGAGTTATAAGTAACAGTAGGTGTGTTTATTCACATCTGCAGTGGGCTTGCACAAAATTGGTACCATTTGGGGAAATTGGAGAAAAGAATGGTGGAAATAAATAGTAATTGATTCATTCAGAACCTATTCTAATCCTGGAGCATACCAGTATGTGATAATGCTACTACAGTGGATGGCTTTTGCACCAGTTCTGTAAGTAAAGTTGAGATGATTATTCTTTAAAGCAGTCAGTCATTTTGTTTATCCTCGAGGGAGATTACAGCATCTTATTCCCCAACTCTGAGCACTTGGTTTTTTTCAATTCTGAGTGAGTATTCCAAGTTTAATTTGAAATAAATTTCATGAACGTATTTCAGCATGCATTTTCACTTTTCTGTGACTTAGAGGTTCTTATTAGTGGAATGACATAGACTTTTCAAATCGTACTAGGTGAAAGTTTATTGAATTCACATGCAAAATGTTTTAAAAGTTCTCGCTACACTTCTGCATTAAAAATTCTTGATACAGTCATTAAATGTTATGTTTGCTAGAAACTATTGTGGTTTAGGAATGGTACTGCCGAGTTCGGTGCCCCCACTGAGACTCTCCAAACCACATGTCGTTTTCTTGCTCCCCTGCTTTGCCCCTCCCTCTCCCCCTGCAGTGGGCTGGAGGGGAGAACTGGAGGCACAAAAAACAAACATCATGGGTTGAGATAAGAATGAGTTACTGGAAACAGCAATGAGATAAGAAAAGGAACAGTAACTACAACAATACTAATGACAGAGAATACAAAAAAAGAAACTATTCACATGGAAAACCACCCCAACAACACCGGATGGGCCCTCCACCACATTTACTGAACCAGAAGGAATTCCTACTCCCTGGAAGAGACTCCCTTCCCCCGTCCCCAGCAATGACATGAGGTTGCAGAGAATAACATTTGGGTCCTAGCCATGCCCCCATGGCTACTGCAAAAAATTAACCAGAACACGAATGAATAGGATGAGGACAAAACTGAGTAAGAGAAAGGTGTCAGAGATAGGAAAACATTAAGGATTTAGGCAGATGGTGACTCTGCAAATGGCTAAGCTGATGCAAAGCAGTACTATGGTGTTTTTGTGCAATGAAAGATGATGAGTTTTTAACAAAAAGGTCAACTGAGAAACACTCAAGGCATCTATGAAAAGGATGTATGCATCTCACAGCCTCAGTTCATATCAACAACACCTTAACAGAGATATACCGAGACTCTTGGTGGTTCATCCACCATTTCCTTTGCCACTTCTTGGCCCATACCCAGCTTAATACCACAACCCTCTGCTTAATTTAGCATCCCTTCAGATCTGCCAGCAGGAAAACCTACACAAGCTCTCCTACAGCTGACTCATTCAGATTGGATGGGCTGGTTTAGACAACTTAAATAGAAAACATGTTAACCAACTAATGGTTTAGTAAGCCTTCAGATGAGTATTTCCTCTGCAAGTGTAAATGTGCAAAGGGGAAAAACAAAGAGGAGTTTAGAACAGGTTCTTGATAATTTTCCTTATCTACTGGCACAGTTAGATGCTGCAGATGAAATTTCTCCTTGACAAACGGTGTGCTTGTCTAAGGCTGAGGAACTGACTTGATGCAGAAGTTTCTGGTTTGTATTTTGGCTCATACAGGAAGGGCCACATCAACTGCTCTTGCTCTAGGTCTTAGGCTCCTCCACTGCATGAATATTATCTCTGACTGAAGACATAGCCAGGTCAAGAGCTTGGGTTACTTTTAAAAGTGTTTGAGTAATACCAGACATTACCCTTCCAAAACAGTTTGACATAACAATCAAGCCCTGGAAGGAGCCTTCTGGGTCAAAAATTTCTACAGGTTTCCATGTCATATAGCCCCACCACAAATTCATGAAGTTCCACTCTAAAATCATTGCCACGCTCTGCAGTCACTGCTCCTGTTAAAAAATTTCTTCAAGGACCCCGTTCTGCTATTCAGAAACCATCCCTAAATTTCCAGTTTCAGTTAGTTGTAGGCCGAGTCTTTTGATTGCTGTGGTGGGCTGACCCTGGCTGGACACCAGGCACCCACCCAAGCTGCTCTATCACTCGCCTCCACAGATGGACAGGGGAGAGAAAATACATGGAAGGGTTCATGGGTTGAGATGAGGCCCAGGAGAGATCACTCACCAAATACTGTCATGGGCAAAACAGACTCATCTTGAGGCTATTAAATGAATTTATTACTAACAAAATCAGAGCAAGAAATGAAAAGTAAAGTAAATATTAGAAACACCTTTCCTCCCACCCCTCCCTCCTTCCCAAGCTCGACCTCCTCCCCTTCGGTGGCAAAGGGAGATGGGGAATGGGAGTTATGATCAGTTCATCACATATTGTTCCTGCCGCTGCTCAGGGAGAAGAGTCTTTCTCCCGCTCCAGCGTATGGTCCTTCCCATGGGAAACAGTTCTCCATGAACTTCTCCAGCGCGAGTCCATCCCATGGGCGACACTTCTACACGAGCTGCTCCACTCTTCCATGGAGTGAAAGTCTTTCAGGCACAGCCTGCTCCAGCGTGGATTCCCCATCAGGTCCCAAGTCCTACTAGCAAACCTGCTCCAGTGTGGGCTCCTTTCTCCACAGGCCCACAAGTCACTGCCAGGATCCTGCTCCAGCATGGGTCTCCTCCATGGCTGCAGGTGAATGTCTGCATACCAGTGGCCCTCCAAGGGCTGCAGGGGCACAGCTGTTTCACCATGATCTGCATCATGAGCTGCAGGGGAGCCTCATCTCTGGTGCCTTGAGCACCTCCTGCCCCTCCTTCGGCAGATCTTTGTGTCTGCAGGGTTGTTCCTCTCCCATATTCTCACTCTGCTCTTCTCTGAGCACAATTACCTCTGTGCAATAAGGCTTTTTTCCTTCCTCTTAAAGATGTTACCACAGAGGTGTTAGTATCGTTCCTGATGGGCTCAGGCTTGGCCAGCGGCAGGTCCATCCTGGAGCCGGCTGGCATTGGCTCTGCTGGACACGGAGGAAGCTTCTGGCAGCTTCTCACAGAAGCCACCCTTGTAGCCCCCGCCACTACCAAAACCTGGCCACACAAACTCAATACAGTTATAACATACCGGTCCCATGCAGGGAAGCATTAACCAGTGCCTAGAGCATTTTGCTATGTCAGAGATGCCCAGGAGCTGTGTATAGCTCCAGCATTTCATCAGAAAGGAGCATCTCCCTGGGCAAGTGGATCAGAGGCATTAGTGGGACTCCAGCAAAGCAACATTTTCCCGGGAGCCCATGGACATAATCACTGCTGGCTGCAGCTGATAGCACCCCATACAGATCCCCAAAGAGTTATAGCGACATTCCTGTTCCTGTTCTTGAACCTGCCATTTCCTCTTTTTGAAGACCAACAAAAAATGTAAAATGGTCAGTAACTTTTAGATTAAACAAAAATCTAAACCAAGAAAAAAATCTAAACAAAAAGAAACAAGACTGAAAAGCAGAACTAAAATCCAAATCTGCAAACTCAGTTTCAGTATTCAAATGCCTCTATCAGGAAAGGAATCCTTCTCAGAAAAGCTTTTTGAAAAACTGCCCAGCATTTCCTTTCTATTTTATCAATGTTCAGTTACAGCAGAAAATTGTCTTAACTATATAATGAGGAAAACAGTTATTTCAAGTATTACACTAAAGATAAAATGCCTGTTAACGTTAATGCTACCTATTATTACTTTGTAAATGAACGGTTATTTATCCTTTGCGAAAAAACATTTCAGAACTAAGCTAAGGTAACCACATGGATTTAATAAACAAAACAAACAAAACCTTAATTGGTCTTGGAACTTCAAAACAGGGGAAATATCAAAGTGAAGCTACATAAATTAAGCATAAAAAATAAATCTCATTTATTATTAATATTTTGTAAGATTGTCTGTGGAGTCATAAATTCCGAGAAATTTAGCATGCAGACGAGAAATAAGGAGGAGGGAAGCAGGTAGATGAACTGTAGTGGGAAAGCAATCTTTAGTTAATTTAGGATGTGTTCTGCCTAACACTGCTGAAGATCTAAATGAGAGCTCTTTAAATTGTAGATGTAGAAACAAGTCCTGGTGTGATTCACATTCCAACTTCAGATCGAACATGACATGCTGAAATACATAAATGTTGCCTAGGATAGCAAAGGAAGCTCAGTTTGCTTCCCTGGCTTTTTTATAAATTTTGGTTGGGGTGCCAGAGTTAGACAGCAATGCTTTGTAAAGTCTAACATTAACAGGCAGACTACCTTGTTTGCCCTCCCTTCAGTGCCTGAAAAATAAAACACACTGCAACAACAGGATAAAAACACCAATTATGGAACTGACAGCCAAGGGAATGCAGTAAAATGATTTGCCATTGTCTGCTTAGATTTTATGGAAGTATCATAGAATAGGTTGGGTCGGAAGGTATCTTGGAAGATCATCTAGTTCCAACATGAGCGGCAGTTCATGCTGGAATCAGTTCAGTCATGAACTGATTATGTTGTTTTCTGGTCTGCTATGTTAATAACAAATATTACACTCTGAAGCAGTACAAAATAAACCCATAGCCTCTCTTTCCATACCTTCAGAAGAAGCTCAACTTTTCCGGCACCTGGATAGGAATCTCTGGAAGAATGTGTTGAAGATAGAAACTCCTATTTACTTCAGGGGCTTTGAAAGGAATTGGGACTACTTTGCCGCTTCAAGAATTGGGTCACTCATGAGCAAAACTCCGTGCACTGACTTCTCAGTGCAAAGCTGGCTCTCAGAAGCATATGCAGACTTAAATGTTGCAAGATGAGGCTCTGGTCCAAGCTACCGCTTCACTGGAAAAAGAGGAAAAAACAGAAATAGAAAAGTGACAGGCAGGGAAGAGTCTGCAGAACTGCGCTCTGATGGCTGCTCCTGGGACAGAAGGAATGTGGCCTCCTATCCTGTCCTCCTGTCCTGCCCTGTCCCATCCCATTGTGGTAGAACCTGCTAGCCCACACAGCTGGGCTGCTTTCATGTGACAGCCGCCACATGCAGTTCAGTCCTCCCAGGTTCTAGAAGACACAAAAATTGAAGCAGAACACTGCTTTTGGGCAGTTTTGGCAGTCAGAGAAGTCTGCAGCCCTAGGAGAGGTTGCTGTTCTCTAAGACTAGGACAAGCCTGGTCTCACTGATTTAAACAAACCAGCCATTCAGTGAAGTACACGTGTCTTATTCTAAACATAAAGCCTGAGAAACAGGTCTCTGCAATAAATGCAGAGCTCAGTGATTTTGCAAAAGGAGAGATATTTGCAGAAGATAATCTGTTGCTGGAGATGCTCTGTGGTCAGAATCAGAGATGTCTTGCAGTCAGGATGCTGATATGCTTTGCTGTTTAGCCTCATCAGTTGTGAGCAAGGCGAAGATCACTGACAGTTTTATATTTGAACTGAAAATAAACTAGAAGGCAAGGTAGTGTGTAAATGCAGTGCAGAATGACATGTTCAGCCTTCTTTGCAAAGATGTATAAATGACATTTCTGTAGACAACCTATATTGGTGATATGGGCATGAGGATTTACTCTGCCTACATGTTGACTGCAAGTTCAGTCCTCCACGGGTAGCTGCAGGCAGTGTTAGCACATAGAGCATCTTTTTGCATCTGGCAAGAAGAAAAATTGTGCAATGATTCTGTTCCACATCCTCTGCTACATTTTGCAGATTTTGGATGTGTTTTGGAGTCACTATACAAGAGATAAGCAGATGGGTTGTGGAGAGCTCTGAATTTCATGGTGATATTTGTCCTAGACATTTTTCACTGCAAAATTACTGAATATTTTTGCTGACCAGAGCAACATCAATTCTTGTACAATAACTGCTGCTGCGTAGAGTAATGGAGAAAGATAATAAAAATTTATTAACTTTGTTGCACTTCCTACTTGAAAATGTTGCACTTCACTAGTTCATACAGAGGTTACTTTTGTTCTAATTTTTACAGTTCCACTTATTCCTGCTATCAAGCTACTTCAAGACAAAAGCAGTGTAAATGGAGAGTCAGATGGCTTCTCGGTTTTGAACATCACATCCTCTTTTCAGTAAGGGAATGGGCCCTACACCCATCGTCACCCAGAGTTTCTAGAGGCACCCAAGAGAGAACACTGAAAGGCATCTTTGCTGCTTTTCATTTTTCATTTAAAATTCAGCAAAACGATAATTTACCGTAAGCTCAGCATGCGACCTATGCTTCACATTGTGTCGAACCTCAGCCAGCAGTGACAGAGCGGGAAATATCAGTTGCGCCATTGCACGTGGCCCATCCTGTCCCCAGTGCGCATTGGATGGGCGCGCATCTCTCAGCAGCACAGCTGGAAAGGGACAGGTTTTTTGTGTGCCCTGCAGGACTCAGGAGAATGCCGAGAGCCTTTGTTCTACCTCAGGCAAGACCAAGATCTATCCAGGGATCTCTGACCCCTCAACCTTCCCGCTCAAGGTGGCATCGGCCGACTGGTTGACGGGGGTGCCGTTTAGCAGGGCGGTTCTGCGGAGCACTGAACGGGGACAAGACGGGTTTTCGGGCTGGTAGCGGGCGCTGCCGGTGCCCAGCAGAGTCTGACCCCACGCCCACACCCGGCACCCGCAAGCGGACCGCGCCACCGGCTGCCCCCGCTTAGCACCTTCGCCCCTGTTCGCCCACTGCTCGCGGGGCGGCTTCAGCCGGGCCGGGAGCGAGGCAAAGCGGGTCCATGGGGGCCGCCCTGCCCCGGGGGGGTTCCCCTGCCCCGTGCCCCGGAGGAGTCCCCGTGCGGGACCGGGTGCCGCGCGCCGCCGGGCGAGGTGGGTCTCGCTCCCCTCCGCGTCCCGCCACGCCGCTGCGAGTC